>CM040241.1:308287723-308453211 GCA_022545495.1 Chrysanthemum lavandulifolium | reverse complement strand
TACTAGGTATCTTAGAACTCCCAAACCAAAGTTATCAAGGAATTTTGATGAGTGTGTAAATACTCATCATTTTTGTTAATCTGACTCGCAAAACACTTAAAAATGCTCGAAATGCATCAAAATCTTGAAAATATTCCAAAATTGCATTTTATATGTTTCGGATGCAAAATGTTTAAAATCGGATGAAAAATGAGCTAAGTTTGCATAATTGGCGCTTCAGTCCCCAGTTTCAAAAGTTGTCGAAATAGTCCCCGAGCACTTATTTCAAAGAAAAATCACCAAAGGTCCTTTTAAAATCATAAGTTGTCAAAATTAGTCCTTTGGTGAAAAATGTCAAAAGTTTTGAGAAATTACAAGTTTGGTCCTCCAAGTTTCAAATTTGGCAAAAATAGTCCTTGGAATTTTGAAAATGTCTATTTTGGTCCTTGTACTATTGAAGCTTGCCAGTTTTGGTCCCTTGAAACAACTTTGGAAATTTGGCAGCTTTGGTCCTTGATTTTTCAGAAATTACAAAATGGTCCCTATGTTATTAATACAAGCCATGGACCTTGGACCCTTGTCAAAACCAATTTGACCCCTGCCATAAGCCCCTTATGACCCCCTCCATTTGACCCCCCCTTTTATAATATTATACCCGGTCAACTATCCGATCAAACACTCCTTCCTCCACTTTTCTTCTTCTTCCCACCGCCTCTGCAACACTGTGCACAACCATCCCCCCCAGCTCACCTTCACCTTTCCTTGTTCCCCCCACCTCAACAACCTTCCAAGATGCATTTAATGCCCCCTCCTCCAATTCACTCAACCCCAACTGGCAAAAACAACTTTGGCGCCAAAAAGTGATCAAACGGCTAAAATCATCTCAAGCCATCCAAAGGTCCAAAAGGCAAGTGGGATTCATTCAGAGAGCTGGTGGAAGCTTTTTGGTATAAATAAAGGAGGAAAGAGAAGCATGAAGGAGTAGTTATTAGTTTGTAAAATTTCCTTTATGTCGTTTTAATATCAATGTCTTAGAATAAGTCTCAAATTGTTATCTTTTGTTTCTATGTACTAAAACTCAAGTTGTTTTATCAATATAATCTCATTTCAAGTATTAATTCAAGGCTTCATTTAAGTTTCATGTTTTTGTGCCCACTGTTGTATAATTCAGTTTCAAATTCTCATATGCAAGCTTTTAAAAGCTTAATTTCCAGTTCAAATACGCTTATATAAGCTACTTATAGCTTTTTGTGAGCTTATAAATCAATTTCAAGCAACTTTGGTCCTTGGTCAACGAAAGTCAACTGTGAAGCATATTTGGTTAAGTAGGCATGGAAGCTGATTTGGGTTGATGCAGTGTTGAATATGGGTTTATGATAGGTTTAGGACAGTGGTTACCTTTAGTGTTTGGCAAGCCATTGTGGCTAGGACTCTTGTAAGTGTTGAGATACCTTTTTTTTTTAGTGCCATAATTGTATCAATAATGTAGTAGGTATTTGATAATTGTAGTCTTGTTATCAGCATCATATTTGTAGTTTAGATCTGTTCTGATATAAATCATAGCTTGGATTTGTAATTTAGAAAGAATCAAAGTTCAAAATAATGATTTAAGTGGTGTTTGGATCTGTTGCATAATCTGAATTAGAGGGTTGCTCAATAGTTGAGACCAGTTGTTTTACACTTGTTTAGTCTATTGAAATTCATTCTAGTTCACATTTACTCACTGCATAAACTCTAAGTCAAAATTATCTAGAATCTGTCTTAAATTCTTAACTGTTGGAGTTTTTGAAAATCAAAAACTTGTTTTGTGTTTAGAATTCATAGACATAGATTGCATTAAGTTTATTTCATCATATTACATCATAATCAGTTGACAAATTGGTTTTAAATCTCACAAAAGTCAAAACATCAAAACTGTTACAAAAGTCAAAAGTGGTAATATCTGTTTTTCACCCAACTGGGGTGATTTTTCATGAACTCATTTCTGGAACAAATCAAGTGAAACTTGGGGTTTAAAAACTTCAACTGGTCTAGTTTCTTAAAATGATTTTTGTATAATTTTGCAAATTTTTTACAAACTCCAAAACAGCTTGTCAATTAGGGCTTATTTGCCCTGTGCACTGACTCGATTCATCGAGTCCGCATTTGTTTTGAGGCTTGTAACAAGCTCCTCAGAGCTTCTCTTGGTCTGGTTTTTGGTTTATAGATAGCTAGCCAGGTCTTCTTGAAGTTCCAACTTCTGTTTTCTAGTTTCAGCTTATTGGGTAGCTTGTGCTTAGGCTTAAAAGTAGTAGCTGAAAACTGTGATTTGCACTTGATTTCAAAACACCAAATCATAGAAGTTTGCATTTCAGAGGTTAAGGCTTGTGGATATTAGTTGCTTTTGAGTACTTTTAGCATTTTATAGCTTCTGTATCAGTTTGGTGCTCATTGGTAGCTTTTGGCTTATTTGGAGTGCTTATTCTTAAGCACTTTGCATTGCAGTTTCATTTTCTTACACACAAGCCACTGTTTTTACATTTTTCTCAGATTTAGAATATTAATTTAGACTTTTCCTGAATTTTTCAGATTTTTCTAGCTCAGTTTGCTATTTTTCTTCATTTTAATCAGTTTTTAAGCCATTTTAATTAGCTTTTAATACAATTAATTCGAGAAAAGTTTCAAAAATAAGTTTTCATTTTCCTAGGTTAAGATAAATATAAAAGTCAAAAAATATTTTTCTAGATTTTCTTAGTTAAATTTGTATTTTTAAGCAATTTAAGTAGTTTTAAATAGTTTTAATTCATAGAAAATAGAAAATAATCAGAAAAATACAAAATTAGTTTTGAAAATTCTCTTTAGTTATTTTAGATTTTTCTAAGTCATAATTTCATTTTTCTAGCTTTATTTCATATTTTCTTGTATTTTAGGCTATTATTAAATAAGTAAAATAGTTTTAATTAATAATAATTAGATAAATAGTTTTAAAAATAATTTTCTTTTCTTAAAATTTTCTCTTATCATTAGGTTTGTAAAAATGTCATTTTTATATTTTTAGGATTTATATTGCTACAGTTTCACAGTTTCTTTTGTACGTCACGTAGTTTTTAAATTAAATTTTATAAAAGAAAAATCAAAAACATCATTTTGCAAATAGTGATAGCGTTTATTTAATATATTTTATCTTTTTAATTTTCTTTAATTTGCATTTAAGCCCCTGTAATTTATATACTTTTCTTTAGTTATAATCAATCAACTCTTTTCCGTTCAAATCCTCTCGATCACTATTCGTTTGGTGATTCATCGCACTCGTTGGGACATAACGACACGGGAAACACTATACTCTCACGATCTTCATTGCATTACGTATCCGAACTGTTTTAAGTTTCTTACGGTTAGCCATTCACAAGTGGCTAGCTTGTGTGAGAAAACTCGAGCGGTTTAGACGAATCAAATTTCTTGAGTCGATTTTTCTTGTCATGCCGATCCCTAAGTTTATACTAGACGGATCCCAAATGAGAGGATCCGGGATCCGTGCAATGAAGGCGAGATAAGCTAAAAATGATCACTGTGGATGTTTCATCATCACTCATTTCACAGACTCACGAACAAAAACTCTGTTACTGTTCATAGGAGCTAATTGATCATTTTTCTCAAGCCTAACAATCACGTGTGTAAGTTCAATCTTCACTACATTGTTAATCTAATTCCTTGATTCTTAGAATTACAATTACTTCATCTTTAAGAGTTGGGTTCAAATGGGTTTACCATTATTTGTTATCACATTGTTTTCTAAGATAATCTAAATCAAAGATTTAACATTGTTAATACAAATTAAACACATTTCTTGAACCCAACAAAGATGATGAGAGCTAAATTGTGATGAAACCCTCTAGGTTACTATTCACCATTAACACCACATTGTGGTTACATTGTTTAGGAACATCATGCCAAGCAACAAGCAACAAGATTACCAAGACACCTCTCACTACATTCCCATGTACCATAGGAAAATGGATTAAATCCGGACGATAGGAAAGCTTTTAAGTTACTTGAAAGGAGACTCTTTCATGAAGGTAGAGTTGTTGATCCATCATTTCTTGCAAATACCGACATGAGGGAAGTATTTGGAACTATTGGGTTTAATTGTTTATTGGATATAAACGAACAAATTTTCCCGGTCTTTGTGCTTGAGTTTTACAAGACTATGGGTATAATTAGAAATGATGATGGGTCCATCTCAATTGAATTTACCATTAATGGACATAAGTACACCCTTTCTCTTGTGGAGCTTGGAAGAATTCTAGGGGTTACATATGATGGCGTTTGTATGTACTCAAATGAATGGTCTTTGGAACAACTACACACAATGGTTGATCACCATGATATCTACCACACTTTGATCCCAGAAGCAACCACGGTGAGGGACACCGTATTTGTGCCAAGAGCATCACCATCAAGAGTTACAAGAAAGTCAAAAGTGATCTATAGGGATCCTTTTCAAATGGAGCTCGGAATGTATGGGTTATATAAGAAATGGGAAGTTGTGATAAGAGAAAATGTGGTATGTCTAGTAGGAAACAAGGATCACCCCAATGCTTGCCTAAGCTTCATGATATATTGTCTAGTGACCAATACTAGATTCAATCTTGCCACTGCATGGTCAAAAGAATGGCAAGTGTGAGAAGCATGGACAAGATGGTACTCCCGTATGCAATGCTTCTAACCCGTCTTGCCAAATTCATCTTTGCATTAGATCCTTCCCCACAATCCCTTTATCATAACTTTTGCAATAAGGTAATGGTTCCACTAACCGAGGGTAGAACAACAAGGTTCATGGTAGAAGGCAAAAGGCCACATCCACCCATGGATTCCTCGGATGAAAGGGAGAGGCAAGAAGAAGGTGAAGGTGAAGGGAGTAGTAGCAACCCACTTGAGAATATTGATCTTGACCCTTTTGACTACATTAACCAATTGCCAAACATCCCCAATGAATCGCCCGAATGGCAACAAACCAAGGGAATCTTCAAATGCTTCGCCAATTTCTTGAGGAAGAAGAAGTGAAGATGGTTTGATAAAGGACGGGTGAAGAAGTGAAGAATGGTAAAGTCCAAAAGCTTAAGTACTTGATGAACAATTTCGAAACAATGGTTTGTAAACAACTTTAACTATGCTTGTAGTATGTAGGTATTGCCGTATCTTGGCACTAAACATTCTAGCTTAGGTATTTGAAAATGAGATTTTACGACCTCTTGGTATGGTCATCGTCACTCATTCTAGGAACTCGAGTGTTTCCCACTTTGTTACAAGTCTTATTAGTTATGTTCTTGCCCTTAGTCTACTTAGAAACAACTAAGAAAAGCATTTTCTATAATATGCATAAGCTGCACATTTTCTGCAAGCCTTCTGATCTACAGATTGGCGGATCCCAGATTTTCAACTGGCCGGATCCCTCCCATAAGGGAACCGTGGGATCCGTATGCAACCGATGTGAGAAAGCAGATTTACCTTCATCAAAATAGTCCACTAGAACACTTCCAACTAGTCAAAACTCACCATTATTCCGCTCCAACACTCACACATTATCCATCACATTTGATAGCACTTAGGTTGATATGTCCTTCAATTTTAGCAAATTGATCTCAATCTCCTTTAACTCAATATTAGAGCCAAAAATAAGTTTGTTTTTATAGATTTTAGTGAATCCATTATAGGACATCATCTGACTTTTTAGGACTTAGTATCATCATTTTTCTCACAACATATTGAAAGGAAACCTTGACTAATAAATTGTTAGATTACCCAAGGTAAGTGTTCTTAGTCTAACCATCATTAAGTACCATTACTTGTTATGGTTGAGGATTTGAGATATCCAATGACTATAAACTTCAAACTTAAGTCAAAACCTCGAAGTCCATCACTGAAACCTTACAAAGGCATGATGACTTCACTTAGAACTGTCGATAGCCGGATCCTGGTCTATAACCGGCGGATCCTCATCGAGAGGATCCGCGGGATCCGTACATACAGAAAGAAAAACGATTAGCCTCCTTAATTCAAATTCAAGTTATCTTTTTCTCTAACCACCTTTAAGCATTCATTAATTACCTTCCTAGAGCTGATCAAAATCTCAAGAGCATGCCTAATCCTCTAAGTGGTCAAGGATTTAATTTCCTATTTCAAATTTTCCTTTATAACCAAACACACCTTAGGACTAAGTCACCACTCTTAATCACATCTCAAAAGAATCAGAAATTTGAAGCTCACATTAGCACCTTCATCACTATGACTAAAGCTCTTAGCAACAACTCCTCAAACATAGGATCATCCAAAAGAAAGGGTCAAATGATCCATGAAATTTCATCCACCGAAACATCCCCTATTAGAGATAATGACTCTAGAATCCCACCTCACCAAACCCATCCAACAAAAGCTAAGAAAACCGCAAGGATTAGCATCAAATCCTTCCAACTAGAAAAGGGATCATCTAGCTCCAAACCTAACATGGATAGTTCTAGCAAGCCATCAAAACCTTCATTCATTGAGAATGGACTACACTCATTGAATGAGCCTCTTCCGCATCCAAACATATATTCATTGTTTCATTCATCACCAAGAACCTCCCATTCACCAACCTTTTCATTGAATCGGGAACCACCTACAACACCAACTAGCCCATCATGGGAAACAAGGAACAACCTTGATCATATGGAAGAAGCTCCATTACCACCCTCATTTTTAGAACCTCTACCTACTTCTCAAAATGAAGACCCTCAAACACACATTGAGCCCCTCAAACATCCTTTTTCCTTCGGGGCCAAACCAAGACAATACTTGCCCAAATTGTCTAAAACTCAAGGACTTGTTCAAGAAGTACGAAATGAGATACATTTCATGTTCAATCATCTTCTTGCAAAGTTGGATCAATTCAACAAGTCCACCCATCCCTAGACTTAAGCACATTGTCACTTTCTTTATCCCGAATTAAGATTAGTATTGGTAGTACTTATATGGCTAATGTTCATTCTCTTAGTTTTAGAGATTTGGTTGTGTATCTCTTGTTTTATTGAATGAATACTTTTATGTCATGATTATTATATGTGTTGTGCTTGTATTATTGTACACTTATCTCATTGACATTTCTTCACCTTTGAAGAAAGCGTGATGAGATAGCCGGATCCTTCCTAGTAATCGACGGATCCTCCTGAAGGGAACCGTGGGATCCGTGGTATGTAAGCACAAATTTCTACTAACTTGAGTCTCTTTTGCAGGAAATTATGCACTATACTCTTGTTTTTCTAACCTTTACTTTGTAGATTTTCAAAATAACACATGAAGTTTTTGACACCATAAAAGCTAGGGGGAGCTTTGTGTCAAACATTATTGCAAAATCATTTGCAACTTAATCCATTTTTGGATTACACTTCATGCTACCCCATTGCAACTTTTCAATATTCGAGGGGGAGCACATTTTCGTCACTTAGACGAACCATTTGCAAACACAAGTAGCTTATTTTACATTATGTCCTTGACGCCCTTTTTCAAAGGGATGGACTCGTCAAGGGGGAGTTAAGACGAGTACCATTCCCGTCACTTGCTCTCATTACATCTTTTATAATCTTTCTTATAAAATTGTGTTAGTTTCTTCAAACACTTTTGTTTCGACAAAAGGGGAGAAGAAAGTAAAACTACAAATTCAAACGTTCTTAATTTTAGCTTTTCCTTAAAATAATTTTATGTTTTGTCATCAACAAAAAGGGGGAGATTGTTAATACAAATAAGCCGTAAAAACGTTTATTTATATTTTATGATCTTCTAATGTTTTGTCGATAACAAAAGTAAAATCATATTAACGAAACAAATAAAATACGTAAATGGTTTGAACTAATAGTTTTATAACACACTTACGTTTTCACATAAAACACTATAACAAGATTAAGTGATTTTATATTTTAGATACACATGTACAACAACTAGTGTTTACATATTGGCTTAACAAGTTTAAGTAACTCTATGAGTTAGATACATATGTACAACAACTAGTGTTTACATATTGGGTTAATACATACTTATATTAAGTACATTAAAATGGGTAAAAACAAGTATATACTAAAATGGGTAAAAGTAAGTATATACTAAAAGATAAAAACTAGCAAATGGTTTTGACCCATAACCCATGGTTTTATATATACCACTTACACAAGTTCAATATATCCTTAAGGTACATTGTATCTAGATTGAAAACCATGGATCAACCCATAACCCATGACCCATAACCCAAAATACCCATGGGCAAAGAGGAGCGGACCACGGATCCTCGGCTTTGTGCTAGCCGGATCCCAGTGGAAGGGATCCGTGGGATCCGGGATACTGAGTGAATTTCCTCTATAAATAGAGAGCCATTTCTTCCTTTCAATTTATCCCTTTACACATACTTCCCCAAGTATTCTAACCTCTAACCTCGGATCCAAGAGATCTATGTAGCTTTTCTCTTTGTTTTGTGTGATCTTGTAGATTCCTATTAAAGGAAATATCACCACATCTTGAAGACGTGCAAGCTCAAGTCCATGAGTTGCCATGCTTCGTCATCATCAAGACAACGAAGGTTCTCTTGTTGATAGTTCTTCCTTTCTCCATAGATGTTGGGTTGAAGGCATTAGTGAAGAATGCCGAAAGTGTCAAGATGAAAGCATTAGTGAAAGATGTTGATCATCTGCGTCAAAGCATTAGTGAAGAATGCTTAAGGTGTCAAGACGAAGGTATTAGTGAAGGATTCCAAGCGTTGTGTCAAAGGCATTAGTGAAGGATGCGAAGAATCAAATCAAGTAGCATTTGGGAAGAATGCTTAGGTCGATAATCGATGAGGTGCATCATTATACATATAAGTGTTTATTTATTCACAAGGATGGTGATATCCTTGATGGTGTTGTAACAAGGAGTAGATCTCCTTGATAATAGGTGTTGTGTCGTGAAGGGTAGTAGTTCCTCCATAATGGAACCAGGTGCTTAGCCTAGTACCTAATAAAGGGTAGGCGACGTTGTGATAGGATTAGTTCTCCTAAGGTGTGAAAGAATTCGGTGGTTAGCCTAGCACCGTATAAAGGGTAGGCGACGTTGTGTTAGGTGTGGTTCGCCTTGGTGTGAAAGAACTCGGTATTTAGCTTTGTACCGGAAAAAGGTTAAGCGGCGTTGTGAAGGCTTCTCCGCCATAAGGAGTTGGTGTAGTGCTTACGAACTCTCGAGTAGGTGACTCGGGGAGTGGAGTAGGCAAGGAAGGTGTCCTTGTAGCCGAACCACTATAAATAACTTGTGTCGTGGTGATGTGCTTCTTACTCTTTATCTTTCATTATATGTTTATATATCTATCTATCAACGTCCAACATAAACAATCAAATAGATTGACATAAGTCGATCTAAATATTTAAAAGGAAGTTTTAAATTGGTAAAACTATTCAACCCCCCCCCCCCTTCTAGTTTTCCACAAGTTTGAAGCCATGTTTCACATTGGAGAAGAAGTGTGACTCATCTCAGTGATTTGAAACGGTAATAGATGAAGGTGGAGTTACTGGTTCTGGCTTTTCTTACTTTGTCTTAGTCGAAAAAAGTTATGCATAAATTCAGCACACTCAGCCACCAAGACACCTCTTCTTACCAGCATATTTAGATGGAAGGGATTTTGAGGTGTAGGCGGTGTATGTATCGCCTAAGAGCCATTTCTATCATCCCCATCACAAAATAGTCTAAAATTTTAACGATAACATACTAACGTGTCATTCATCAAGCTTGAAGTAATCAATTAAGGAGTAAATAGTTTGGCTGTTTGGGCTGTTTCAGCTAATCTAAGTATTCAAATATATCAAAATTACAGATTTTATCAAATGCAAATTTGACCTTAGATGTCAATACATGAAAACAACACTTTCATCACACTCATGATATATAAAGAATACAGATTTCATGGATGCAATTTTTTTTGTCCAAACTGGCAATAAACTGTTTTTCGTCCAAACATCCCATAAACATTTTTGTGACCAAACATCCCTTGAAACGCATTATGTCCAAACACCAGTTAATTATACTATAAACTATTATGTTTGTAATATTAATCTAACAAATGCCCGTGCATCGTGTCCTCCAATGCATAAATCATCCAAAAATAAGTTACGTTTTTTCCATGTCTATAAATTATGTGATTGGAGTTGTGATACGTATCATCTCAACTGATAAGCAAAATACCCACAAATTTATTTCTTTTGAAAGTTCTAATTCTCTATCTGCAAGAGTTCAATTATTTCCCAAAAGATGTTGTTCCAATTGTAACGTTTAGCTTTCCATTACAATTTTGGATACTGTGATTCCACGGTATCTAAAAATTTGCAATCCCAAATAACCCTATCTAAGCAGAATCAATAAGCAATTGCAACGCAGTTTAAATAAGCAACCCAAACAGCCCCTAATTAAGCAGTTTCGATAAGCAATTTTATCATTATTCCCCCACATTCTTATTCCCAATTGGAAAAAGGTCAGCTAATAAAATATTTGTAATCCTTTTGTAGCCAAACACACCATACCTTTGTTGCATATAAGGACTTGCAAAGTAGTTTTGTGTTTATCACAAAGGCAGTCGTGTGCTTATTGCAAAGGGCACCGGAACTGCGCTTCCAAGCCTGAAAAGCATGATTACATGTGAGACAGAAAAAATACATCAACAAAATGTGAGCAAATTTTAATTAACGTTTTCCATGTCTATAACTTATGTGATTGGAGTTGTGATACGTATCATCTTAACTGAGAAGCAAAATGCCCTCAATTTTTTTTGAAAGTTCTAATTCTCTATGGGCAAAAGGTCAGTTAATAACATCAAAGTGTGATTAGTTTAAATGTTGGTTATGCATTTTTTTTAGTCTCTTCAGATACGGAAGAACTTCAAACGCAGTTGGTTCTAATGTAATAAGACATACCATGTGATGATTATTAATATTCCATTGCAAAAATTTAGCTGTGATTCATGTGTTAATTATAGTAAATTTAAATGACTTCATACCCAAATCGTTTACGCAAACATCTTGTGATATTCCATTTTTTTGCGATCTTCTCCAGCAATGCTAAAGGATTAGCAGTAGTTGATACATCCAACAGGAAACGCTGAAAAACAACATTTCTAACTTAGAACCATGATTATTATATGCTGATATGAGGTCGTCGGGTATGTTTAAAAACCCATACTTATTTTATTAAGAAAAACTAATTCAAGAGGTTTTGCGCGTTGAAATTACACTTTCACTTTTTCCACCCATTTGACCCATTTCTCTTAAACTAAATTTTCTATGCTATCCTTAGTCGAGTAATAAAAAATTAAAATTGCCACATTCACTAAATGTTGTATCTTCTTTCAAAAACATATACGCAAATTCTCTATAAGTTTTGTGTATTTTATTGTTGATAGTAGACAAACTCAGTTATATGATTGGGTGAGAAGCATTCTTACAGGAAAAAAGTCTATAATATTTGTTATCTCTGATGCTTCAACAGGAGTTGATGGCTAAATATTCTTGCCAAACACATCCACCATCATGCTTAAAAGCAGTGCCAAACACATCGGATCGAATACTACTTCCATCACAGCATATTTGACCCGTACACTCTTTTTCCAGAAAATTTCAATAATTTTAGTGTATAATTATAAAACTTAATGTTTATTCTAGCATGAACAAAGTTTTTGAATATTTTGAGAGGCTTTTTGCATTAATGATATACTCTGGCCAACTTTAAACCTGTTTAACCCGTTTACTTTAATTTTCGTTAACTACCCATTAGATATGAAACCTAATCTGAATCAACCCAATAATAACTACCCATTAGAATACACTTTCCTATCTACTTAAACTGACAAAAAAATAACGTCGTTTTAAGGAGCTGTTAAACATTATCGTGATGTATTACCTCATAATAATCTGCTACAATCAAGAATTAATCTTCAATGATCGCACCTTGACTATGCAAGATCGAAGTCCAACAACAAAATGATGAATTTTTCGATTCAGTACAACCAAGATTGAAAGAAAGATATCAGTTTATCAGAGGAATTCCAGTCTAAGACAATATACCATGTAAACTATGCAATAAAAACCTTTCTTAAACCCATTCATAAGTAAATGACACCAAATTGACTTAAAACCTTTCTTAAACCCGAAAACCTTTAAATCCTAAACATAATATTTACAAATAATGAAATCACAAATGAAAATTTCAAATATATTGAATGTCACTTAACTTCATTTTTATTAAATAAACCTCCTAAATCAATCCATCCAAAATATAATTATTGATAATTTACATACTTTACATGGAAAGACTCCACTTTCGACCAATTTAATTAAGAATGAGTTGGTTTCAGAAATCTTTTATCTCAAACGGGTCAAAAACCAAATAGATAGTCAAATGGTTTGAAATTCACTTAACGTAAGAAAAACACCCAAAGAGAATAATGACCATTTTAGTATATAAATTATAAGAGATAAGAGATTTACCTCTATTGACAACAACATATTGCTCTTCAAGATCTTCCTAAATTCGTGTATAGTCTTCTCCTTCCATCTATACAAAACCTGCAAAAACACAAAAAGAAAAACTTACTTGAAGTTTCAACTAATAATCGAAAGAAAGAATATCGACTAAAAAAGTTATCTCGATCAAGGATGGATGACAACACTCCAATATAAATAACACGTGACTTCTTATAAGCTATTGAATTTAATGTTATGCAGAGAGAAGTGACGAATGTATTACGTAACAAAAGAGTGTATATAAGAAAATGGGCATTAGCATGCGGTCTCATTTTCACCCTATCTTTATTAATGAAACCCAAAGAGTTCCTAATACATAAGAACAAATAGTTTCATCTATGGATCATAAGGATGCAGAATGGTAACCTTGTATGGATTGCGTAAGAACTGCCTCGTCAAACTCTCAACGTCTTTAGGTCATGTTGCACTCCAATAGAGACTTTGTCTATCCGTGCGATCAGAAGCGAAACAAAAGTCAAGTATCATCGAAATGCAATCGCCTTAGACTTGATTTGAGATATGTGGTATTCGAATTTTCTTTTCATTTAGGCATTTCATCAAACATGTAGTATGCATAGATAAACTACTCAACATATATCACACCTTAAATTAAACCACAATTCCTCACTTTTTCACCAAAATTTGATGTTGATCTGGAACAATGGAATCACGAAAAAATAAAGAATAATAATAATCAACACATACGTCTATTATTATCAGCATAATCAACCTTAATATCATACAAAAAAAATTAATAAAAAAACTATGTGCTTAAGTGAAGATCGTTTGAATTGAAGATCTAACCCATTACCTTTGAACAAAAACCGACTTGAGCTATCAGATTATTTGATATGTTTGGTCCATGTTTTGGCTATTCTTCACCTGCATCAACCATTAATATGGACTATTAATATGAACAAAAACCGACTTGAGCTATCAGATTATTTGATATCTTTTGAACCTTAAAAAAACATAGGAATTATGCATTACCATTGATATGGACTCGAGATATAATCATATCAAAATCGTGATCTTGAATGATGTTGGTATTTTAATTTGCAATTGTGTGTGTGTTTTAATTTGCAATTGTGACTGTGAATTGATATTGAATGTGAGTTTGAATTAGTATTGAAACTGATTTTGATGAATTGTGCAGAGGAAGTTATGCTATGTAAATTGAATGTTGATCTCAAAACTGAAGAGGAGGGGTACGACTTTTTGAATGGGAGCGTTTTCATTGAATGATTTTGAATACTTTACAAATATAACGCACAGAAGGAGGTTTTGAATTGAGATCTATCTCCTGCATAAAAACATTGTACAATGAAGCTAATTAAGGTAGGGCATTAAACCAATTTTTAATGCATGGTGCTTAGTAGGCTTGTACAAAAGCTTATTTTATTATATACTAGCTTATAGACCCGTGGATTCACAGGGGTTTTAAAGAAATTATTCATTAAGAACCTGAGTGTGTCGATAAATTAACAAACAACAACGAACGTAAATAGGTAACATTATTTTCTTGAAAGGAATAACAAATAATTTGTCAATGAACGATACACAATTTGGTTTGTAACTTTTTTAGAAAATAAACATGCATATATCATCTTTTTCAACTGGTAGATACTTTTGGGAGCAAATGTATGTAGTCAACATCAAATAGTTGAGAGGTTCATGTTCATTCCGTGAACACCTAAAAAAAACAAAAAAACAAAAAAAGTTAAAAGTTAAACTAAAAGGAAGTTGTTGATAAGAGTATATGTAAAGTTAAAAAATGGTATAAATCATTATATGTGTATAGTTGAACATTGATCATAGACCTTTAAGTACTTTTTTCTAGACAACGTTTGTAGTATCTTTAGAGTATCACATAACCTCTTTCAGATTCTTCTGTTTTTGGTTTACATATTACATTTAAAATCTAATTAAAACATGATCTCAAGCTTAAAAAAGAAGTATCTTTGGAAGGTCCAGGTTAACTACATGAGCATGGATCAAGTAATCTCAAAATAAAGCATAAAAATGTCATTTGCACTTGAACTACAATGACAAATTGAAGTAAAAAAAACAATGCATGAAAACAATAGTATAAAAGCATATGGGAGAACTAAGGTACCAAATTTTAAACTCAAAAAGAAGCACCAAGTTCATATGATAAGCTTAAGATAATGTGCAAGCGCCGAAATCTTGACTAATCTTTGTAAACAAAGCTAACGTTTCACATATTTTAAAAAAGCAGTAGAACTTAGTAGAGTTGAGGATGATCTAACCTGTCTATTTCTAACTTGAGGGCAACCCATGGGAATGAAGACAGTTTCACCAAGGTATTGTTCAAATGTCCATGGTTCCACACCTAAGAAGTTACACCCGATAATTAGCTCAAGTTTACAAAGCTAGCCTTAAGTAAATAGATACTATGTTTCATTAAATTTGCTAAAGGTTCAAACACCTTATTAAATTATCACACTTTCAAAACACACATTCAATCACCTTCTTAATCTGGTTACATCAGGAGTCAAGATTATATAATCACACTTTCAAAACGAACTCATAACACATTAAGCTCTGAAAAATGCGATAAGCATCTTTATGATACGGAAAAGAAAGATAGCAGATATATCACACAATAAGCTACAACACGTCATATATTATACTAAAGCGCTTTACCTATTCCACACTTTATTTTTAATACATCGCAAAATATATAAGTTATTAACCCGTTTCATAAAAAATGCTATGAAAAAAAACATAAAAATTCATATGTATTATATATAGAGATAAAGTTTTTGTTTGTAAAGATATGCTGGAGATAGAAAAACATTGATGGAGGACTTGTTCAGACTTGACCCTTAGTTCCAAAGTACAACTAAAATGATAAAAGTTTATGGTGTTTACCTATGTAATGTTTCATTTATGACATCGTAAGTTCGATGCAAGTATATGTGAATCTAAATACACTTTAACTTAAGCCCCGGGGTCCCTTTTAAGTTATGCTCTAACTTAATATAAAGAAGTCGTTCATCACATAAACGAATGTGAATGTTTACCAAATCCTTTAGACCCGTAACCTTATATAGCACAAGGAAAACATATAAATATAAATATAGTTAATAATAAACTTTATAATAGAAATAAATGGTAAATGTGGAGTAATAAGAATCACCTTCCTAGAGGAACTATATTAAACCTGCAAAATCAATCAATTACAAACATTCAATTATAATCCTACAAACAATAAAAATCAAAATAACACTAAATCTTATCAAAAATTAACAATTAAACATACAATCAGCAATAATTAAACAAAAACTGTGATAGGTCAAATATACATAATGTTAAACATATTGAATATGCACAAAACATATTATAGTTAAATCGAAATCAAATATAATAATTTTCATACATATTAAATTGAATATGCAAAAAATTATAAGATAATTACAGATTTGAAGCTTTGGCCAGCAAAAAAACCCACATAGATCGACTTCTTAGGTATGGCATAGAAAAATGATGCAACCATGACTGGAACCGCAACGATATCTTAGGGTTGAATTTAAATACTCGTTCTGATAATTTGAATTCATAAATCGTAAATTATTTTTGGAGATGATTGTTTAAATGTGTCAACATCGATTGATGGATTGTAACCGGCTATAACTTTGCAAGAGATTAAAGAAGAGGTGTATAAATGAAGAGTCGTATTCAAAGATTAGGGTTTATTTTTGGATGTTGATTTGAATTTAACAAAATTAATTGTATGGAAGTAACTGACTGAAAGGATCTGAAGTAATAACATAAATGTTGAACCCCATATATTATTTTTGGATGTTGATTTGAATTTAATATTATGATTCACTCATGTGATTAATTAAATTATAATGCAAGATTCATATTTTTTTTTCAATTACACAATCATTTCCTAAAAATAGTTCAAACATAAATCTGAAGGTTTTAATATTATGATTCACTAGCCTATTTCAAAATATAAAACCAAAAAAATATACCTTAAAAAAATTACAAATCATTTGAAAAACATTTTTCTTACAACTAAAATACCATTAACACATTTGCCCCAAGTAATTTTAGTTAGGGTTTTTGTAAGAGGACTTCGTAATTGATAACTAATCAAATCAATTACAAAGAATCGATACTAACGTGTAATTAAAAACAAAATCAACCCAAAAAAATCAACTGATATACCTTGATTTGAATTTGTTATGATCTATGCCGAAAATAGGGTTCCACGTGAGTTAGAGTAAAACGCCATTTTTGAATCTGATTTTGAATCGGTGATAGTTTAAATCGAAACTGGTATACCTTGATATTCAATCAATTACATAAATATAATACCGTGTGTTATTTTTGGAGGTATATTTGATTGCTATGAAATTAATTGTTCAATCCCTTATTGTTATTCATAACAAATAAACAACATCTTTAAACCATATAAATTATTTTGAATGTAGGGTTTATTTTTAGAATTTGTTTTGTACTTAAATGGATTTGCAGTAACAGGTTAAATGTTTATAAAAGTGTATTGAAAGTCATTAGTTATTAAGGTGTTGTACATTCTTTTTTTTCTGACCAATCACAGCTTTGACACATCAGAAAATTAATTGCATGAGGTGCTTTAAATGGTGGTACAAAACTCGTGTTTATTATATTAGATAGATAAAATAATAGATTTCTGGGAGGAAAATCGTTGTTCATCTACAACAAAAATAGCCCCTCAATATACCCTCTACAACATAACCCATTAACAACCATAATCAACAAATCAAAATCCAATCTTTAATCTACAACATCTTATCCTCATAACCAATCAACAATAACCCAACATCCTATATCTCACAAACTACAACCTCACTGTCCAAGCTTTGAACAACATAGAAAACATAAAACAAAAATAAATCAAAAGAGCTCGGTGTTATTTTTCTTTCGAGGTTCTTAAAAGATTTGAAGATCTAAAGATCTTTACCATTCGAAAGCCAACTCATCATAAACCTGTATTAGAAGCTTCTTTATTAATATCTAAATCTTAGAAGAAAGAAAAAAACAACTTGTGTTTCATTCTTGATTTTTGTTCGATTTAAAGTGAGGATAATTAACTAGAGATTGCTAGCTTTTTGTATAAGGAATTAAGGATAAAATTAGGTTATGTGGATTGGGCTATTATTTGGTTAAAGTTGGAGTTGGGCTGGTGATTTCGGTTGGGCTGACTTTGTTTATTCAAATTTTAGAAGAAAAATGTCAATAAATTAATGTTAATTGTTTCTATCTCTTAAGTTATTCAATAAGATATTATAATAAGTAGCATCGCAATAAGTAACTATGATTATAACTTTTCTTAACTCTTTGTGTCCCTTAGGTTCGTTGTTGTTGATTTAGGCTCGGGTTTCTGTTAGGGTGTCCGAATCTTAAAAACTATAAGTTTGGTTTCGTTTAATAATGATTGATTTTTGCGGTTTCATATTGAGCAGGTTGGCTCGGTTTTTCGGTTTTACAGATTTTTTGAACACTCCTATCCAAAAAGCTCACCTTTATAGAAATCAAGTAGTCATTTTGAACAACCAAAAAGCGTTGCTTACTAAAGTTATTGTTAGAAAAAAAATATATAAATTAAAAACATTTGTTCGTTATAAAATTTAATCACAAGGTACTCGTCGCCGCATTGCGCGGGTACCCTGCTAGTAAACATTAATGTTCTGTTCAACTTTTTTGTTGTAAGCTCCCGTTTAATATTTAACGTATTTGTAAGCTAAAATACTTCCAAGACGCTACAACACAATGTTA
This sequence comes from Chrysanthemum lavandulifolium, assembly GCA_022545495.1. Lineage (NCBI taxonomy): Eukaryota > Viridiplantae > Streptophyta > Magnoliopsida > Asterales > Asteraceae > Chrysanthemum > Chrysanthemum lavandulifolium. The sequence continues at coordinate 308,434,894 of CM040241.1, read as the reverse complement.
ATTAAAGAGCATAATTTGAAAGTATCTATACTAAATAAGTAAAGAGTGTATGATCAAACTTTAAAAAGTGAAATCTTGAAAGTCAAAGGTGAGAGAAATGCATAATGTAATTAATACTCTTATTAAAACACATCATTACTTAAAAGTACGATAATTTATTCACATTGTACAACCAATTAAAAGCATATATACCAAATTAAAAACAACCAATTAAAACACCTCTTATTAAAAAGTACAATAAAATTTTCACAATGTACAATTTAAACAAGCATATTACAATATAATCTAAGTCTTTCATTTCTAACTTTGACCTTAAATATTTTTAATTGTGTTATATAATACTTGATGCAAAATATATGAATAGATTGAGTTTTAAATGTATTTTATTGGTATAATTTTTATTAAATATTATATAACACAAATAAAAATATTTAAGGTCAAAGTTAAGAAAAAAAGACTTAAAAAGTCAAAAATGACAATTAATATGGGACGGAGGTAGTACAATATAATCCAAAATATAAAATAATTAAACACACTAATTAATGTTATTTTTAAAACACCCTAAAATGAAAAGTACATGTTATTATACACATTATACAAATTAATAAAACACACAAAACTTCATACAAGCTAACAAGTTGATGGTATATATAGTTTAGAAAACTGGACGGACCAAAGGGTTCAACCAGGAATCGGTGTCGCCACCGGTTCGGCTAACCAATAAAACTCATCCGAAAACGAACTAGAGATGATCCGTTGAAACCGATACAAAGTGTTGGAATTAGGTCTCATCGAGATCTATTTATCTGGTTAATCGTCACAGGGTACCCGCCGCCGAACCGTACTGGTACCCTGCTATATTATATGTAAAGGAAAAACCAAAAAGTAAAAAGTGAAAAGTTGAAACTAAAAAAAGAAATGTTGAAAACATATATTTCAAAATGAAACTATTAATACACATCGAAAACCGGGTTGACCCAGGACGCTTCAAACCCGACGGGTTGAACCGGTTTAATTTGACCCGTTTTCGACCCAACCCATCATGTTGACTCGGTTTAAATCGACCCATTTTTCGACCGGAACGGTTCAACCGGTTAAACCACCCGGGTCGAACCGGGTTTCAAAACATTATGTTTAATTCCCAAATCTTCAAACTTTTATTATTTTCGTTTATAACCCATAAACTTTTTTTTATCACTAAACGATTTGTCGTTATAAAATCTCGTCGCTATGCACGGATACTCGTTTAATAAACTAATACAAGTTAAATTACACGTTATCTAAAGAAAAATTCACTCACATTCTCAAATTCTGAAAGCATCATAAATAGAAAAGGTAAACAAATCAAAATGTTTTAAATATATTGAAAAGACCATGTTATCCTTGAATTAAAGCTAAAAAAAGAAAGTGAGTGAAATAGAGTGAAAAGACCATACTATCCCTAAACTTCTATTCATTTCATCAAAACACTTGGAAAATTGATATACTGGTAGATAAATGTAGGGTTTTAGTAACAAAAAGGTGATCAATATGGTGTTCTTTGGACCGGCATCTTGTTTGCTTCTTATCCATCTGTAATTTTGTTTGTTGTGACTTACATAAACGCGTTGGTTTCAAAAACCATATTTTCTTAATCCATACAACGGTTACATGATGAGCTACAACATTCTATTAGTTGTAGCGCCTGTTTTGGTTGTGTGTGCGAGAGGTTCCCGACAAAACACTTCCTTCAGATGGTGTCTTTTGTTATTAGTTTAGGCGAAGTCGGGTCTTTTTCTAAATTCGTTCTTTTTCTTTACTTCCCCTCGCAAAACTCCTTTTATTGGTTTTCTTGGTGGACTTGGAGGTCCAATAATTCTCATGTTGGTGAAGTGGATAATTAGGAGAGTATATTACATTTAAGGGTTTTCAAATGTAATATATTCCCCAAATCATCCACCTCACAAACATGAGAATTATTGGACCTCCAAACACACCAAGAAAACAAATTAAAGGAGTGTGGCGAACAAAAGTAAAGAAAAAAGAATGAAATTAGAAAAAGGACCGACTTCACATAAACTAATAACAAAAGACATCACCTGAAGAAAGTGTCTCGTCGGGAACCGTTCACACACATAACCAAAACTGACGCTACAACCAATAGAATGTTGTAGCTCATCCTGTAACCTTTGTATAGATTAAGAAAATCTGGTTTTGAAACCAAAGCGCTCACGTAAGTCACATCAAACAAAATTACATATGGATAAGAAGCAAACAAGATATCGGCCCAAAGAACACCAACTTGATCACCTTACTTGCCACTCTTAATACGACCATCACTTGAATTTGTATTAATATTTGATGTGCCAAAGAAATAACGAAACATGAAGTCGACCATCACTTGAATTTGTATTAGAATTTTTAGCGAGATATGTGTCGAAGAAATAACGAAACACCTAGTTTAACAATGAAAGAAAGGTTTGTTACTTGTGTGTCATAAAATAAAAGAAACTATTCTTTGGGGTTGTATGATTAACACTTCTAATCTTGAGTGGATGGTGTATGTATTTATATTTGAAGAAAATATATGCAGAGGGAGTTGTTGATGATATTAAGACGAGGTGGTTGGTATTGAATGACTTCTAGCTAGTGATGATATTTATGTAATGTCTCGTTTTGGTATGTAAACTTTAAAATAATATAAGCAAATTTAACAAACTTTCTTAAAATGTTATAATAGCACATTTTGATGCATTGTCATGTATAAAATAATAACACGTGTCACTATAACAACATACAAAATGTGCATATTAGAACACTTTAAGAAAGTTTGTTGCATTTACTCATACTTTTTGAAGTTTACACACTAAAACGAGATATTAGAGAATGTACATTGCTATTTATAGCCTGAGTCCTATTTAATTTACTTTGACGTGCATCGACTCAACATCAATGCCATCGCTGCATCTTTGACGTGCAGGTCCAACATTTAATATGCGTTTGTTGATATTGAATGAGTAGTATTTAAGCTATCATTTACACTTGGAAGTTAAGATGTACTCTCTATTCAGCTATCATATATGGCAAGCACAATATTGACTACACACAAACACTTTGTGCTTCTTGGTAACCATGTTTAGGTAAATACGCAAGTCAAGTTATTTCGCCATCTTTAGTTACTATTTTAATGCCGATATATTAAAATGTGTTTGCAGATGGATTTTGGCTGTCATTTATGTTATAATAGTAGTATGTTAAGTAATTTGAGTCTTTATTTTGGTTGTGTCTTTGTGCTGATATGTAATTTGATCAAGGCGCCATCTATGATGCAACTCAAGACTCTATCAGTTGCGGTTTTGAACTATAAATAGTGTCGTAGTTCACTAAGATAACTGTTTTCCTTAATCACGTATATCTGTCTTATAATCTTATTGAGTATCTAACTAAAAGGAATATTCAGACCCAATAGTTGCCTATATATAGCTTATTAGAATAAAATATATCATGACATCTTGGAACAAAGTTTCCATCAAGATACTTGGGTGTATCAACTTATTTTTCTTTCTAGCGAATGCTGTATTCTACCTTTATGACCCGTTAGAGATAGAACATACTCGATCCGACCCATTAGTCAGGTCGAGATTGTCATTGTAAAACTAGAAAAGATCCAAGGAACCAAGGAGTGGAATGACATAATCACTTGCTTCTATCGAGGGTTTTATATTCTGTAACTACACAGTACGTACACCCATTAAGTAATAAAGAGGGTTTATGTTTGTAGAAGCTATGCTCGTGCTTGCTCTCGATTCTTGGCTAAGCCCATATAAGCTCGTTTCATACAGGATCATATCATCCAAGCTCATATATAACATAAGTACACCATCTAAGTAAAAAGAAAAAATAAAAAAGCGTCGACAGCAGGATTCGAACCTGCGCAGGCAAAGCCCAACAGATTTCGAATCTGTCTCCTTAACCACTCGGACATATCGACCACTTTTATATTCTTTTCCTCTTTCTTATTATTTATCCGATTAGCTTTTAAAACTTATAACTAAGTTTATCAACTTGTTACCCCCCTTTGGCTAATAGTTGCACGAATTGTAAATATTATTAAAGAAGCTTTTTTAAAGAAACTTCGGTATTTTGAACGTAGCTCTCAAATCGTTAAGATTTAACTGACGCCGTCAATGCCAAAGTTTCATATTTCAAGGGACAATCTACACCAACACCCCAAAATTTCCTTCCCATGCACCCCATAGGGTGGGGCCCACGCCCAATCATTGGGCAAATCATTTGATTCCTTTTTTTTTTTTTTTTTTTTTTTTTTTTTGTAGTGTTTTAATATTTATTTGTGTAGTGTAGTGTTTTAATATATATAGTGTGTATTTATTTGTGTAGTGTTTTATATGTAAGAGTGTATTTATTTGTGTAGTGTTTTTACGTTAAAATATTAAAACATTAAACATTAAAACATTAAACATTAAAACATTAAACAAATACAACAACAAATGCTACTACTATTACAACGAAATCTACTTCACATGAAGATTATTAATGTCATCTATAAGCTCATAGAGTATTCCACTCGACTGACATGCGTGATCAACTGGATTTCTTGTCAATTCCAGTGATGCCTCCAACGTCTTTATTCTTGCCTTCAACAAATTGTTTTTTGCCAATAGCATGTTGATCGTTTATCTTTAGTTTCGCAGTTTGAGCACTACGTTGAATAAGAGGCTTGACCAAAGTACTTTTGTTGAAATACTTCATTCCACATAAAGTATCGACACCCATAGTCTTCAGTCCCTGGCTGTTACATGATGAAACAATTATAAGAAACGTATTCTAAACAAACAAGTTATTGATATATTTACGTAAATAAGCAAATGTTTAATTATTTACCTTTGACAAAGGACATGCATAATACTTCAAACCACAAGCCTCGGGCTTTTGGGATGTTCTTTCAATTATAAATCCACGTCGACAACGACACAAGAAAGGATTTTCTTGTTGCATCTGGCCAAAAGAATTTGTATAATTATTCACAACATAAATCAGTAATATCATGGTTCACAAAATTAGAAGCTTCGAATGCATAAATAACCAATCTTGTCATAGATTAATAATTGATACATGGTTCACAAAATCACAATATAACTATAAACTAAGATCAATCACGCCCGAGGCGTAGTCGCTCCAATGATGGTGTCATCTGTCCCACACGAAACTCTAACTCTGAAATGAGTCTCCTCAATCCGGCAATCTCTCACTCGTACTCGTCAACGTGAGACGGGCGTAATAAAAGATGAGGAAGAACCGGAGGACGGTGTATAAAATTCTCCTCATCTACATTGGAGATATAGTGGAGAGGAGGCACATAAGATGGAGAAGAAGGCGCATAATCTGGACTCTCAAAGCGAAGCGGGTGTGTTGTTGACACAATGAATGTCCTCCATGAATGTCAACCGATTCTGTAACAAAAGATGAGGAAGAACCGGGCAGGAGCGTAAATCAGTAACAAAAGATGACGAGTCGTTTACTATAATCGATGTCGTTTTCTATAAATCAAGAATCCGTGTCGTCTATACATGTTTTGTCGTTTACAATATAAATCGATGTCGTCTATACATGTTTTGTCATTTACAATATAAATCGGTCATCGTCTATACATATGTCTATACTACGTCCTTAAACATGCTTTGTCGTTCGTGACAGATGTGCCCATCCATGCCAAGTCATTTCGAACCATCTCCATTGTGGGTGAGTATCACGGGAGTGGTGAGTTTTCATCCGAACCGCATGAATGAAGTGAGCGACTGGTCTTCCCACACGAAGAATCACAATGGGGAAAATAGTTGTGTTGTATCTGGACCATCTCTCAGTGGAAGACACGTAATAGATTGTGAATTGGATATGCATACAATTGGACGGTTAAGAGTCATGTAGCAATAGCCACGCTTGGTTTACGGCATAATCATCCGAGAACTGTAGGGTCTTGGACTGATTCAAACCAATTCGTGAGTTGACCATAGTTGTAAACCAAGTCCCCACATTTGCATGTAAACTTCCGGTTATTGTCTACTCTTCCCCGACAATAGTTAGTATGGGCCATATTTCTTCATGATGACCAAGACCTACGGCAAGAGCTCGATAGCCGCAATTTCCATCACCTTCACGTTAACGATCCCTAGGATCCACCGTCGGAAAAGAGGTGGAATTGAGCCATAAAATATTCGCTCATCGATTGGAATGTACAAGTCGTGTCTTAAATCGCCTCGCTAGGTTCTTCGTTCAAGTGCGGGACATTAGAAGGCTCTCCAGCGTATGAACTATGTCTCATGACTTCTTCATTTAAGTCTCGGACTTTTTAGGTTTTATATAGCCTGCGGTGCCTGTCTTGGGTTCTTTGTTCAAATCTGGGTTATTTTGTTTAGCCTTGATTTTTGTCCTTTGCGCTTTCGGACGTCCACGATTACTTTCTTTAACAAAGAAAGTTGTTGGGTTGACACAGTTCGGGCGTATATACCTCGAGCATGTTTAACATTTTTTTTACAAACGACGATGCTTTGGTAAAAACATTTTGGAATTTTTTACGTCATCTTGACAAGAAAATATTCGTGCTCTTGAGCCCTTGAGGCTCTTGAGCTCTTGAGGCTCTTGGCGTATGAGTATGTCTGATCAGAGGCTGGGGAACACTTAGTGTTCTCCAAAATTATCAACAACATCAAGCGAATAGGCGATCACGTATTCGAAAAAGTGACTAGTTAAAATTATCGGTATTGACGGGAGAATAACTTAATAGGCATAAATTTAAAATACATACCATGAATCGAAGGTGTCTGATTCGTGATAGCATGGTAAACCATAAACTAACAATCGATGACCACATTCATGTAGGTCCACATCCCGTTACTTTACGTGAGTATGAGTAGTAAAGCATCTCTTGAGACATTATACCGCAATTCGTTAAATAGTGTTCCTTACATGCAAGCGGTTTCTTGATTTTGCTTGTATTCAAAGAGGCTCGATCGCAGTTTCTTGTCAACTATAATCTTGTCGACCGAACACAAAGTGTCTAAGCCGGGTATGTGGAGCCCAAGTATAACTTCAACAAATGTGTTGACTCTCAACTCTACATGTTGTTGTGCGGCGAAGGCTGCGATATTGATCGGTAATGTACGACACAAACATGCGGTCGTAATGTTGTAGCCGATTTTAAAATACCGCAAAACATTTGAGAAAGCAGAGAATTAATAAAGTGAGAAAACAATTTGAGTAGTTATTTATTAAATAATACTAAAAATGTATTAATGGGTAAGTACCTGTTTTTGGACCAATAAATCTGTGAGGTCTTGATAATAGTGCGTGAACACATCTTGATCTGGTTGTAACCATCAAATCCATGTCCATCTAACGGACTCATACTCCTCTAGCGTGTCGAATTTGTGTATGCAATGCTTGAGCACATTTTGATTGATATGCCATCGACGAGTAATCACATTAGCGTTTGGGAATTCTTCTGCATGCTCCAAGCAACGCTAAATCTCTGTCGGTGACGATAATCCATGAGGTAATATTGTTCTTGTATCACCAACAACACATTCCAACACCCATTTGAAATTTGGCTCTTTTCACGGTCAAAAGCTAAACGCCATTAAGAATGTTACGTTTGTTGAAGTAACTCCAACAATTGTAAAGAATGGCGTTTAAACAACATGGTGTTGTATGTGGAGTCCATCGACATGATTTCGGATATGTTTTCCACAGGGGCATATGACGTCGGGTGAACAAAAATATTTCCTCCACTCATTAGTGTGGTCATTTACCACAGGGTAATATGTATAACCTTTACGCCTCAAATGTACTAAAAGGAGTTGTATCGAGTCAAATCACCACGATCAAGCGCGCGTATCTTGTCTTGTGTATTATATACCGTTTAATGCTAGACACGTTATTCGGATCGCTCTCTTTTAGTGAAGAAAGTATAATTCGTGGTGCTACTTGATGTTTTGTCAAGCTGGTTCACCAAAACTAACTCACTTTCTTTTAATCGCATGGCACGTGAAAAACCATGGAGCGAGTCTACAAAATCATGATTATGCCTCGGACGCTTGACCTCAAGATCCAACCACTAGTTTTAGTGTTACCAGTTCGACCTTTTATAAATTTCACGATGTCGAATGGGCAATTAATTTTAGCGGTACTAGTCTGCTGTTCAAGTTCATCTTCTAAACCTTCACGCAGGGCGTCCCATGTCTAGAACACTTAAATTCGATAGAGTACTTATAGCCCTATCTGTTTTAGTTCTTCCTTTAACAATAAGAAAACCGTTCGATTGAGCGATGGGTGCACCCAATCGTTAAAGCAACTTCGATCGAACACCTAAAAATAAAGAATACAAACTTTTGTTACTTATATTAGTTTTTTACAAACTTTTATAAAAAATACAACTTTGTACATTTTTAACAACTTGTTTTACAAAAAAATTATAAATACTTTTATAAATACATTTTTTTAACAAACTTTTATAAATACTTTTATTTTAAAAAGAATACTTTTATTTTAAATTATAATACTTTTATTATAATTATAAAAGAGTAATAATACGTGTGTGGTTATGGATGTGGTTACGCGTTCGTTCCATGTGGTTTATCTGTGTACGCGTTTTCTTGTGTTTATCTGTGTTTTTCTCTCACTATTTCACATAGTTGTTAGTACTCTCTCTCTCTCATCTCTGTCGTTTCTCTCTCTCACTAAAAATGTCTTTGATAAGACTCTTTAGATCTAAAAACTTGTTAGATCTTGTGGTATCTTGTGGTTATCTGTGGTGGTGATGTTGTGGTATCTTGTGGTTATCTGTGGTGGTGATGTTTTGGTTTCGTTGATTATTTTTTAGATCTAACAAGTTTTTAGATCTTGTGGTATATTTTTATCTGGTAAAGACTGATTTTTAAAAAAAAACTAAAAACTTGTTAGATCTAAAAAAAACTAAAGTGGTGGTGATGTAACAAGTTTTAAATCTGGTAAAGACTGATGTTTTTTTAAACTAAAAACTTGTTAGATCTAAAAAATTAAAAACTGGTGGTGATGTTTCTGGTGGTGATGTTTTGGTTTCGTTGACTATTTTTAGATCTAACAAGTTTTTAGATCGGTAAAGACCGATTTTTTTAAATTAAAAACTTGTTAGATCTAAAAAACTAAAGTGGTCGTGATGTTACGGTGGTGATGTTTTGGTTTAGATTGACTATTTTTAGATCTAACAAGTTTTAGATCCGGTAAAGACCGATTTTTTAAATTAAAACTTGTTAGATCAAAAACTAAAGTGGTGGTGATGTTTTGGTTTCGTTGACTATTTTTAGATCTAACAAGTTTTAGATCGGTAAAGTGATTTTTTAAAATTAAAATTTGTTAGATCTAAAAAACTAAAGTGGTGGTGATGTTTCGGTGGTGATGTTTTGGTTTAGATTGTTATTTTTAGATCTAACAAGTTTTAGATCTTGTGGTATATTTTATCCAGTAAAGGCGATTTTTTTATAACTAAAAACTTGTTAGATCTAAAAATTATAAAGCGGTGGTGATGTTTTGGTTTAGTTGACTATTTTTAGATCTAACAAGTTTTAGATCTGTAAAGACCGATTTTTTTAAATTAAAACTTGTTAGATCTAGAAAAAACTAAAGTGGTGGTGATGTTTTGGTTTCGTTGACTATTTTTTAGATCTAACAAATTCTTAGATCTGGTAAAGACTAATTTTTTGGCAATGACTTATGTTTTGTGGTGATGTTTTGCACGTGATATGCAGTTTCATTACTGGATGGTAAAGTGCAGTTTTATCTCACTTTGACACTTTAAGTGAAAACTGTTTGGTGCCTATGCAGTTTCATTACTGGATGGTAAAGTGCAGTTTTATCTCACTTTGCAACTTTAAATGAAATAAATAGGTTTTAAAAAAGAGGCAATGATGATTTTATATATATATATATAAAAAAAAAAAAAAAAAAAAAAAAAAAACTTAAGAGTTTTGGTATGGCAAATATGAATGGACGGTAAAGTTAGTTTATATCTCACTTTGCAACATCCATATTTGACCAACACGATTGTTTATATCTCATAAAGAGCTAATAATCGGCATTACCTCTTGTGTGTCAAATGGTGAACCAGACATGGTTGTTTGTGGTGTTTGCTTGTTGTGTTTTCTGCTTTCTTGTTGGTGTTGTTGGTTGTTGCTTTCTTGTTGTTGCTTTCTGATTGCTTGAGAACTGGATTATTGGGTTCTTGTGTATATTGTCCCTTTTAGTTTGTGTTGTAGCTTTCTTGTTGGTGTTGTGGTGATGTTGCTTTCATGTGGCATATAAGCCTGAAGTGCCTGCTATGCAGCTCCCCTTTGAGAATCTTAGTACATTCTTGTGAACTTTTGCAGTTTTTGGAATCCTACTTACCACATTCATGCTGAAAACGTGTAGCTTGTGAATATTGTTGAACTTGTGAGGCTTGTGTCCTGAATACTTGTGGCTTGTGCAGTTAGACTTGTGAGGATTGTGTCCTGAATACTTGTGGCTTGTGCAGTTAGACTTGTGAGACTTTGTGCAGTTTCAGACTTGTGAGACTTGTGCAGTTTGAGACTTGTGAGACTTGTGCGGTTTTGGACTTGTGAGACTTGTGCGGTTCCGTGAACCGGTGACTTTGTGCGATTGTGACTTAAAATTTTCCGAGGCGATGATGATAACCGAAACCGAATGGACGGTAAAGTGAGATCAAATCTCACTTTGCAACCTTCGAGTTTGAGCTAAAAATTTTCCGAGGCGATGATGATTTTGAGCCTAAAATTTTCCGAGGCGATGATGAAACCGATGGAAGGCAAAGTGAGATAAAAATCTCACTTTGCAACCTTCGAATCTGACTCAAAAATTTTCCGACTACGTTTTTTTTTTTTTAAGTTTTAAAACTGATTCAAAAAAAAATAAAAAATAATAACCTTGTAAAAAAAGTTGTAAAAAACTTGTAAAACAAAATAAAAACTTGTAACAAAATAAGTTGTAAAAGGAAGGTTGTAAAAAAAACAAACCCATACAAACACAACACAAAACACCACAAATTATGGCACGGAAACCCATGCACCCAATGATTGGCTGAGAGAGAGAAACCCAAACACCCCCTATTTTATTTCCTATGAGGTGCCTGCATAGGAGTCCCATATTTCAATTATGAATGAATCCCAACCAAAAATAGGCCGCCATGACGCGAGGTTATGCACGCTAAATATTTATTTTTCTTATTTTTCATATCTACACTTGTCCGTATTGATTCATATCAAACTGCGTTTGCACTTTGTGAGCCTTAAAAAAGCATTAGACGTGAAGTTATTGTTTTTTTCGGGCCAACTATTTTAATTTTTGTTGCTATTCTGTTGTAGTTAAGATTTGTTTCTGATTGTTGTCAGATGCCTTCAACCACAAACTATTTTATTGTACGTTTTAATGTTTTAAAATCGATTTTATTGTTTGAATTATGATAAATGTAGATAGTAGTCACTCTAATACCATGCTAATTATCAATAATTATGCAAATCTTTTATATAATAAAATAAAACCATTAGTAGAAAATTTTCATTTCAAAAAAATTAGTTCATACCATATTTGATAATATTTTATTTATTTATTATTATTTTTATTTTAAAATATTTACTAAAAAAACTCAAATATTCCGGATTTGGCAATAGTTAAAAAACGTTCTTATATATAGTCAAGAAAATAAAAATAAACATAAAAGTTTAAGTGTCAAACGTATAAAGAAAAATACTTAGTAAAAAGGGGAAGTGATTTTAAAAATATTTGTGTCTAATGTAAAGAAATAAAAAAAATCACCCGCGCATACATTCACTTTCTAACCTATGTATTAATTTAAGATTAAAATGTTGCTCCCACCTATTGCCCTACATCGAAAAAAGAAAAAAAAAAACCCTAATTTATATAAATAAATTAATTATAAAGTTTCTATAACACAATTTACAAATTTATATAAAATAAATAAATTACTAATTGATTCTTAAAAAAAGCACAATATATAAAAACCCGCTCGTGCGCGAGTATTAAAAAACTAAAAACCCAAAAGCGAGTATTAAAAAACTAAAAACCCAAAAGTTATCATCAACTTGGGCCCAAAAAGTGAACTGCAGTTCGGCCCATTATTATAATCTTATTATAATTCCTATATTTACATGAATGCATGATCGACCATATAAACCTTAAGAAATCGTGCATAGGAAGAGATGTCGTCGTCTTCAACAATCGATGATGAAACGGAGGCAAACATCGTGTGGAAAGAGATTCTAGCAAGAAAAGGTTTACCGTTAGACACGCTTACGAATACGTAAACACTTTCGACAAAACCTACGACGAATCCTACTGTGATCGTTTATTTGCAACTGTAAGCGAAAAAAAGAAGAATCCATAAGCTGCTAAGTCATGGACCGGCACGTCGGTATTTGAATGGCTTCCTGCTCCTAACTATAATCGCCCAAAAGCATCGTCTTCAGAAGGTTATGTGACTGGTTTATTATTGGACAAGAAGCCTGAGAAGAAAAACTTCAAGAGGCACCATGGACGGACCCACATGTATGCCGGGTGTGGCACGGGCTACACCTTATTTTAGGTTACGAAGTGCAAAAATATTTCAAAACTGCCGTTTTTGTTGTGTGTGCAACCCCCAAATTTTTTTTGCTACTTTCGATTCTTATGATGTAAGTATGTAACTTTAGTTAACCCAACATTTCTTTTGTGCAACACCTTTTTAAAAATCCTGGGTCCGTCCTAAACAGTATAACTTATGCTGATGCCGAAACAAATGCTAAAAGGAAACAAATGTTGGCTCAAACCCGAGAGAAGAAAGCCAAGATGTTCCAGGAGTATCAAGCCAAAGGGGGCCGTCGTGCGAATATGTTTACACTTTAAATTTATTCATGCTATAACTTTGAACTAGAACTCCTTTGTGGTCACTATATGATTATTATTTTTCTGTTATAATTATGTCAGATGTATATTTTTCTGAATAGATGTGTAGTGCAGTAAATAGTTCAATCGAATGGTTCAATGTGTTTTTAAGTTATGCCTTTGCCTTGCCTTCTTACTGTGTTGGTGCTTTTCAGCCTCATCTTACGTTTACTGGATCATGATGTATTTGCGATTATAATGGGGCAGTGATTCTTGGTCTGAGACTAGTGTTTATCATCATCCGTCTAACTAAGTAATGACCTTTTGAAGCTCAATTTTTCTAATTTTTTTTTTTTTTTTTTTTTTTTTTTTTGCGTTTTTTGTGTACTGGCGTTGGCCACCATGAACATCATGTGTATTGGCCTTGACACACCTTCTGCTTTAAGTATGTCCGCTCCTACCTATAATGCAACTGAACTTTTACTGCTGTACAAATATTGTTGTTTGTGGCACAAAGTATATATTTTAGAAAATTTACACTACAAATTATTTTGCCGGGGGCGTATGCTCACCCTGCCCCTTATTGTCTCCGCCTCTCTATATAAAAGTTGAGCTTGTTAATGCAAATTTGCTCAGCAATGGTTGCTGCATATAAATACCACAATCTACAAACTATCTAAAAGTTCTTACGTACGTCACCACGTGTAAATACAACCAAAGTCGATGAAAAACATAGCCAAAGAGGTAAAACAACCATGATCACAACCATGTCTTACCAATCATCATCAAATCAAGTCAACTAATAGAAGTATGACAAGAAAAAGTTGACAAAAGAACACTATTTAGTTCATTTCGTCAATGTAAATGGGATAATCAACTCCATTACAGCTTCATATATGGACTTAAATGTACACACACATTCACATCTTAAGACAAATTTGGTTAGTAATTTTTGGAAAAATAAGAATATTGACATAATTTAACGGTAGTAAATGGAAGATAACACATCATGTCACACCAATCACCCTTTGAATCAAAGTAAACTAATAGAAATATGAAGAAAAAAAAAAGTTTGCCATAAACCAATTAAGTTTATAACTATATGAAAGAGTCATATGCGTACTTGCATGCAGGGACGGAGCCATGACCAAATATGACCGGGTGCACAAAATTTTTAAACCGTCATATAAAAACACATTTTGACGGACATGGTGCATTTAAGATGGGTTTAGGAAAAATTGATGTTTTCTTCAAAATTAACACTACATCGTAAAAATCTATAGAGGTCCCGGGCACCCGCGGGAACCCTCTGGTTCCGTCCCTGCTTGCATGTCTATAAGAGGTTAAAATCGGCGAAGTTTAGTACTATATGTATGTCTATAAAAGATTAAAAACGACGGGGAAACCATGACCTATGTACACTCGTGGGTGGAGACTAACCCTTATAAGGATTAGTTCAAGGCAATGTTCCATCGTTTTAGTGACTTTTCTATGTGAGCTTACTTAACCAGGTATTTACGGTTAAGAAATGACACCGTCATCGCGCTTTTCGTCGCACTTACATGTACACAAACAAATGTTTCAACACAAAACTAATTACAAAATCAAGAAAATTATGATAAAATAATGAAAAATCTTAAACTATTAAAGGGATAATTATGTACAAATATATCTAACTTGTCGTTTTTTCTATTGTGTATAGTCTTATTATTTTGCTATTATGTACCCCAAAACTTTTAAATTTCGATCTTTGTGTGTGTATGCTCATGTAAAATGACCATTTTACTTTTATATTTGTAACCACTTTATTGACATCGAAGGATAAAATGATGATTTTACATGAGCAAATACACACAAATATCGAAATTCAAAAGTTTTAGCGTCCATAATAGCAAAATAATAAAAAGACTACACACAATTAGAAAAAGTGACAAGTTAGATATATTTGTACGTAATTATCCAAGAGTAAAGATCCAGTGAGAAGAAAACTTGAAATGAGAAAAATAAAAAATAACTATAATCACATATTTGAGATGCATCGACTTGAATTTTGTGCATCTCTATTCATTTATATGCATGACAATTAGTTTATAAAGTGATTTTGAAGTGAAAAAGATGCAAAGTAGTACTAACAACAAATTTGACCCGCAGAGGACGAAAAATGCATAGGTGTTGAAATATAACTCAAACATGAAACACATATTCACAGAGACTAATTATGTCTGTTTTGTATTCTCTGTTGTCGTGTGATAAAAGATTAAAGTTGGATAGAAGCAAGTGGGTTAAAGTTCAAAGGTGATATTTGGCATGTTGGAGAAGTCTTAGTCAATGGAGGTCAAAAGGCTATATAAAGATCATAACCCGTTTAGGGTTTCATATCTTTCTCTCTCAAACAGAACACTGCATCCAGTCTCCTTTAACCAAAACTTGTTATTTCCTGTTCTTGATTCTTTGATTACATAAGAGTGATTGTGAGATTTGGTATTGTAAAGAACTATTGATAATTAGTCAATAGCCTTCCATGTGAGTAGCAGTGGGAAGGATTGTGAGTTGTTGTTACTGATTTGTGGTTATTGTGTTGTACTGGTTGAGATCAATTTCTGATTGATCTGTGTAGTTTTGGTTGATAATAAAAGTTGATCTTGAATTAAGATTCAAGAGTTGTTTCACGGGTTTAAATTGTGTTTTCTTACAATAGGATTCTTCTAATTTGATAAAATGCATCTATTATATGTATATGCATATAATTTTTAGCTAGAAAATATATTATGATGCATCTAAAAGATTATAAATGTATCTAATTCAAATTAATGCATCTTTAATGTGTGGTTATAATTATTTTCATCTTCTTCATTTTAAAGTTTCTTTCTCATTTGATCCTAAGTCATTATCGCAATACTAAGTGAATAGTAAACATAATAAAGCACGTCATATCACATCAATAATCACAAATTGAGTAAACTAATATAAGAGTATGACAAAAAAAGAGTTTGCCAAAGACCAAACTGTGTACATGTTCTTTTGGTCAAATATAATCTGTTTACATAAATAAAAATATTTAGAGAATATTTGGACTTGGTAGACAACAAAAAAAAACCACAAGATAATTCAACTAAAAAGTTAATATGCTGAACTTATATTGTTGCATGGTCAAATCAAACATAAGATGTACCTAACTATTTATCAAGATTACAAAAGACATTGCTTAAAAAGTTGAAAGAACAAATTGAGGAGGTTAAATGCAGACAACAATATCAACACACAAGAAATGCCAATCTCATAAAAAACAGATTATTGATAAAATAAGAGGCATGTTATGGTTAGGGTTGTTAAAAAAACCCGAAAAAACGAAAAATCAAGGCGAACCATTCAATTTGAAGAAACCGAAACTAAAAGAACCCGTTTAACCGAATTGAATCGAACCGTCTATAATATAAATGAAGGATTTTAACTAGATTTTCAAATATATAACTGATAAGTATTGATAAGTATTGATTATATTATTGTACTACTTTTATTGTATAACTTTTTTTGCTACTACTGTAAATAATTATTAAGCATGTATGAGTGAATTTGATTAATGTGATTGTAACTTATAAACATCGAATAAATATTTTTTGTTAATCTATTATATGTTTATTTGAATGAAAGTATTGTGATGGAACAACTTTAATGTTACTTTAATTTATTCAATGTTTTTTTTATATTTTACTAACATGACATTTTACGTTTTATATCATGTTATTATTTATACGTTTAAACTCGATTAAACATATAAAATTATTAACCGTGACTCGAACTGCGGGTAACTGCTCTTTTCAAGTACAGGCAAGTCCGATTAGCTGACTTATTTATTTCGGTTTCGGGTAGCAAAATGAATTACCCATCCCGTAATAGATAGCTTAAATATTTCAACTAACCAAATCAAACTGAACTGAACCGTTTTATCTCGGGAACACCCCAGGTTAGGTCACACAAGCTTCACAAAAATATTTTCACAAAATTAAAGTAACTATATAATATGGATTTTTCTACCTTGTGCCCTAAGGGCACATGATAAGCACATAAAAAGGACATCGGGTCTCACAGAAAAGTACACAGAGATTCACAGAAAGTACAATTTTTGTAGATCCCTATGTCTTTTTTTGTAGGACCCGGTGTCCTTTTAGTGTGCTTAACATGTGCCTTAGGGCACATGTTAGACAAACCCATATAATATAGAGAAGTTAAAAATGAAGAAAGAGAAAATGAGATAGATATACGTCTACATTATTTTATTATTTTATTATTTTATTGGGATTAACTAAAAAAAATACTCTCTCCATCCCAAATTATAAGTTCATTTTTGATTTTTCAAAGTCTTTTTCTTCCGACTTTAACCTTAATTATTTCTTTTCATGTTATTGTTAGGGGTTAGATACCAGAACAGGGTAAGATAATCAGTAGCAACTGCAAATACCACTAGGTGGTTACCGGATATCACTTGGAATCGTGTTATCACTTTCCAAAGTAAACTATTCGACCCTAATGCCTGGGTTACACGAATATCTACTTGGGATAAGACCAAATGTAGTTATAGAATTAGGCACAATTCAATAACCATTTTGCTTAGAAGTGTTAATGGTTTGTTGTGTCTCTTTTCATGCATGATTAGATTTCCTATTTATAGGAAAATACTCTTAGCTAGTCAAATGGAATTATGAGAATTAATCGCCCCATTAATATCCTCATAATTATCCCCATTATAGTTGTTAGTGGTTACATGACCAATTAAGCGTGGTCATTATGCGGTTGTAATCGCCACTTGAATAGGTCAATGCACATTACAAGTTTATTTCAAGACTAGCGTGCTTTCATAACACTAGCGGTGCTAACATAGTACTAGCGGTGGAAACACCGCCCATCGGTGGAAACACCGCCCATCGGCACTAACTTAGCACTAGCGGTGGAAACACTGCTCATCGGTGCTAACTAAGCACTAGCGGTGGAAACACCGCCTATCGAGACAAACCACTATTAGAGTCGTGGTGTTCGGGGACCATATGGGTGTACACTCCGCACCTCGACCCATTACCGGTGTGAACTAATCCCACAAGTGCACTAAATTTTCCAACAATCCTCCCAAATTTAGTTCACTTCCTTTGCATGAAAACAAACATTAAACAAAACATGTGCATAAACGAAAATATCCCGAGGATTGAATTTCCATCTTAGTACATTACACGTTCAAATATTCGAGAATCGTGGTGTTCTAAGAATTGAACCCTTCAACCCATTTGAATACACGAAGATAAAATACACACAAGTTTTCCAACACTTAAAAGCTCCCGACACTATACAAGCCATGTGTCCATATCCAAATTCATAAATGTTGTAAAAGCTAAAAGTCCAAAAGCTTCGAAAACTTCAACATTTACATAGGTGGTTCCTCTTTATTCATGCTCCGCCAAGCACTTTTTCAAAGAAAATTAACCATTAAGTAAAGACTTCATCCTCCTTTCGGCGAGTTACGAGCACAACCTTGGGATGTAAATAAAACATGTGCTCCAGTCCATCGAATGTTCGACTTTCCACATTGAACTCGGCTCCCAAGTTTCCTCGGGAGGAGTTGGGTGTCCTAACATTCAATGACTAAGTTGGACTTAAACCCACCCCTTTAGCGACTTTATAACCAAGTCTCTAGCGGACCCTTCGTCAAGTGATCGGCTAAATTTTGTTGAGATCTAACAAACTCTATAGATACCACCCCATTCATGATAAGTTCACGAATCATGCTATGTCCGACACCTAAGTGTCTAGACTTACCATTGTACATCGGCTATAAGCCTTAGCCAATGTAGTTGCACTATCACAACGGATAGAAATAGGTGCTATAGGTTTAGGCCACAATGGAATCTCGAAGCAAGTTTTTCAACCATTCGACTTCTTTACCGAAATGCTAAGGCCACAAATTCGATTTCATTGTTGAACGGTGATGCAAGTTTGCTTCTTGGATGCCCAAGAAATTGCACCTCCACCAAGTAGGAATACCCGACCACCGGTAGACTAATTGTCTTGATGTTACCGATCCAACTTGCATGGTGTATCCTTCCAACACGAAGGATAGCGATATATGAGAGACTATATTCCATAGTTCTCTTCAAATACTTGATACCACAGTGAACAGGTTGCGGTGATGAGCACTAGGATTACTAGTATACCGCTCAACTTTCCCACCGCAAAACCAATATCGGTCTTGTACAAGTCATGGCATACATCGGTGACCAATTACCCTAGAATACTCAAGTTGAGATACTGACCTTGCCATTATTAGGCATCGACTTCTCACAGTATCCATAGGTGTACTCACGGGAGTACAATCAAAGTAATTAAATTTCCTCAACACCTTCTCAATATAATGAGACCGAGAGATAGAAATTCTTTACTTTCATGTTTAATCCTTATACCAATGATAACATCGCCTCCCCATGTCCTTCATGGAGAACCTTGATGACAAAATTCCTTTGTCGGTCAACTCGATTTTGGTCGGTGCCAAAGATCAACATGTTATCAACATATAGACAAATGATGCCTCCTTTACCAAATTCATCAAATTTGCTATATACACATTTGTCGACTTGGTTAAAAGCATAACCACTAGACAAAACCACTTCATCAATTTTTGATGCCATTGCTTAGGTGCCCTTTAGTCCATAAAGAGACTTAATCGGTTTACACACCTTGGTTTCATTGCGAGCATGATGAATCCACGAGGTTGGTTCATATAAACCTCTCATCCAATTCACCATTTAAGAAAGTTGTTTCACATCCATCGATGAATAATCGGTTGTGAATAGATGCCAAAGCAATCGCAGTCTTATGGTACTAATACGAGCCACAAGGGCATAAGTATCAAAATAGTCTATCCTTGACTTTTGTTTAAAGCCACGAATGACTAGTCTAGCCTTGAACTTTTCAATAGTTCCATCTACCTTCATTTTCCTTTTGAAAACCATTTGAAACCCAAAGGTTTGCAACCGGAGGTAGATCAACCAACACCCAGTGTTGTTGCCCATGATGGAATCCATCTCATCATGGATTGCTTCTTTCCGAAAGCAATATCCACGAGACTTCATTGCTTCTTCAAATGTCTTGGGATCATCCTCAACAATGAAGCAATAGGAGTATTGGTCGAGACCTCATCCTTGTTCCTTCAACTAAGTATAGTTGAAACTCGTGTCTAAATGAATTTGGAGTTCGACCCTTTGCTTTTCCCCGAGCATAGGTTCGGGTTGTTGAGCCACAACCTCATCGAGGACCAATGATAGTTCATCATCGGGGACCTTTGATACACCAAATGTCATGAGTTCCATTAGGAATCCTCCGACTTGGTCTAGGGACCGATGAGAATCTATTCTCATCAAAGTTTGCATCCCTTGATTCAATTATTGAGTTAATCGAAACATATTCATTAGGTTCAATAACATAGAACCTAAAAGCCTTGGAATGCTCGGCATATCCAACAAAGATGCGATCAATGCCTCTTTCACCCAAAGTCTTTAGCTTTGGATCGTGAGTCTTACAATTTCTACAACCCCAAACCTTGAGATAGTTCAGGTTGGGTTTCCTTTTAGTCCGAGTTCATAAGGGGTAACCTTGTTCCTTTTGTTGGGAACCCTATTTAATAAATAACAAGTCATTAACATAGCTTCACCCTGAATCCTTGACTCGATCTGAATAGGACAACATGGAATTAACCATCTCTTTCAAGACCTGTTTTTCCTTTCGAAATACCATTTCTTTGAAGAGTATAAGGGCGATCGTTTATGGATAATTCCAACAGACTGAAAATACAAAGTATCCATGTACTCACCTCCCCTATCAGTCTTTAATCTTTTGATCAGGGACCCAAGTTGTAATTCAACTTCAGTTTTAAACACTTTGAATTTATCTAATACTTCATCCTTGGTATGTAAAAGATATACATAACAAAACCTTGAAGCATCATCAATAAATGTCACAAATTACTTCTTATTCCCCAAAGAAGGAGTGTCATGCAAATCACACAGGTCTCTGTGTATAAGCTCCAAGAGCTTAGTCTCACGACTAACACCCTGAAAAGGTTTCTTGGTTATCTTGGTCAACATGCAAATTTTACACTTTTCAGTGTCCATGTCAAAAGCTGGGATTAACTCATCCTTAGACATATCTTGCATTCTTTTATAGTGTACATGGCCAAGTCTTGCATGCCATAGGGTAGAGTCGGTCGGTCGTTGGTGGTCACAAATCTTTGAATTAACACTAGCGGTGACAATATTAAGCTGAACATTTGATTACACAAATATCCAAAACCAATAAAAACACCATGCTTAGAAAGAACAAATTTATCGGACTCAATAACTTGTTTATATCCATGATTATTCAAAATACTACTTGAAACCAAGTTCTTCCTTATATCGGGAACATGAATAACATTAAACAAAGTTACAATCTTTCCATAACTAAATCTAAGATCTACACAACCATGACCATGCACCAAGGTCATTGACTCATTTCCCATGTGAAGAATAGAACCATCATTCGTTGACTCATAAGTCTTGAACTAGCTTCTATCTTTGCACACATGAACTGTTGCACAGTCAACCCACCACGCAACATCATCATCCCGCACATAATAAGATTCAGATACATATGTAACATAATAAATCGAAAAGACTTATTAAACATATTTCGACCTTTCAGGTGAGTTGGGTGAACCACCACTCCCCGAACCATTAGTGCTCGATCCATTGGCTTTACCACCAACTTTAATACCTTTGCAATCCCTTTTAATGTGACCGGTTTGCCACATTTCCAACAAGTAGGTGTTGCCTTCTTGTTAGGATTTGCCCTTGTGTTGTCATGATATTTGCGTTTGCCTTTGTTGTCATTGTACACAGGTGGAGTTGTTATGCTCCACCATATTGACAACAGATGCACCAATAGCATTGCTACTCTTTGGCTTGTCATTATCCCGCACCTTGAGAGATTCCTCAATGCGCAGATGACTTCCCAACTCAACGAGTTAATTCCTCCTTCTTATGTTTCAAGGTATGCTTGAAATCTTTCCGAAGGAGGAGTTTATCAATGACACAAGAGATGAAATAGCCTCATCCATGTGCATATTGTGTTGTGTAAACCTTCCAAGTATTCCAAGAAGTTCATTGTATTGTTCCATAACTGGTCTTGAATCAGTCACTTTGTAATTTGTGAAATTACTTACAAGGAACTTCTTACTTGATGCATCCTCAGCCATATATTTGGCATCCAAGGAATCCCATAGTTGTTTGGAAGATTCAAAGTTCTGATAAATATCAAACAGAGAATCAGACATACCATTGAGGATTAAACCTCTACAAATTTAGTCATCATTCTCCCATTTGCTCCTCTTCCTGATCTGATCCACATTAGCATCATCCCCATCATCAGGAATAGGTGTAGTTAGCACATACGCCACTGATAAGGTTTTAAAAGGTACCATTTTGAGGGGTCGTTTAAGCCCTTATTTGATCACTTTTGTATCCGTTATTGCTTAATATCGTTCCTTTTCACTTTTTAGGTCTCTTGAAGGCAAAATGCTGGAATGGCACTTATTTGGACGAAAAGGCGAATATCTGAAGAAAATGGCCAAAGTCGAATCGAGACACTCAAAGTCAAAAATGTAGGCGACGGCGTCATCGCTTATCTGCGACGCCGTCGGAGTATTTTTGTGACGATCGAAGCCAAAACCCTATTTTCAAGTGACGACGTCGGGCTTTAAAAGAGTAGGTTGTCGCATTACTCGAGACGGCCTAGATGCGACCCAGACGACGTCGAAGTGAAGAGGACGGCCACGGACATAAGGTGACGCCGTCGCAAGGTTAACGTGGCCAAGACGAAACCCTAATGAGCGGCTACACGGCGTCACACAACATAAGGTGACGCCGTCGCATATGTAATATTATATATAGAATCCAATTTTTCGGTTTAAGAGAGTCTTTTGGAGTAAAACCTAAAACCAAGTATTTTAGGGTTCCAAACCCTATCTTACATCAAGATAAGTATTTACTTCATCAATTCAATTATGTCTTTGATTATTTGTGTGTATGCTTGCATGTTCTCCATGTCAAGCTAATTTATTTGTGTGTTTGCTTAGGGAGTATGAAACTTAATTATTGAATATTGATTGGTTGTTTCTTATCTTAGTTGATTAATGATCTAGTAATGCGATAGGTCATTCGTTGTGTACTTAATGCTTGATTCATCTTTGTGAACCTTAGAATATAATTACGAGTAGTTGTAAGCTAAACCATCCAAAGAGTGCCTTAGAGTAAGAGTTTATTATCCCTAGTGGGTTTTGTAGGCGAGACCCTTTGGTAAGTTCAAAGAGTTAGGGAGAAAGCATACCCTACAACTTTAGACACACAACGCAACTAAGAATAAGGAAGTGACAACTCAACCATCAATAGGAGATAATTAAGGAGTAGTAAAACCTAAGTAAACACATCTTTAAACTATCATACGAGCACACATTAATTAGACATAGACTATCACCACCTTAGTTTAGATAATTAGATAATAGTAGAGTAATCGGTGAAATACCAACCCCCAAATCCAATACCGAGATTCGTACCTTTCAATTTCCTAAAAATATAAAAAGATAAAAAATAATCTTCCTCAACCTTAACCTTAGCGTAGTAACTTCTCACTAGCATTCCTATTCCCCAGAGAACGATATCAATACCCGTGGCTTACCCTAATACTACACTACAACGATTAGGTTCACTTGCCTGGGGTGTTGAAAAACTTCTTTCGACGAAAGGAAGTTCCTTTGACCCGAGCGCGGCTGCGTAAGCGTATCAAGTTTTGGCGCCACTGCCGGGAATAGAATAGCTAGTTAGTAGTCCACCTCGTTTAGGTTCTTTGCTTGATTCCTATCAAGTAAATTTTTCTCATTTTAGCTTCCTCTTAGTCTATCCCCTTCTTCGTGACCTTTGTTCGTAACACCCATCACTTTTCATCATGGAAGGTGATAACCAACCACCACTCATCAACCCACCACCAAATGACCCGCCAAGAGCCCGTACTCTTGGTGAATACTCAAGACCAAGCCACCTAGGCTATAGGAACACCATTGAGCTTCCGACCAAGCCCAAACTACGGCCTGCGATCCAACACCATCCGGTTGGTGCAAAGCGGATGTGATTCCATGGACTTCGTTCAAGATCCAAATCGACATCGAGGATTTCCTCAAAATTGTCGATTCCATCGACCTTGATGCTACTACTCGGGAGACCACGCGCTGCGTCTCTTCCAATTCTCTACGGGACCAAGCTAGTAATTGGCTTGAGCGACTTCCACGGCTCCATCTCAAGTTGGGATGATCTTACCTCTCGCTTCCTTGCTCAATTTTTCCCACCGGGAGAACCTCTAAGCTTAGGCGAGACATCTTGACGTTCAAGCAACTCCAAGGTGAGTCTCTACAAAGTGTGGACTCGATTCAAGGAACTACTCCGTAGACTCCCCACCATGGCATTGATCTTTGGCTTCAAATCCAAATCTTCTATGATCATACCGATTTCATCACTCGACGATCCATTGATCGAGCCGCGGTGGAAGGCTCGGCGACTTTAACGCAGAGAAATCTTGGGATATTATAGAGGAGCTTGCCGATCAAAGCTACGAAGATTGGAATGAATCTCCGAAACTCCGATTAACGTGGTTAATGCCATATCAACTCCTTCGAATCCTCCGATACCTCGAGGAGCAATTGAGTGCCATTGAGAGAGGAATTGATTATCTTATGGAAAGGCGAAAAGAGCCCCGTACAAATTCCTCGAGAAGTCATCAATCCGCCAACTCCACCAACCGCCCCACACCTTCTTCGGAGTCCCAAGTCGTGAGCAAAACCCAAGTTCGAAGGCGCTTGTTCTACTTCCCAATACCACTTTCACTAAGCTTCAAGGATCAAATGAGGGAGTACATGGCTCATACGGAGAGATTAGCCGGTTGAAGAGGAGGTTTATAGGCGAGAGAGGAAATGCAAGCAAAATGGCGAAATGATGAATTTGGTAATTGAATTTACCAAAACAAAGGTTCCCGAAAAGGTGCTCGTAAGAAGCAACGATTGCCCTCCCACTTCATTTGTTAACGCCGTTTCTATTATGCCCGAGAATGCAAGGGTTGAGATGTGGAAAACTAAGGAAAGCAAGAAGGAGGAGTTTGTGCCTAATGATGAACCTGAGACCATTGAGTACTACCTTAAGCACGAAATTAACAAGAAAACCATTGCAAACCAAGTAAACAACTTTAGGTACAATGAAGTTCTTAGGAAGCTCTTGAAGGAAAAATAGCGGAAGAAGAATATGACGCCTTACCTATGGAACCTCTGTATGAGTTGGTTATAAAAACCGTTAACAAGAAAGCGAGACACCACGAGGAATTTCGTGATACCGGTTAGCATCGGTGACATTGATAATATAAATGCCTTGGCGATCAAGGGACAGATGTGAACATAATGCCATTGTCAATCTATAATAAGTTAACTAAGGAGAAACCACCAAGACCGACCTTAGACTTTCCTTAGCTAATCATACTTATGTCCACCCCGTAGGAATCATTGTAGATGTTCTAATTGAGGTGGCTAACATCGTTTATCCGGTGGATTTCGTGATCATTGATGTTGAGGAAGATAAAAGCGTCGCCTCATTCTTGGAACACCGTTCACAGCCACCGCCAAGGCAACCATCAAATGCGGAGAAGGCATCATGATACTCAGCGGGAAGGGTGCGCTAGGATACCCATCATCCCAAGATACCCTCTTAAGATCATGGAAATGATTACGGTGGAAATCGAAAAGCCCGGGCAACAATGTTAAGAAGAAGATGAATGGCGGGAAAAAGGGCTTAGAGACTTTATGGTTCAAGGATTGTATGCGACGTTGTGGAAACCCGATAAAAAGTTAGGAAGCAATCCCACCTCAATACCTAAGGTACAAAAGGACCCTAAGGAATTTCTAAAGGGAGAAAAAGTGCTCTTGTATAGATCTCGGATAAGGGCATTACGAGGAAGAAACAAACCAAGATGGTTTGGGCCTTTCACAGTTAAGGAGACCAATTTAAAAGATAAAATCGTCACCATAATTGACGGCGTTGGCAAGGAATCCACGGTGAGCATACAACGTCTACACCCTTTCGATGAAGGGAAAACAAAGGGTGAAGAGGGCGGTAACGCAGCAACGTAGGGGCATGACTACGAGTCTAGCTACAAGACTCTTAAATAAAGAAAAGCGCTTCGTGGGAGGAAACCCATGCTTAATTGTTTGCTTGTTAGTGTCATATATCTTTTATTAATTGTTTATCCTCATGTTTAAATTTGTAAAAATGCTTTATTTTATTTTTAACCTCGTCTTAATTGCATATAAAGGTATTTTACATAAGGGATAAGTGTAGGGAGGATTACACACGTTTTCAAAAGAAACGTAAACATGATAATAACAATTAACTAAAAGATATGTATGTTTGTTTGTTCGAGTAAAATGATTGTATCGAGTCATAATGGAGGTTTTTGCAGAAATTTTTCCAGATTCTAAAGATGTAAATTTTCCGAATTTTTTGTAAAATCGCGAGCAGCTTTTTGTCGGGATAACACGACCGTCGGGATTACAACCGACGGCGTCGGGAAGGAGTAAAACTTCGGATCACTTTTCTCGTTTTCGAGCTACTTATAAATTTTTGGAATTTTCCGGTCTTAATTTTCTTAGAAATTCAGTAAACATCCATTCCACAAGCATTATATCCTAGTTTAAATCGAGTCTTATATATATTATTACCGCCGATTTTACGCGAAGGTTTCGTTTGTTTTGTTCAAGTGTGCGGGTTTAGTTTGTCAAGAAGAAGTTACAAAAGATTGGAAGGAGCTTTTCACGCAATAATTCTTCTTGGAAAGGATTTAACCACCACTTTACACGGATCCTACCGAGCTAATCGGGGAGTATTAGTTTCTTCGTTTTGATTACCTTCTTTTATCATAACTTTGATACTTTCGGGAACATTGGGACAATGTTCGGTTTAAGTATAGGAGGAAAATAAAGCGGAACTTTGAAACTATACTTATCCTTGACTATTTGCTTTGTCCAATTGTATTTATGTAATAAACCATGAGAAAATGTCGGTTAGGGTAATTTTGGCACCAAATTTAAAATTTTCATGATATATAGGGTGGGCCATTAGTCTTAACAAAAGCGTCTCACGGATAGGAAGTTGCATGACTAGCACAAAACCCTTTACCACCCAAATTCCACCCAAAATGTGAGGATCGCCTTAGATTAGTAGGAATTAAAAGCATTCATCTTCAATGCTTAGAGTGTGAACCGCAGTATATTAGATTCTAGAACTTGTTTTGTGATGCATTCCAAGATCGCAAGTGAGACTACACTTGTGTAGTTAGGAATAACTAAATGATAAGAGGCATTAGGATAACCCTTGTTTGATACCCGTAATATAATTACTTCTTCCACATCGGTTGAGTAATTCCCCACACCCTTTGCGTTGTACTCATCTTTAGTACACGATACCCTAGTTAACCCTCGAGCCTATCCTTTTCGCGGTTCTCGTGATGTTTCGGTTTTCGGAATATCAATGAAAACATTGTTTACACCCCACCCCAAATATACACCCAAATCGCCTTAGCCTACCCCTTATGCACTCACTTTTAGTGCAAATGTTTGTTATCACCCTAAACCCTTAGTTCAATTATCGGTTGCTTGCATGAGTTGCTAAGTCAAGTCATATCCTTTGTATCTGATTTTGGGACGATTGGGATTCATGGGAAAAGTTAAAGTTTATGAAATGACGGGAAGGGAACGTTCAATTCAAATTCCCTTTGTTTGCGTAATAATGTACCCCAAGTGTTTTGATCTTTTCAATTCGGGTCAAATTAGTGTTAGAGTAATAAAAAAAAAACTCAAGTGTAGGGATGTGCCTATAAATCCCTATCATTTTGATGTTACCGTAGAGGATGGTAGAGTAAAAGTGTATGGAAAAAAAATCGAAAAAAATAGAAAAGAGAAAAGAAAAAAAATAGAGTAAAAAAAAAAAAAAAAAAAAAAAAACGGGCTACCATCCTACATTTATCCTTTAAATTTATGTTTGTTTATTTCCGTTACCTAGAGTTTTAGAGTGTCGAGTCTTGGCTTAGCAACGCCATTCTTCGTATGCATTTAACATAGAGATTTTGACTTGCCACCACTAAATAGCCTATCTCACCAAACTCTTGTTTCCTACCGTAAGCCTAACATTACAACCCTTTAAAAGACCTCTTTGATAGTCTTTCCTAGGTGCTTACGCCAAAGCGATGGAGGTTTGATCTATTCTCGAGCCTATGGTAATCTATGTACTAGGACCGGTTAATGAGTGTTTATCTTCCATTTCCTATTTGTTATATTTCATATATACACCGAGAGAGATGTGAGTATCCAAACACCCCATGTGAGGTGCTAGTATGTAATTTTCGTGCTTGTTATGAATTTTATGGGCTTATATGTGTTGTGGACCATTTTAAATCAATGCTTCATGACCCCTAACTTATAAATTAATTGGCTAAAGCACATTTGCTTGAGGACAAGCAAATAACAAGTGTAGGGATATTTGATAAGGTTTTAAAGGTACCATTTTGAGGGTCGTTTAAGCCCTTATTTGATCACTTTTGTATCCGTTATTGCTTAATATCGTTCCTTTTCACTTTTTAGGTCTCTTGAAGGCAAAATCTGGAATGGCACTTATTTGGACGAAAAGCGCGAATATCTGAAGAAAATGGCCAAAGTCATAATCGAGACACTCAAAGTGCTTGAAAGCAGGCGGCGGCGTCACTACTTATCTGCGGCGCCGTCGGAGGATTTTGTGACGTCTGAAGCCAAAACCCTATTTTCAAGTGACGACGTCGGGCTTTAAAAGAGTAGTGTCGCTACTCGGACGGCCTAGATGCGACCCGACGGCGTCGGAAGTCGAAGAGGACGGCGTCACGGACATAAGGTGACGCCGTCGCAAGGTTAACGTGGCCAAGACGAAACCCCAATAGCGGCTACACGACGGCGTCACACAACATAAGGTGACGCCGTCGCATATGTAATATTATATATAGAATCCGAATTTTCGGTTTTAAGAGAGTCTTTTGGAGTAAAACCTAAAACCGAACCAAGGGTGTCTTATAAGATTTTAGGGTTCCAAACCCTATCTTACATCAAGATAAGTATTTACTTCATCAATTCAATTTATGTCTTTGATTATTTGTGTGTATGCTTGCATGTTCTCCATGTCCGACTAATTTATTTGTGTGTTTGCTTAGGGAGTATGAAACTTAATTATTGAATATTGATTGGTTGTTTCTTATCTTAGTTGATTAATGATCTAGTAATGCGATAGGTCATTCGTTGTGTACTTAATGCTTGATTCATCTTTGTGAACCTTAGAATATAATTACGAGTAGTTGTAAGCTAAACCATCCAAAGAGTGCCTTAGAGTAAGAGTTTATTATCCCTAGTGGGTTTTGTAGACGAGACCCTTTGGTAAGTTCAAAGAGTTGGGAGAAACGCATACCTACAACTTTAGACACACAACGCAACTAAGAATAAGGAAATGACAACTCAACCATCAATAGGAGATAATTAAGGAGTAGTAAAACCTAAGTAAACACATCTTTAAACTATCATCGAGCACACATTAATTAGACATAGACTACCACCACCTTAGTTTAGATAATTAGATAATAGTAGAGTAATCGGTAGAAATACCAACCCCCAAACCCAATACCGAGATTAGTACCTTTCAATTTCTTAAAAAAACATAAAAAAAGATAAAAAAAAATAATCTTCCTCAACCTTAACCTTAGCGTAGTAACTTCTCACTAGCATTCCTATTCCCCTAAAGAACGATATCAATACTTGTGGCTTACCCTAATACTACACTACAACGATTAGGTTCACTGCCTAGGGTGTTGAAAAACTTGCTCGACGAAAAGGAAGTTCCTTTGACCCCGAACGCGCTGCGTAAGCGTATCAGCCACACTCATGCTGGAAAGCAAGAAGTGCATCTTATTCTGCCATCTCCTAAAGTCCACCCCTTCAAACTTATCAAGCTTGGCAAAGTTTGAAGCCATATGTTTCATTGCAGCAGCAGCCATTGATTATCACAAATAGTTTACTTTGATTGTTGGGGGTTAGATCCCAGAACAAGGTAAGATAATCAGTAGCAACTGCAAATACCACTAGGTGGTTACCGGATATCACTTGGAATCGTGTTATCACTTTCCAAAGTAAACTATTCGACCCTAATGCCTGGGTTACGAATATCTACTTGGGATAAGACCAAATGTAGTTATAGAATTAGGCACAATTCAATAACCCTTTTGCTTAGAAGTGTTAATGGTTTCTTTGTGTCTCTTTTCATGCATGATCGATTTCTATTTATAGGAAAATACTCTTAGCTAGTCAAATGGAATTATGAGAATTAATCGCCCATTAATCGCCTCATAATTATCCCATTATAACTGTTAGTGGTTACATGACCAATTAAACGTGGTCATTATGCGCTTGTAATCGCCACTTGAATAGGTCAATGCATGTTACAAGTTTATTTCAAGACTAGCAAGACTTTCATAACACTAGCAGTGCTAACATAGTACTAGCAGTGGAAACACCGCTCATCAGTGGAAACACCGCCCATCAGTACTAACTTAGCACTAGCAGTGGAAACACTGTCTATCAGTGCTAAGCACTAGTAGTGGAAACACTGCCTATCAGTACAAACCACTGTTAGAGTCAGGGTGTTCAGGGACCATATGGGTGTACACTCCGTACCTCCTGACCTATTATCAGGTGTGAACTAATCCCACAAGTGCACTAAATTTTCCAACAGTTATATAATACTTGATGCAAAATATATCAATTAAAGTGCATTCAAATCACATATCCATTTATATATTTTACATCAAGTATTATGTAACGCTAAAAGAAATAATTAAAGTCAAAGTTGAAATAAAATGACTTTGAAAAAGTCAAAATGGACTTATAATTTGGGACGGAGGGAGTAGCAATGTACTTTTTAAATGGGAAGTGATTTGCACACTCCCACAATTGATTAGCACACTCAAATTATTAGTGTTTTGACATTTATACCCTTACAGGGTGACAATAAGTAAAAATGATATGAGGGTATGAATGTCAAAACACTAATAATTTGAGTGTGTCAATCAATTGTGGGAGTGTGCAAATCACTTCCCTTTTTAAATATGCTAATTTGGTATGGGAATCATAAAAAAGTTGTAAAAATTTAGCGAACTTTCATAATTGTTTCAATTTGGTACGTGACGATGATGTGTAATACTTGAGAGTCTGACACGTGACATCATTTATAACGTGACACAGCATCACGTATCGAATTGAAACACTTATGTCGTTATATTTCTACAAATTTTTAAAGTGCATGTACCAAATCGATATATTTAAAAAAGTATATTGCTATTTTACGACTTAATCCCGAAAGACTTTTATATGAATATAACCTTCCTAGAAATAAAATATAGAGTATAGACAGTCGTATTTCGTCCCTGTTATGTACGATGGATATATACTTTGAGCTACTTGCATTTTATTTAGAGGTGGAATTTGTCTTAAAATCGAAAAGAAAAATTAAATAAATGACTTTTAAAAGATTTAGGCATTTGGGTCCTCCTTTTTGAAATGGGATGTATTGCCCATTTGAGATTAAATGGGCATAACAGGCACATGTTTTTCCGAACAATAGATTATTTTTAAAGAAAGACTTACATTTTATTTTTAAATATAAATGAGGTGTTAGATTCGATGAATTTATTTAAATCGTTTTGGCCTTTTAAAAGCGATTAAGTATAACATGGTAGTTTTGGTAGTCTTATTTAACGATCCCGTTTGTATATAATAGTTTTACCAGAAATTGTTTGACCGTGGCCGTCTTGCCCTGCCCGCCTGTTTGCCACCTCTAATTTTATTATTGGCCTCTTGTTCATTTGGCATAACTTCACTTCCTCTATAACTCCCCTTCCTATAAATTATAACAAAATCATGATGTTTCTATCCAAAAAATTTCTTGATCATGACCTTAAATATTTGTATATTAGTTGTGATGGCTAACGTGGCCT
Source organism: Chrysanthemum lavandulifolium (assembly GCA_022545495.1). Taxonomy (NCBI): domain Eukaryota; kingdom Viridiplantae; phylum Streptophyta; class Magnoliopsida; order Asterales; family Asteraceae; genus Chrysanthemum; species Chrysanthemum lavandulifolium. The sequence goes on along the minus strand of CM040241.1, from coordinate 308,402,818 downwards.
ACTTTAAAGAAAACTACAAAGTTATTACGACATGAAGCAATGCCAACAATGACTTCTTCTTATAGAAAGCTAACTGGCTTCATATTCCAATTTTAATTTGTAACGCCATTTTTAACTTTATTAGTTGACATTTTTCAAACATCAAGATGTATATAATAAACACATCATGAAACACACAAGTTAACATTGTAATCATCTTAGAACACTAATATCATGGCCTTGCTTCAATCTTCTTGGCCATCTCACTTGCATTTTCACTCCAATGTTGATCGATATGATACGAAAATGGAGCTTTGTCCAAGTGATCACCATGAACATTCGTCGTCGGTTACTACTATTACACATGAAAACTCCTCATCAGTTTCATCGGTAGACTTGCCAATGTTATCAAATGATTATGATTATGATCATGGTCATTATGGTATACGTAACTCTTTGGTTAATATAGAGGGGCTTGATGATGTATGCAAATGGCTATGTGACGACGTTAAAGATCAAGGTATGGATGAGAGTTCTATTTGTGTACATGATGATGCCATGGAAATTGATTCCCAAACAAGAATCGAGAATCTACTCATGGCTTACACGGACGCTATGGGAGTGGAACATGAAGAGCTTGCTGAAGTGATTGCGAAATGCATAAGTAAAAAGGCAAACCCAAATGGATCACCTTTAGAACGTATAGTCTTCAACTTATTCCAACCTGAAGATCATCAAGAAGAAGCATATCTTAAGCATGAATCTGAAAGGAACTTCACTCCGGCGTTTAGAGCCTTCTATAGTATCTTTCCTTATGGACGCTTTGCTCATTTTACGGCGTGTTCAGCTATCATTGAAGCAGTTCCATGCCATGTGGATGTGGTTCACATAATTGACTTTGACATATGTGAAGGTGCTCAATGGCCTCCGGTAATAGAAGCCATAGCACGAATCAAGAAATCATTGATCATCACAAGCATCAGACTTGATGAAGATCAAGACTCGCAGTTTCAAGAAACAAAGAGAAATCTTAGTAACTTTGCCAGAGCTATTGGTCTAACTTTGAAGGTACAAGAGATTGGTTTGCGAGAAATGGAGGAAAGAGCATTAGGGAGTGAATTTACGGCCTTTAATTGTATGTTTGGCCTTCCACATATGGGAAGAACACGAAACCGAACTCAAGTTATGGGCTTTCTAAAAATAGCAAAAGGTGTTTTAGCAAAAACCGAAGGGATCATAACCTTTGGAGCTGGAGAAGCGGAAAGAATTACTAATGATTCAGACTATACATCATTTTGTAACAAACTATTAGCACATTACCAAGCGTTATACGAGTCAATGGAATGGGGTTTTCCTAGTTATCTAAACGAAGCAAGAATAGCTATGGAGACCCTTTTTCTTGCACCTTTCGTGTCATCAAACTCTTGGTTTCAAACGTGGGAAGAACAAAGTGAAAACATGGTTTTTGACGTGAATTTTCAAAAGGATGTCGGGCTAAAAGGCGAAAGAATGAGCATGGAAAGTTGGAATGAAGCTAAGGAATTGGTGAAGGAAGGTGAAACTCCATACAAGATTCAAGTCGAAGGAGGGAATGGGAATGAAATGGTGTTGCAATGGAAAGAAACTCCGTTAGTCCGAGTTTATGCTTGGAAGTAAATGAAATGATTATAGTTTTTAGATGTGTAAAAACCGATTAAATTAAGTAGTACATATATTATTTCTATTATGATCTTCCTCCTTTCTATGAATTCAACTGCAATTATGCAGTGATTTATCATAAAACGATGCTAACCACATCTCATTAGAGAAAATTAAACTAAACGGAAAGATATAATATAGAGACAGTATGAAATATGCAGATAAAAATATGATTTAACCGATAACCAACCAACTAGATCAAAAACGAGAAATTAAGAAGTACCTCTCTTAAACCATTTTAAACACCGCACGGAAAATATCTAACAATATTATTGCGAAAATGAAACTAGAACTTGATGTTGGAAATAGATCAACAACTGAATATGATATTTTCATAAGCTTCCTTTAAGTTTATCAAATCGCCATCATGCCATAGCAGTATAACATATTAAAGACTGCAAAAGTAGCAAATTTCTGACTGATATAACTTAAATCATATATTTGTACAGAACTCTTTACATACAGTCATCCACACGATTACAACCGAAGACAACCTAAAGATATTGAGTTAATATACTTATCAGTAGGTATCAGTTTACTCGTGTATGGATGAAGCGTCTGGTTTTGAAATAAAGCAATACATAGCGTTCTTGCTAGAACTGATAAGCAGTTCTATATCTACTTTGGTTTTGGTTTCCATCCCCATTGAGACTTGACAGTACTTGCGGATGTAACTCTAACCGGACTTTTAACACCACATGGTGGTTTATGCTTTGAACGCCAAAAACCATCAAAGCCTAATCCACACCCTTTAGGCGTAGCCTCAATAATTTGAGACTTACACTTTTCATGCTGGTTACTAATATTCTTAGGAATCGGTAAACCAGACGATATAGCAAGATCTTTAGCATCAGTAAGAAACCTTTGTATAATAAAACTAGGAGACTGCGCCCCACCCGACTCCAATCTTACCCCATCTAACATATTACTACTCCGTTTCGCCAGCTCAGCTGACTCCACCATATCAATAGCAGCCGACAATGAAAAAGTGTCGATAGCATCAGAAAAATCATCATCACCATCATACTCATTTTCCACAAGTTTTCTTCCGGGTGGTGGTCGTGGTGGTGGGATCAAAAAATCATCATTAACTCGAGTTTCTACGTCCTTTGGCTTGCCAGCACTTAGTTCCCATGAAAATGGAACCCTGTTACGTGTGTCCCACGAAGCGGCTTGTTTAACATGACTAGGTGCACCATTGGGTCGTCTAGTTGATAATAACGGTGCATTGAGGTTAAGTTTTCTCGGGTCTTTTTGTTCTGTAGCCATGAAAGATTATGATGGTATTAAGATGTATACAGATTATCAACTTGGTGACACTTTTATATAGGTGGTTGAGAACATGAATAAAGAACAGGTGGGAGTTATATGCATCATGTGCAATCGATAAAAAGGTAGTAACTTTATAACCTCAAAGTCACAGATGTTGAAAAGTACTTGTGCCCAAACTACATTTATTGCTGCTTATTTATGCAACCAAAAAATAAACTTTTTATTACCAATCAATGGAGCTAAGTCGGTTCGTGACGACCTATACAGCAATTTTGCAGCTTAAAATAGTTAACCTCAGTGTGTGCGAAATTTAGCAGCTAAGGGTTAAATGATGACATGACATTGACTTTTGGTTCACGGGTTTTAGAAATATAAGGAAATGGTTTCTGTAAGGGTTACCTTCGTATAACATGGAGTATTGTTCCTTCTGATCTGTCAGAAGCATATGCAAGAAAATTGGCTTTCCTCGTCTTCGATGGGAACACATTAAGCTTATACAATGGGTCAGAATGGGCTGGCTCAGATTGACCCGCTGACACTTTTAGTCCATTTTCTAGTTTTTATTGAATAATGAATGCGTTGATTGTGATTGAAATAATAGGATGATAGTAATAATACAAATTTTGATATGAGCGATATCGTCACAAATCAATAAACTTACAAATTTACTGCAAACTAATAGAACGGGTCACTTTCAACTCATTCAAATCATCTGACCCGTTCTCCTTTACAACTATCCAAACTCTTTGTAAAATTTACATTATTTTCTGCATTGGAAATAGTAACACAAAATGCTATCAAATAAGCAAAAATATAGTATTGAGTTACCGAAAATCATGAGAACTCTTTTGCAGCTTCAGCAGTTTCGCAAGGGTCACAAGAGACCATTTATCTTCAGTTAGAGCAAACACCTTTTGATTGAGAGAGTCTATGATTATGATGATGTTACCAAAACCGTGTACTTGAAGACCATCTTGCATTCTGCACGGTTTCATCTTGAATAGTAAATCGTTATGTTGCGCGTGGAGTTCGATAATTTCTTTCAAACTCATACTGCCCATATCGTCCATCTGTTGAGCTTCAGACAAGAGTTTCAGTTCACGTGCATTTTTATCACTGACCTTCTCTTTCAAACCAGGTGGGACCACCTCTAAACCTTGAACCGCCTGGTTCATCATGTCTAGTCCCATATTAAGCCGACCCCGTATATGTTTCATTGGCTAAAAGATTAGTCGGGATAAGATTCTTCCAACCCAGATACCAATTTTTCACTTCTTGAAATCCGGTTTTAAGCATAGCCATTTATACAGAACTGCTAGCCATGTGCTGAAAAACACGTCCATTATCTGAAGCATGTGATGAATGGGAATGAGATTAGCCCATGTCCGGACCCAATAGAACTGATCAAGTTTCTGGTCTGCAGGGTTGACTTGAAATTCACGCATTACAGCCAGCAATTTAGGAGTTATACAGCAAATCATTATTTGTTCCCAACTTTCCCGTTTAAAAACAGGCTTCCAAGGAGATAAAATGTCGTATGCTGACTCGTCACTTAGATGCCACTCATTTAGAACACTTTCTAACTTGGTGTGTACAGTATGATACAAAGTATTGTCCTTTTGACCCAATAATGGTAGCCAAGGATGAACCCAAATATGCATGGGAACTGTATCCGTGCGTGGGTCCCATGAGTTAATCGCAGCCAACGATTTAGGCATGACAATTTGGTCAAGAATCTTCTGAAGAGCTGCATGAGGCATTAATCGTTCCCTAGTATCAAGAAACTGCAGCAACGGTTCAGGGTTGGTGGCCTGCCAAGTGTTGGTGCTTGATCTCCTAACAGCACAGAACACAACTTCCATGAAGAGCTGAGCGTAGGGTGAGTTAATCTCGTCTCCTTGCAAAAGGTCTTTCCATACCGATATAACATCTATGTGGTCTGCTGGCTTTATCAAAGGATCCCATTCCTCGAATAGTCTAGACAACAACGGCAAAGCAAACGAGCACGCAATTGTGGCTAAGCCACAGAGCTTATACTCATCAGGAAACCTTTTTTTCATGTACCTGAACGAGTCACCAAGAAACTCAAGACTCAAAGACCCCGAATGAGAGTCGTTATTTAACTGATCTAAAGCACTAACAATCACTTCCAAACCATCAAGCTGCTTTCTATTACAATTAGCATCGTTTACTAATCTTTCTTTTTCTTTTCGTAAACTAACAACTTTCTCCCTTTCATTGTTCAAACTAACGCCTTATTCTTGTCAAGTGGTTCTTGTGATGCTGTCACATTAGCCTTCTCGTTGTAGTTCTTATACCCCAACCCCAAGAATTTGGGACGCATGTTTACTTCAATAGGATTAACAATACCTTGTCCATTTGTCCCTAAACTGCCTCCTTCATACCCCATTTTTCTCATCAATTTTGACCCGATTCCAATTTTTTCTAATTCGTTCTCACGACGATCTATAACATGTTCTTTAAACATTTCAGCACATTCGTTAGAAGTGTATACACCTTCATACGAGTTTTCATCAGTTCCATGTTTTCGTTTGCAACTAGAAACAAACTTTACTGGCTTTGAAAGGTCTTGTTTCTCACTTCGTCGGGTTTCCTTGTCGACCTTCTGAATCACCATCAATGTCTTTGGTACGGTAACGTTTTACTTTGCGTGCGAGTAAAAACGTGATGATTGGTAAGACATGGTTGTTTTTGTTGGTTATGCGCTCGTAAATCAATAGTTATACGGCCGGGAATTACGTGAGCCTATCGGGGCACACACGTATACACGAAGAACACGTTTATTATATATTTAATATGTATATGTTATTTATATTTATTAAATGTATAATATGTTTCACGAAATAATTTAACTAATTTAAATATATGTTAAATATAAAGAGATGGACTTGGATGTCGGAAAACGAAACTCCGGACCTCCTCCAAAGTGGCGGTATGGAAGGATCTAGGAGGGTGCTATGTGTCGTTTTATTTAACTAAAGAGGTGAAAGACAATGACTTGTTGGACAAGTTGGGGTGTTATATAAACACCCTTAGCCTCATTGTCGAGACACGAAATATACAATCTCATTACCTAAAAGCTAAACACGTTTTCTTCCTTGGTCCAATATTACGGTGACATAATCAAATATTCATTGTTTTGGTTTTGTCATATTCGTACATTAATACATATAAACAAAGACTAGTATCTTTGTTTATTAGTATTCTATCTCTTTTGTATACATTCGAACGTATACCTATTTGGTATTGAATTGTGTTTGAGCTAGTAACAATAACACACGGTGTTAGTTTGTTATCGTGAAGCAAGCACTAGCATCCTAACGTGCTTCGTTTAACGTGTAGTGTGTGCATTCGTTAGAGGTGATAATTTAATCACTTCGGTTTCAAGATCAAGATTCCGTGTTTATCTATTTTCAATAGATTCGAGGTTAGTATTTTATGTGTTTTAATTATGTGTTTTAATTCATAACATTAAATATAGATCCATCCGCTGAGTACTCGTGGTATTGATGGTTTAATCAATATGAATTCCCAACGGTGGCATCACGAGCCATCTCGTTTGGTGTTATGGGTTACACATAGAGTCTTGCTACGCTAATTAAACACATATATTAATTGTTATGACAATAACATGCATTATTGTCATTTAATTAAATCTTGATCTTGTTTTATATTAATGGTTAATAAAAGAGGTTAGGAAAAATTAAAAGATATTGTAATATGGATTATTCTTTTCTTTTTCCGATCTTAAAACTTCTGCGGTCATGATCTATGAGCGTCGTGGTCCACTTGGTACCTAGCTCGAAAACCTTGTGGGAGCCTTAGATTCTCCAATTGGGAAGACTCATTCTTGAGTTTTGGAGCATTACTTATTCTTGTTTTCCATTAGAGTATGTCTTCACCTCTACCCCTTCTTACATCTTTTTAATTGCTTATATGTTTTATTCCTTGTGACTTGTTTACATATATGCTTTTGATTTTGGAAATAAAAGCAGGACTAATTACTTATATCGAAACTTGGTTTTAATTAAATCGTGGGTTCCATCAAGCTATTGAGGTGTGGATCATTACTCGAAGCTACCGGGATATAGCTTCTTGGATATCGTGAGATTTAATTATTGTCTGTTAAATACACACTTAATTCCTTGTGACCGTTATGTGTTATGTGTAAAACTTGTTTTTACACTTAAGCGGACTATAAACTATCGAAATTTGATTTGATTAAATCATTGGTTCGATCATGCTATTGAGGGTGTGGATCATTACTCGAAGCTACCAGGATATAGCATGATGGATATCGTTTGATTTAATAAACTTTAACTATAAGATACCTAAAGTTTTGTACTCTTATTAATGATCTTTTGGTTAACACCAAGATCTAGGGTTTTGCATGGCCTTTTCCCGCCCCACTACATGTTTCGGCATTTGTGGGAATTATTGGAAGAACTTGGGTCTTTTGACTCATGTAGAGTACAATATAGGGTTCTTGACCATTCTTTTCCTGTGATATTAGTACACCTAAATAAGTTGAAAAATTGTTTTTTGCAAACTTGTGCTACAAAGATGTTTGCATGCTTCTTTGTACACAATTTTTGATACATGTTTTTGTCAAAAATTATGTGATACCCTATTTGAAATTTAAGTCTATGCCATCCAAGTTTGAGAACACTTGCACTTGCCTTTTGCTTTTAGTGGGACGTGGTGAATTGCAACCCAAGGTGTTTATTCTCGGCGTGGGACCTAGAGTTATTTACACATGTTCTCTAATTGGACGACTTAATCGAGTCAGCGGGTGAGATCCTTGATCCCGAGGCATAGGATGAGACAAAACATGCATGACACTAGCGACTTGTACTCTAGTGCCATAAGTCTCATAAATCTAAAATTGCACTTGTAATGTAATTGTCGACGCCGCCTACCTCTTGTACCCACAAGACTTACGAGTAGTAAGCACTACCGTGATGAGTGGGAGTTCAAGAGGATCTTAGTCTTTAGTAAATTAATTGTTTTATTTATTAAAACATGGGTAGTTAATTTGTAAAAGAATTAATTATCGAAGATACTAAAATTTTGAACTTTGTTTATTGTAGATGGCGACAAATCAAACCGTCAACAATTCGATCTTGGTCTTTCCTTGAAAAGGAAAAACTTCTTGGATCTAACTTTCTCATTGGTATCGAAATTTGAGGATCGTCCTCACGGTAGAGGATAAGTTAACCTATGTGGAGCATCCCATACCCCTCCTGTTCCTCCGACTCACGATCGGCGGGTTCCTGCCGATGTCCTGCCGCTCACGCCCAATGGGTTAAAGCATCCAAGGACATAGGGCATCTTATGCTCATAAGCATGACTCGAACTTCAAAAGAACACGGAGCACTTTGATGCATATAACATGCTTAAGGAATTGAAGACCATGTTTGCTCGGCAAGCGAGCGAGAACTCCTTGAGGCTGTGCGGGCCTTTCATGCATGTAAGCATGAGGAGGGTCAATCTGTTAGCACCTATGTTACGAAAATGAAGGGCTATCTAGATCGTGAACGCCTTGGTCACCCCATGTCATCGGCCTTGCGGTGAGCATGATTCTTACCTCTCGAACAAGGACTTTCTTTGGATTCGAGACGAATTATAATATGCAATGCATGGGAAGGCAGTGAATGAAGTGCATGCAATGCTTAAATTTTGCACGAACAAGGGCTTCCTAAAGAGATCTTGCTCTGCTGTACTTGCTATAAGGCGGGAAGGATCGGAAGAACAATAAAACAAGAAGCCGCATAATGGTGCTCAGGGCAAGAATCGTGGCAATGGCAAGGCTAAGCTTGCTTATGCCCCCAAGGCCAAGATTCCCCCTCCACCTAAAAAGGAGCATCCTGCTAAGGACACTGAGTGTCATCATTGTCATCAGATTGGACACTGGAGGAGGAATTGTCCTACCTATTTAGCCGAGTTGATGCAGAAGAAGTGCAATGTGGGTAGCAATGCTAGCACATCAGGTATCTTCGTCATAGAACTTTATACTTTTCCTCATAAATCTTGGGTATATGACACTGGTTGTGGTACTCACATCTGTAATACTACTCAGGGTCTCAGGGGAAGTAGGAAACTGAAGCCCGGAGCTTTAAGCCTGTACGTGGGAAATGGAAACCGTGCAGCCGTTGAAGCTATAGGAACTTTTGATTTGTCACTTCCTAGTGGTTTAATAATTTGTTTAGACAATTGTCATTATGCTCCTAGTATTACTAGGGGTATTGTTTCAGTTTCACTTTTGAAAGACAAGGGTTTTACTCATTGTTTTACGGATATTGGTATTTCAGTTTCAATGAATAACTTGTTTTATTTTAATGTTGTTTCTAGGAATGGTATTTTTGAAATTGATATGCATGATTCTGTTTCAAATGATTGTTCTATGTATTACATTAATAGTAAAAGATCCAAGCGTAACTTGGACTCTACATTCTTGTGGCATTGCCGACTTGGGCACATTAACAAGAAGCGCATTGAGAAGTGCAACACGATGGGCTTCTTAAATCAAATGACCTTGAGTCTTTTGATAAGTGTGAATCTTGTGTGTGCGGGAAGATGGCGAAAAGCCTTTTTCGCATAAAGCGGAGAAAGCTACGGATCTGCTTGGACTCATACATCGATGTTTGTGGGCCTTTTAGAACTGTGTCAAAACAAGGATCTGACTATTTCTTAACTTTCACCGACGACTTTAGTCGATATGGTTATGTTTACCGCTTAAACATAAACATGAAGTTTTGAAACTTTCAAAGTATTTCAAAGTGACGTTGAGAATCAACTTGGAAAGACCATAAAGGCTTTACGGTCTGACCGTGGAGGCGAGTATATGAGTCAAGAGTTTATTGATCATCTTAAGAAGTGTGGGATTGTCTCACAACTCTCTTCTCCACGTACACCACAACATAATGGTGTATCTGAGAGAAGGAATCGAACCCTGCTTGACATGGTAAGATCTATGATGAGTCAAACAACTCTACCAATGTCCTTTTGGGATTATGCTCTTGAGTCTGCTGCACGCATTCTCAATATGGTTCCATCAAAGAAGGTTGAAAAGACACCATATGAACTATGGCATGGGAAAGTCCTAATCATCTTACTTAAAGGTGCGGGGTTGTGAGGCATTTGTGAAGCGTGACACGCGACAAACTAGAACCAAGATCTATTAAGTGTGTCTTTGTAGGATACCCAAAGGAAACAATGGGTTACTACTTCTACTATCCACCGAGCACAAGGTATTTGTTGCTAGGTTTCTTTGAGTTTTTGAGAATCGTCTCATCTCACAAGAGGCAAGTGGGAGGATCGTAGAACTTGATGAAATTCAAGAAGATACTCACCCTTCTGAAAATACTAGCCAACTTCCTGAGATGGTTGAACATGAAAGTGTTGAACCAGAAAGTGAAGTCATTCCTGTTCGTAGGTCCTCAAGGACAATACGTGCACCTGATCGAATGTGTTTATACGTCGATTCAGAGGAGCATGAGTTAGGGGATCTTAATGAGCCTACTAACTATAAAGCTGCATTAGCAGATCGTGAATCTGAAAAATGGCTTAAGGCTATGAACGAGGAAATGAAATCCATGAGAGACAATGAAGTCTGGATTGAAGTTGACCTCCCTCCTAACGCTAAAACCGTTGGTAGCAAGTGGCTCTTCAAGAAGAAAACTGACATGGATGGAAAGGTACACACCTATAAAGCTCGTCTTGTGGCAAAAGGTTACACTCAAACCTACGGTGTAGATTATGAGGAAACCTTCTCGCCTGTCGCAGACATAAAAGCTATTAGGATTCTTTTGGCCATAGCAGCGTACTATGACTATGAGATTTGGCAAATGGATGTCAAAACTGCCTTCTTAAATGGTCACTTAACCGAAGAGGTTTACATGGACCAACCTGAAGGATTTGTCAATCCACGATATCCTAACCGTGTATGCAAGCTACAACGATCCATTTATGGATTAAAGCAAGCATCTAGGCAATGGAATAAAAGGTTTGATGAGGAGATCAAGAAGTATGGTTTCACTCAAAACCTTGATGAGCCATGTGTATACCGTAAGGCTAGTGGGAGTAATGTAGCATTCCTAATCTTATATGTTGATGACATATTGATCATGGAAACAACATTCCAATGTTACAAGCTATTAAAGCCTATCTTGGAAATTGTTTTCTATGAAGGATTTAGGTGAAGTTGCATATATTCTAGGAATCAAGATCTCAGAGATAGATCTAAGCGGTTGATTGGACTTTGTCAAAGTGCATACATTGAGAAAATCTTAAAAGATTTAATATGGCGAATTCAAGCGTGGAACTACCCCAATGCAAGTAAAACTTGAGTTGAGAAAATCTCAAGGACCCTCAACACTTGTAGAGGTGGAGCATGAAGAGGATTCCTTATGCCTCGGTTGTAGGATCCATCATGTATGCGGTGAGGTGCACTAGACACGATGTTGCGTTCGCTCGAACTTAACAAGTCGATTTCAAGTAGATCCGGTGAGTGTCATCGGTGCTGCTTGTGAAGAACATCTTGAAGTATCTCGGATATACTAAAGATATGTTTCTTGTTTACGGTGGAGACCCAAACAGAGCTTAGAGTTACCGTTATATCGATCTTTGGGTGGCGGTCGACAAGGATGACACCAAGTCGCAAACCGGATACGTTTTCGTTCTAAGCGGAGGCGTAGTGCGGAAGAGTGCCAAGCAAAGCATCACTGCGATGTCTTCTCTGAGGTGAATACATCTTTGCTTGAAGTTGCAATGGAAGCTATTTGGATAAGGAAGTTTATTGATGAGCTTGGAGTAGTCCCTACCAATAAAGAACCTATGGAAATGCTATGTGACAACTTTGGAGCATTAACCATTGCCAACGAGAACGGAGCTCGAAAGGCGCCAAGCATTACAAAGGAAGGTTCACTATCTCCGTGAGGTTATCGCAGATAATGAAGTAGTACTTAACAAAGTTCGCAGATGACAATTTAGTCGATCCATTTACTAAGGCGTTGCCTTTGAACAAGCATGTTGAGCATGCTAGTGGTATTGGACTTCGTTCGGTTAGTAGTCTCATGTAAATCTGTTTTGATTTTAGTATTTGGATAATGGGATATGTAAAACATTTATTATTTTGATGATTAATATACGTGGTACTTGAGTTATTCATTCATATATTAATTGCGTCCTATATTTGCATGTTTAATCCTTAAGTAATTTATTACTTTAAATTGTCCATTGTCGATCAATGATATGGGAGTATCGTTGAATTAAGGCAAATGTGAGAGATTGGTTATATTCTTTGAATACTAAGGATGTGTCCGCCAAACTCACATGTTATCCACGTGTTATGGATATTGGATTTCCCCAAACCTACGAGTCATAACTTTATGGATCGGCGTCATTAAGTGATATCTCGCAAATGGTTATTTTATTTGTCCTCGACTTGAGATGCAAGCGGGTCTTGCATGTGTGGATCTTTCTTCTTGACTATAGTCAAACGCTATCTGAACAAGGTGGTTATAAAGGCTATTCTCGAAGTTGGTTGAAGCGCATGAATGACACGTGTAGTCAAAATAGAATTTGTTCCTCCACATGTCTTACGGGTATGATACTACGGGCCCTCATTGAATTGATCGAGATGTTTGCATGGTCGTGCCCAAAGTGTAAATCAAGATGATACTTGTTTTACGTTTGGTAATCTTGATTAATTTCTAAAGCGAAAGAAAGAATAATTGAACAATATGGAATGACTTTGATCCATATCCATAGTTCAACAAGTATCCGAAACAAAAGGATAATTTAAAATTGTAAACCATTTACCTAGTTGTTTTATGAAACCACACTCAGGTATTTCTGGGAGCAATGCGGTGTTGCTAGACACTTAGCATTGTTAGTATACATTATTGATTGTGACGATCGCAAGTGGGAGCTGTTGGTTATGCGCTCGTAAATCAATAGTTATACGGCCGGGAATTACGTGAGCCTATCGGGGCACACACGTATACACGAAGAACACGTTTATTATATATTTAATATGTATATGTTATTTATATTTATTAAATGTATAATATGTTTCCTGAAATAATTTAACTAATTTAAATATATGTTAAATATAAAAGAGATGGACTTGGATGTCGGAAAACGAAACTCCGGACCTCCTCCAAAGTGGCGGTATGGAAGGATCTAGGAGGGTGCTATGTGTCGTTTTATCTAACTAAAGGAGGTGAAAGACAATGACTTGTTGGACAAGTTGGGGTGCTATATAAACACCCTTGGCCTCATTGTCCGAGATCTGAAATATACAATCTCATTACACCTAAAGAGGCGGATCTATTAAAAGAAATTTGCAAAGTCTAAAAAGCCACTTATAACTCGACACCGTCCACCAACTTCCTCCTCCTTTTTATTTTACTAATTTCGTCTAGGGTATATTGGTCATTTGACCCGTTTTTAATTTCACCTCAAATTTCAAACGCAAATAACTTTCAAACGACAAACTTTTATGAAAACCGATTTCACCATAATTTTTAAAATTGATTCTCTTTAATTTGGTATAAATCTTGATATATAAATCGAATTTTTTTTAAGATTTCAAGTGGGTTATGATTTTCTTGAAATTTTCGGCATATTCGACCCTACTTTTATCTAATTTAAAGGTTGATTTACATAAAATTTAAAACACGAAAGTTGTAGATTTTAGTTCACTCTTTACACAAGTTTTGAATCACTCAAATCCGATATGAAATAAGTGAGATATCGCACGTTAAAAATGGCGTTTAGTCATATTTGTTGCACACAATGTGTTTGATAAAATGTCTAGCTTAGATTTTTAGTGTTAAAATTGCGTTAAATGCTCTAAATTTTGTACCACAACGCATCATTAATCATTTTATTAATGTAAGATTCAAAAGTGATGTTTTTTAGTCGTTAATATAAAATAAAATGCACGTTTTGTTCATCGTTAATCTTGGTTCATCAATCGATGGCGATGAATCAATCAAAGCGATGAACAAACCAAAGCGATGAACCAAACCAAAAGTGATGAACCAAATCAAACATAGTTCATCGGTTTATTTTGGTTCATCAATCATAATTCGACTTAACATGTTGGTGTTTGTTTTGTTTTGTTCATCGGTTTATTTTGGTTCATCAATCACGGTTTGATTTTAGTTTGGTTCATCGGTTTTGGTTTGGTTCATGAATCATAGTTTTAGTTTTGGTTTGGTTCATCGGTTTTGGTTTTGGTTCATGAATCATAGTTTTGTTTTGGTTTGGTTCATCGGTTTTGGTTTGGTTCATCGAGTTTTGGTTTTGGTTCATTAGTTTTGGTTTAGTTCATCAGTTTGGTTTGGTTCATCGATCATAGTTTCGATTTTGGTTTGGTTCATCGATTATTGGTTTGGTTCATCGGTTTGGTTTAGTTCATCAATCATAGTTTCGGTTTTGGTTTGGTTCATCGATTATTCGTTTGGTTCATCGGTTTTAGTTAGGTTCATCGGTTTTGCTTTTATGCTTTTTTTTTAAGAGTTTGATTTGGTTCATGATTCATCACTTTGGTTCATCGGTTTTAATAGTTAAAACATTAACTATTAAAAGCGTCACTTTGAATCTTACATTGAAAAAATGATTAATGATGCGTTGTGGGACAAAATTAGTGCATTAAGCTCAACTTTAACACTAAAAATCTAAGCTAGACATTTCATCAAACACCTTGTATGCAACAAATGTAGTAAAACACGATCTTTAACGTGCGATATCTTACCCATATGACATCGAATTTGAGTGATTTAAATTTACGGGTAAAGAGTGAACAAAATCTATAACTTTCATGTTTTAAGTTTTCAAGATTCGACATTTATGAGCGTAAAAATAAGGCGAAAATGCTAAAAAATCAAGAAAATCAAGAACCATTTGATATGTAAAAAAAAAAGTTTGAAATATTTATCAAGATTTATACCAAATTAAAGAGAATCGAATTTTAAAAATTATGGTGAAATCGGTTTTTAAGTAAAAGTTTGTCGTTTGAAAGTTATTTGCGTTTGAAATTTGGGGTGGAATATGAAAAACGGGTTAAATGACAAAATACCCTCTAACCAAATTTAATAAGAAAAAAGGAGGAAGTGGGTGGAGGACACTAAGAATCGATGATAGAACTTTCTATTTTTTTTTTTTTTTCACTTTCGAGGGATCTCATCTCTACACCTAAAAGCTAAACACGTTTTTCTTCCTTGGTCCAATATTACGGTGACATAATCAAATATTCATTGTTTTGGTTTTGTCATCTTCGTACGATAATACATATAAACAAAGACTAGTATCTTTGTTTATTAGTATTCTATCTCTTTTTTGTACACATTCGAACGTATACCTATTTGGTATTCGAATTGTGTTTGAGCCAGTAACAATAACACACGGTGTTAGTTTGTTATACGTGAAGCAAGCACTAGCATCCTAACGTGCTTCGTTTGACGTGTAGTGTGTGCATTCGTTAGAGGTGATAATTTAATCACTTCAGTTTCAAGATCAAGATTCCGTGTTTATCTATTTTTCAATAGATTCGAGGTTAGTATTTTATGTGTTTTAATTATGTGTTTTAATTCATAACATTAAATATAGATCCATCCGCTGCGTACTCGTGGTATTGATGGTTTAATCAATATGAATTCCCTACAGTTTTAACCGCGATCATGATTGTTTTACCTCTTTTGCTATGTTTTTCATCGAATTTGGTTGTATGTACACGTGGTGACGTACGTAAGAACTTTTAGATCATTTGTAGATTGTGGTATTTAGATGCAGCAACAATTGATGAGCAAATTTGCATTAACAAGCTCAAAGGAATGCATAATCACTCTTAGTCTCTTTATATACAGAGGCGGAGACAATAAGGGGCAGGGTGAGCATATGCCCTCCTCACAAAATAATCTGTAGCGTAAAATTTCTAAAAAATACAGTTATCTTTGTAATTTGAGCCACGGACAATATTTGTACTGCGGTAAAAGTTCAGTTGCATTATAGGTAGGGGCGGACATAGTTAAAGCAGAAGGTATGTCAAGGCGAAGGCATAACTTAAAAACACATTGAACCATTTGATTGAACTACTTACAGTTAAATGTTTATTGCCTTTTCGCCTTGAGGGTACATCTCTTCTGAAGTGTTCAAGTCCTCTTCCAAAAGAAACAACAACGCAATATCACCAAACCCGTTAAAGCATGAGATTATTCGCCTCGGTGAACTGCACTACACACCTATTCAGGTCTTTTTTAATTTGATTGCCTCAACGTTAACAACCTGTGAGGTTCCATACATCTAGCACAAAAGGTTGGTTAACCCGGAGTCCACTTTGGACCCGATGTGACCCTTCCTCAAGGACCCCAAGTATGATGTATACAATAGGAAAAAATAAAGACAGATTCACAACAAAGCAAAAAGTGACAAGTTAATTAGTTACATCTTCGTGCCATTGGATCACCTTAACATATTACTAGACGACATTCGACAAAGGAGTTCTAGTTCAAAGTTAACTTAAAACACTAGTAGTAATAGCTTAATTTAAAGAGTAAACATCATCGCACGACGCCCCCTTTTTGCTTGATACTCCTGGAACATCTTGGCTTTCTTCTCTCGGGTTTCAACCAACAATTGTTTCCTTTTGGCTTCTGTTTCGTCATCAGCATAAGTTATACTACGGTTTAAGCTCTTGAACTTTTTCTTCTCAGGCTTCTTGTCCAATAATAAACCAGTCACACGCGCATAACCTTTTTCTTCTTCTGATGATGATGCTTTTGGGCGATTATAGTTAGGAGGAGGAAGCCATTCAAATATCGACGTGCCAGCCCATTTTTTAGCGGCTTCAGGATTCTTCTTTTTTTCGCGCACGGTTGCATATAAACGATCGCAGTAGGATTCATCATAGGTTTTGTCGAAGGTGTTTACGTATTCGTAAGGCGTGTCTAACGGCAAACCTTTTCTCGCTAGAATCTCTTTCCATACGATGTTTGCTTCAGTTTCGTCATCGATTGTTGACGACATCGATCTCTTCCTGTGCAACGATTTTTTATGGTTTATAAGGTTGATGTCATGCGTATATATATAGGAATAATAATAGAGAAAATTACCAAAAGAGGCCAATTTTTCAAGGATGGTCCATTTATAAGACTTTTTTCTCATCTCTTTCCTAAAAGAGTCATGCTCAACTCCTCGACTCCACCTCTTTTATGACACGTGTCTTTTATGACACGTGTCCATACAAGTACAAGGGTTAGGTAGACATGTTTTTTTACTTTTTCTTAGAATAGTGGGCCAAACCGCCAAAGTTTACATAATGGTTCATAATACCTTTGGCTTTTACTATGTCGATGGTTTCTATATTTGAACCTTACATTGATGATTCTTATTACTATTGACAATTCGTTTGAAAAAAATTCTTTAATAATATTGACAATTCTTGACGAAGGAGACGGACTGATGAGATGGTCTCGTCTAGTACGCGCCTTTTAAAGTACGTAAATATTTTGATTTGGCGTGCATGTGTTGACAAATTACCTACGAGAGATAACTTAGTCACGAGAGGAATTGACATGCCTGTTAGGCTACATAATTTCTCGTGGGTATATCTTTATTATTAACCATTATTTACGATGGTGAAACCCTAACTACGTGTACTAACTAACTAATCAATGATGTTATTGCAAAAGAAAGGTATAGTGATGTTTAAGTAATCAAAAGATAACTATATGTTCTTGCAAAAGAAAGGTATATATAGAACCTAAGTTAAGTCGAAAGATGAAATAATACCGTACCTTCGAAAGAAAAACTGACGAACAAGAAGTTGATAATGACGATCTTAAACCTTTTTGTTTGATCGTGCGATATGTCGATTAAATGTGGATGAATAATGTATTTGTTTATTTATATGGAAGTCACCGACTTATTAACGACTTATCAAGAGTCCAAGGTGTAGAACACTTATTTGTTTTTAAGAGTATTATTTGCTAAATGTTATTATTATACAGAGGAATTTTCAAATGTTTCTTTCTTATTTTGGTCTTCTACTATGACAAATCTTCACCATCCATCTAGTATAATCTAATTCATGGGATAAACCCAAGATTTAATATAAAACTTAAGTTCATGTTTTTTTTTTTCTTCTTTTCTTTGTCTTTTATATTTCTTATTTATTAACATTTTTTTTTTTTCTTTTTCTTTCTTTCTTTTGGAATTCACGTTCATTTTAAATTCATTTTTTTTTTTTTAGTTCACGTCCTTTTATATTCAAGTTTTTTTTTATTCAAGTTTTTTTTTTTTTTTTCTTGCTTTCATACGCTTTCATTTGTATCCATACGCTTTTCGATTCGTTTTATACGTTTCCGTCCGTGTTCATATGTTTCGTCCTTATTTTTACGTTTCGTCTGTTTCATCCATTTTCGCACGTTTACATCCGTTTTCGACGTTTCGTCCGTTTCATAAGTTTTATGCGTTTCATACGTTTACATAAGTTTTAAATCTGCTTTTGTCCGTTTCACACGTTTACGTCCGTTTTACGTTTTCGCTTTTTTGACGTTTCGTCTCTTTTCTTACGTTTTAGCCCGTTAACGTCCGCTTTCGTCTGCTTTCATCCATTTTCGCACGTTTACATCCGTTTCGACGCCGTCCGTTTCGACGTTTTCAAGTGTTTGCACGTTTTCACACGTTTACATAAGTTTTCGCTCGTTTTTAGACGTTTTGTCCGTTTTCACACGTTTTCGTCCGTTTTACGCTGGGCGTACATTTTGAGACGCCGTCCGCTTTTACGCCGTGCATTATCATACGTTTTCGTCTCTTTTCTTACGCTTTTAGCCCGTTAACGTCCGTTTCGTCTGTTTTCATCCATTTTCGCACGTTTACATCCGCTCGACGCGTTTCCGCGTTTCGGCGTTTTCATAAGTGTTTATGCGTTTCATACGTTTACATAAGTTTAAATCGCTTTTAGACGTTTTGTCCGTTTTCGTCCGTTTTACGTTTTCCTCATTTTCGACGTTTCGTCCGCTTTTACGTTTTAAATGCATTATCATACGTTTCGTCTCTTTTCTTACGTTTTAGCCCGTTAACGTCCGTTTTAAATCTGCTTTCATCCATTTTCGTACTTTTACATCCGTTTTCGGCGTTTATAGCGTTTTCATAAGTGTTTGTACGTTTACATAAGTTTTCGTCTGCATTTTTAGACGTTTTGTCCGTTTCACACGTTTTCGTGCTTTTACGTTTTCGTCCATTTTAGACATTTTAAATCATTTTGCACGTTTTCGTCCGCTTTTACGTTTTCGTACATTATCATACGTTTTCGTCTCTTTCTTACGTTTTAGCCCGTTAACGTCCGTTTTCGTCTGTTTTCTTACGTTTTCGTCTGTTTTCTTAGGTTTCGTTTGTTTTCTTACGTTTTAAATGCATTTTCTTAGGTTTTCGTTCGTTTCATACGTTTTCGTCCGTTTTCTTCGTTTCGTCCATTTTTCGACGTGTTTTACGCTTTCTTACGTTTTGTCTGCTTTCTTACGTTTTAGTCTGCTTTCTTACGCTTCCGTCTGCTTTCATCCATTTTCATACGTTTTGTCTGTTTTTTAGGTTTTCATGTATTTTCGTCCGTTTTAGACGTTTTAAATCGTATTTTACGTTTTCATGTATTTTTTCGCCCTGTTTTTATACGTTTTTGTCCGTTTTCAGACGTTTTCATCCGTTTTTTTACGTTTTCATCCATCGTTAGACGTTTTCGTCTGTTTTCAAACGTTTTCATCCGTTTTTATATGTTTTCGTCCGTTTTCATCTATTTTCATACATTTTTGTCTGTTTTATACGTTTTTGTCCGTTTTCAGACGTTTTCATTTTGATATTTGTAAGTGACACTTATTTATCTCTTGTGATATAACACTGTAAGGAAGATGAAAAGTATTACATTCTTCATCATGTATGTGTTATCAGTTGTGATACTCAACTAAGAATATGATGGTTGTGTTTTTGAAAATATTTAGGAAGATTTTTGTGTTTTATGATATTATGAAATATTAGAAAAGTTGTTCAACTGAAAACAAGAGATGTTATAATACTTTTGTTAGACTTGTGGTGGATTTTTCTATTTAATAGATACATTGTGCATTTTTCGATAGGTTTTATAGCAGGATTTGTAAATATCTATGGTTGAATCAGCAAACTAAATAAGCTATGGTTGAAGATAGCACACATCTTTATAAACAAACCGAGGAAGCTCAAACCTCGTGATATCACGGTGATATCACCACCGTGATATCACACGTGATGTCATGTGTGATAACACCATTGATATCATGTGTGATATTACCGGTGATAGCATGTGTGATATCATAGTTTATATCACTTGTGATATCACCGGTGATATCACCGGTGATATCACAAGCAAGGTTGTAAAAGTGCTAAGCGCTGGTGAGGCGGTAAGGTAGGGCCAAGCGATTAATCGGTTAGGCGGGATTAATCGGATTGGAATTTTTATGCACAAAATTGTAATTCTAGATATTATATTATATTATATGTATTAGATAAGCATAGTGCATCAAAGTTCAAATATTTAAAGTGTTCAAATATAAACATAATACATAATTCTTCAAAGTTCAAAGTCAAACATAGATATTACTTGTACATTGACCATTTTAAGCGATCTTTGATCGATTAATCGGTTTTTGACCGGTTTTAAGCGATTTTGACCGATTTTAAGCGATTTTGTTATTTTTAAGCAATTTTGTTCGATTAATCCGATTAGACCGATTTTGTCCGATAAATCGGTTTGTTGACCAATTTTTAGCGATATTCGCCAAAGCAGTTAAATAGGCCGATTATGATAAATCAAGGCGCTTTGTGAGCGATCATCGATTATGCAGGATTAATCGGCCGCTAGGCCGATTTTACAACAGAGATCACAAGGTGGTGATATCACCTTTGATATCATGTGATATCACCGTGATATCACGGTGTTCGAACTTACTCGGTTTGTTTATAAAGATGTGTGCTTTCTTCAACCATAACTTCTTTAGTTTTTGATTCAACCATAGATATTTTTAAAATTCCGCTATAAAACCTATCGAAACATGCACAATGTATCCATTAAATAGAAAATACACCACAAGTCTAACAAAAGTTTTATAACATCTTTTGTTTTCGCTAAACACCTTTTCTAATATTTCATATTATCATAAAACACAAAATCTTCCTACATATTTTCAAAACACAAATAAAAAAAATGAATGAGAATCATCACAAGTAATATAATAAGTGATGTTTATTATCATTTCTCTCATATATACTTGGCAAAATACTAAATTCTTATCACATTTGGTATGAATTTAATATTTTACATTCTTAGTTAGTATCACAACCGATACACATATATGATGAAGAGTGTAATACTCTTCATCTTTCTTACTGATGTTATATCACAAGAGATAAATAAATTCACTTAAAAATATCAAAATGAATAAAAAGAAGCAAACTATGAAAATAGAGAATTGACATATTCTCAAAATCAAACAAGTGTTGCATTAAATTAGCATTTTGTTGAACAAAATAAGAATTCACCTAAAGAGAGTTTAACCTTTTATTTCTATTAAGAGTATAATATCACAAGTGATAGATAACATTGGTTGCATTAAAAAATACGCTTGTCAATTGCGATGAAAGACACAAAACTATCTTAGAATCGAAAATTATAAAATATTAGAAAACACATAGGTGATAATATATAAAATATAAAGAGAAATGAAATATCTTAGGTGATATTAAAGGTTAAAAAACATACTTGTTTGTTTATGAAATATCACAAGTAATATTAGACATTAACTTTTTTATAATAAATATCACAATTGATATTAGACATGTAATATAATAAAGTTTAATAATAAGCATGAAAACATATGAAAATAGACGAAAATGTATAAAACTGCAAAAATGGATGAAACGATGAAACGGACAAAACGATAAAACAAATGAAAAGCGATGAAAACGGAAAAAGCGCCCTAAAACGGAAAAAGCGTCAAAACGGACGGCGTATAAAAGGATAAAATGGACGAAACGTATGAAACGGACAAAAGCGTCAAAGCGAGCGGCGCCTAAAATGGACGAAACGAAAACGGACGAAAGCGATATAAACCTATGAAAAGCGATGAAACGCAAGAAAGCGGACAAAAACGTAAGAAAAAGACGAAAACGTAAGAAAATGAATAAAAAGGTATGAAAACGGACAAAAACGTAAGAAAACGGACGAAAACATAGGAAAATGAGCGATAATGTAAGAAAACAAGCGAAACGTAAAAAGAGACAAAATGGATGAAAACGTAAGAAAACGGATGAAAACGTATGAAAACGGACTAAAACGTAAGAAAACGGACGAAACGTAAGAAAGCGAAGAAAAGGTAAGAAAACGTACTAAAACGTAAGGAAACGAACAAAACGCAAGAAAATGCATAAAAACGTATGAACACGGACGAAAATGTGAAAACATACGAAACGGATGAAAACAGATTTAAAACGGATGAAAACGTAAGAAAACGGATGAAAACGTACGAAAACGGATAAAAACGTAAGAAAACGGACGAAAACGTAAGAAAACAGACGAAAACGTAGCAAGATTGACGAAAACGGACGAAAACGTAAGAAAACGGACGAAAACGTATGAAAACGGACGAAAACGTAAGAAAACGGACGAAAACAGACGAAAACGTATAAAAAGCGGAAAAACGGACAAAAACGTATAAAAAACGAAAAAAATGTGAAATTAAAAAGTGATTAAAATACAAATAATGAGAAAATAAATAAAAAAAGATAAAAGAAAAGAAAAGACGAAAAAACACATGACTTAGGTTTAGACATATTAAATCTTAGGTTAATCCCCACCATTAGATCAAACTAAATGGAAGGTGGAGATTTATCCTTAAGATGCAATGATTTTTGCGTATGCAAAATAAAGTGCCTCTTATTATATAATGATTTAAGATCATTTGAGTATAAAAGATGTTTTACATACCAAGGGATCAATCTCCACCCTTTATTTTTATTAAATCTAATGGATGAGATTAATCCCAACAATTTAAAAAACCCACTTTCATCTTTTTTTTTTCAAATATAAATATCTTTCAAACCGTTAATCGTCAAGCGAAAAAAAATATACCATTGCGACGAGCATTTAATTATCTTTTTATAGATATGCACTTTGATATACTTTTGACAAAAAAAAATTTTCGTGTTTTTCACGTTTTTTTTTAAGTTTTTTTCGTTTTTTTACGTTACTGAAATTTGCATGAAAAAATCATATATGATTTAACACTAATTTGAATACCACCAGTGATATTAGTGTTAAATCATATCTTTATATATAATAAAGAAAAGTTTTTTGAATGTCACAAACCTCTTTCTGACGTCATATATTGACGTCATATTGACACCTGACACTTTTCTATCCTCTCTTTTATGTACTGCTATTTCACCTCAGTGTTTTTCTATATTCTAATTTCAAAATTTACATCACTGGGATTCAATTTGTTTGTACTATTTTTTATTTGTACCAACAACATCAAACAACATTCTTCAAACACTAAGGTAAATAATTTATTTGATTAGAGCATGATTATAATTTGAATTATAAATGCTATAATTGTATTTGTATTGGGGTATTATGAGATCGATGAATTGCTATTGAGTACAAGTTACTCACTTTTTAGAAAACTTTCTTTGATGCTCACATTTGTAGGTCAGATTCGTGGTCTGGAGTAAGAAGATGTTTCTCTTTATTGTTCCATTGGAATCTAGCAAGTGAATTAGGTATGTTCAACCTACATGATTAAGGGGTTGAATATGGCTAACCTTTTAGTTTGTTGTGTGTTTCTCGAGACTTGATTTTAGGGAAACACCAAGTGTTCGATAGAATTACCCAATGAATGGGACATTTTAATCTTCTGTACTTTTACAATAGCCTGCAATTTCACTTGGTATTACTTCACCTTTTTATTATTATTATTATTATTATTATTATTATTATTATTATTATTATTATTATTATTATTATTATTATTATTATTATTTTGTTGTTGTTTTGTTGTTTTGTTTGAGCAACTTATATGTGTTAATTAGTACCCTAAGAATAAAGGTTGAGTTTTTTTAGTGTGTAAAGTTTGATAATTTGAGGTGGGTCATATTACTTATAAGCTAATTATGTGGATTTAGTATCGATATATAATGAGTCATTTTAAAATGCAATTTTTATCACATTATGTTCTTCAGAATGTTACTATGTATTAAGAGAATCTGGTTTACCATTTAGGTGGATTAGTTTATTGGTTTTCTTAGTTAAACGTCAAAAACCTGGTTGATTGGGTTGTTTTGGTGTTTTAGGATGAATGAAAATGGGACATCAAGAGGTCCTTTTAAGTGGCAAAGGGTGCTTCTTAAAGTACGTGGTGAAGCACTTGTAGGTGACCGTGAACAAAATATCAACCCAAAGGTATGAAATGTATATCATCATTTTGGTTTAGTTGAAATATTAGTATGTTTGCTGTTATTAGCATATAATGCTGTTACATTTGATTTATAGTTTACAATGGTTGCAAGAGAGGTTGCTGATGTGACTCGGCTTGGCATTGAGGTAAATTTCCAATTTCATTTTCTGTATTTGAGTATCCATTAATTATTCATAGGCTTGCTTTTAAAGACCCTAATGGAGTACGCGAATTACAAATTTTGCAGTTATTGAACAATAAAATAAGGATCTCAAAAGTAAGAAAATGTCAACAACATGTTTACTGGATTTGAAACCTAATTGAAGTCCATTACTCCATTTAGTCAACTTGTGTGTCTATTTCTTATGACTTATTCCTTTTAACAATGGAAACATAAAATTTGAGTTCAATGTTCATAATTAATGCTCAGAAAATTCACCAAACCATGCTGCATTGTGTGCTACATAGACTTACATGCGTACATGGATACACCACCATATACAGCTTATAATGTGTAAATACCATAATCTGTGAAAAATAAAGTGCTTGCCAAATTGTGGGGTACAAGAAGATTATTTGGATCCAAAATCTATGTTTAGCATGTGATTACATCAACCTTCTAATTATAATTTTTGATTTTCCGTATTATGATTTAGGTGGCAATAGTTGTGGGCGGGGGGAATATCTTTTGTGGAGCCTCATGGGCAGGAATTAATCTCGAGAGACCTTTGTGTTATGGACTTGGTCACTTGACTGCAATCACTTTATGTCAAGGATGAAAAGGTTTGCAGATTACTCTAAATGTTATTTATCACGAAGATTTTCAGAAAGTATGATACACGACAATTAAGTTGGAATAAGCCATAAATGTGGAAGTCATTTATCTGGTTTTTTTGTATAATAATGAGTTCCCGCTACTCTTTTCTACATGATCAGCGTGGGTACAAGAGTAATGCATTCTTGGTTGTTTCATTTTTCAATATTTGCAAATGGCCAGCTTTTTAATATTCTCCAGCACTTATTTCATTTTTATTTTGTTGCAGCTTGTAACAATGCTTAGTTTTAGTTGTTGTGTTATGCATATTATGTAGTTTTTGAGACCTTTATAATGAGGGTGTTTGGGTCTGATTTTTATGACTTTTATTTTGGGTGTGCAGCCTGTTTCTTTTTCGATATGGTGCATACTAATATTGGGTCAATTATTGAGCTTATATGTCCCGTGTAGTGTCCAAGTGATTGGCACAAAGGATCTAACATGTCTTGTATAGGTTACCATAAGTGGTTTACTCTCAGTTTGGACATAATTTGTTAACTTGCTGATCTAAATGGAAATTGTTGCATTTTGGGTAATAACCTTGAATAATGATAACTAACTGTCTTTCATTTTCACATAATCATTTTGAAAATGCAATGCCAAACGCCCCCTCGGTAGTTATCATTATATGAATAAACACAGACTTTAGTATGCAACTTAGAATGTTAGTATGCATTTAACAATTCATCCTTTAACTTGATACCCTTGCATTCTTATAGAATAATATAAGCGTAGCCTATATAGTTTTACTGTATGTTATTAAACATATTCAAACATGTTTTTATAAACGAACATATGTAGTATACTAACCAAATATAAACATGTTTAAATGGCATCCTATTTTCGCTATACACATTAACTAACTTATAAAACATTCTTTTTCCACCCGCGAAACATGCGGGTCTATAGTCTAGTATGATATGTATATCATATGTGATTTATCATATATGATTTAACACTAGTATCACATATGATATTACATATCATATGTGATTTAACACTAATATCACATGTGATTTTCAAATTAGTGTTAAATCATATATTATATTTCATGCAAATTCGGTTTGAAGAAAAACGAAAAAGACGAAAAACGTGAAAAAACGATTTTTTTTTTCCTTTTTCGAAAGTATATCAAAGTGCCCGTCTATAGAAAGATAATTAAATGCTCGTCGCGATGGTGTAATTATTTTTACTTAACGATTAACGGTTTAAGAGATAATTAAATTATAAAAAATATGTGAAATAATAAAATGCTTTTAATCTCAGCCATTGATTTCTTTTTAAATGGATGGTGAAGATGAGTCCATTGGTATGTAAGAAAAGTTTGGTATATAAAATAACTCTCCTCATTATATAAATGAGGTAATTATTTGTTTTTAGAATATATATTATCATAAAAATATGTATATATTTCAGTTTATTTACAATTGTTGCATTTTGGTCGCCTTTGATGACAACTTTTTCTAATAAAATAGATGACTAGTTAATTTTCACGTCTCAAAATTATAGTCTCAATTATCATTTTGAAATGTTTTAAAATAGTAGTCTCTTTTTTGTGTCAACCAGTTAAAGAAAAGTATGAATGATATTTAATTGGTTGAAGAATATATATAATAGTCTTTATTTTTTATTAAAATGTGTTCTTTATATAAAGACAATAAGTTTGAGACAAAAGGAGTGTTATATTATTTGCAGCAAGGAAACCAAGTAATGAAATACGGAATGAAACGACACTCTTAGGCTATGCACAATGGGAGGGGTTGTCGTCGGTTGAATGAGTCGGTCGAGCAAGGTTGAGCCGTTGTGGATGATTCGGTTGGCGTCGGTTGGGGAGAGAGGGAAACACAACTCGGTCGGTCCAAACGACCGAATTCACAAAACACAAACAAACAAAAAAGGTTACCAAAACACAAACACAAATGAATAATAAACCTTTCCACCATTTTTGTGTGTTCGTCAGCTGGGAAAAGAAACCAAAATTTTTTGGATATGAAAACTGCTTTGGTGCTTGTTTGTGTTCGATTTGTATTATGAAAAGGGTTTTAATTTGTTGAGATTCAGTTGGAGTGTGGTTGCACATGAAATGGTATGCATGCAAAACATGAAATGGCTGAACAAGAATGGTATGCGTGTATGTTTTTTTAGAGGACCGAACATTGCATTACACGTTGCATGAAATGGTATGCATGCAAGTTACACGTTGCATGAAGTGAATTTAAAAAAAAAAAAAAAAAAAAAAAAAAAAAACCAACAACTAGGTCATGTTGTCGTAGAAAGGTCGTCGTCAGGTCGTCGGAGAGAGAAAGCTGATGTGGCACCGACGAACTAGTTCGCCATTGTGCATAGCCTTATGTGAAGTTGTATGTATAATAGGATTGCTGAAATATGTGTTAAGAGGACACGTATTCAAAAGACAGCTAGGACCGAATGACTAAAAGCGATTAGATGAAGTGGCGAGACCTACGTGTCTAAGACAAGCCCTCTTTTACTTAATACCTCCTTTATCCAACGATTCTTCCTAAGGACCGATCGTGAGTCGCTTCACTCGGATATTACGGGATGTTGTCCTCACGTCAGCACATGGACGGTCATGTAGCACCTAGGCTACGCATAGCTCGACTCACCACTTTATTATATTGTCATCTATAGTAACTGAGTTACTATAGATACATCAACCTCATTTTATTTAAAGTAACTCATTTATTACACTCTTACTCTAACACTTATTACTTAGCCACGTGACTTCAAATCATACCTAATCTCATGCCAAAACTTGTTCTTGAGATCAAACTCAATACCGAGGAGACTATCCAAACTAGGGCTGAGCAACGGGTCAAACCCGAACCAAACCGAAATCGATTTTGAGGAAAACGTGAACCGAAAGCCGAACCGAAGTTAACCTAGCGAAACCGAAACCGAACCGGAGTTAGCATAGTGAAACTGATTTAGATAGTTTGGTCTATTTCACCGGGTATAAACCCTTTATCCAAAAAGATAGTTTGATCATATTAGTTTTGGTTTTGACCCGATTCGAACCGAACTAAACTGAGTAAAACAAAAACCGAAAATTATAATTATATAAAACCGAAAACCAAAATAATTATATAAAAAGTCAGTTCGGTTCGGTTTTCGATCGGTTTTGGCCGTACATTCCAAACAAGAGTGATTATCAGGTAAAGCGTGTAGATGATGATAAAATAAAAAGTCATTATCCAAACACCCCTTTCCCTTCGTTGTACAGTCGGGTCCTATAAAATAACATAACAAATTCACATACAAAAAGCAGTCATCGTAGTAAATAACTCCTGACCTGACGACGATGGGAGAATCAGCCGCCGCCGTAGCCGCCGAAGTTGACCAGATAGCAATAAAAGTTGACACCGGTTCCGATAACTATCTGGACCTCTTTATCAACCCCAATTCTACTTTTGGTATTTATTTTTCCTTTTATTTATTTGTAAATAGCTTATTCAGGAGGTGCTTGTTTAAATACTAGCTTATTTGATGGGCTTATTAGCTTATTGGAATACTAATAAGCTAATAAGGGTCATTGTTTTGGGCTTATGAGATTAAGAGCTTATGAAGCTCATAAGCTTAAGTAGATAAACCCAAAACAATGAGCTTATTGGCTTATTAGTATTTGAATAAGCTAATAAGCCCATCAAATAAGCTAGTATTAAAACAAACACCTCCTTATTTTACTTCTACTTTTGCTTAGGAGGTGTTTGTTTTAATACTAGCTTATTTCATGGGCTTATTTAGTTCTACTTTTGCTTAGGAGGTGTTTGTTTTAATACTAGCTTATTTCATGGCCTTATTTAGTTCTACTTTTGCTTAAGGGGTGTTTGTTTCAATAGCTTATTTGATGGGCTTATTAGCTTATTGGTATATATTATTCTTATTCAAATTTCAATGTTATGTTAGTACACTAGTATATGTTTTTATATAAATGTGTTGCTTAGTTGAAACCCTAGCTTAGGTTTAACTTTAGGAGGTGTTTGTTTGTTTTATTTAGCTTATTTGATGTCTTGTTTGCTTATTGGAATACTAATAAGCTTATTTTGACTTCAAACTTGACCACAAATAAGGTAATTTCTCCTCCTTATATTGTTTAGGAAAATAAGGTAATAAAACAAAATAAACCCAACTAAGGGGGTTGTTTGTTTTAATAGGTTATTTGGTGGGCTTGTTAGCTTATTCAAATATTTATAATAACCTCTATAAGGTTATTGGTTTGGGCTTATGAGGTTAAGAGCGTATGAAGCTCATAAGCTTAAGTAGATAATCCCAAAACACATGAGCTTATGGAGCTTATTATCAATATTTCAATAAGCTAACAAGCCCATCAAATAACCTATTAAAACAAACAACCCCCTTAGTTGGGTTTATGTTATGTTAGTACTCATGATTAAGTTAACTTTTTAGTACTAGTAGTATATGTTTTTATATAAATGTAAATGTGTGTGTTTGCTTATTTTTGTTGGTTCAATCCCTACCCTAGCATAGCTTAACTGAGGGGGGTGTTTGTTTGATTCGCCTATTTGATGGGCTTGTTAGCTTATTCAAATATTGATAATAACCTCTATAAGCTTATTGGTTTGGGCTTATGAGATTAAGAGCTTATGAAGCTCATAAGCTTAAGTAGATAACCCCAAAACAATGAGCTTATTGGTATTTCAATAAGCTAATAAGCCCGTCAAATAAGCTATTAAAACAAACAACCCCCTTAGTTGGGTTTAATTTTTGGTAAGTCTATTTTTTCAGCTTGTCTTACAATTTTAAGTTGTAATAAGCTCGTAAGTAAAAAAAAAGTTTATGATAATAAGCTCATAAACTCGGTTATAAGCTAAAACCGTATCAGGAGGTGTTTGGTTTTCAAGCTAAAACAATTTAAGGAGTAGTTTGTTTAGCTTATTTTCATGTTTATGAGCATATTTTGTTCAGCTTACGTCTAATAAGTAAGTCCTTATTTCCCAGTTTTAGGTCAAATTAAGCTCATAAGCTAGACAAAAAATGGGTTTATGAAAAGTAAGTTTGTAAATTCGGATTAAGTTAATCAGTCCAACTGCTCAAGTTGACAAACTCATAAGCCATAAAAAATGAGGTTATCAAATTTTCAATTAGCTCTTAAGCCCATCAAAGTAACTATTTGAAACCGTGCTTACAATAGCGAGTTGAAATGCTATCTTCTATAGGACACGAAGGTTAGAAAGGTGCATAGCAAGGTTTAGCCATGATCAGTATAGCTCATATCTTTTTACATGCGATGCTTAGACAAATTGGTCTATTTCGAAACAAGAGGTGAGCAATTGCTTGATTTGGCAATAGTAACAAAGGGAGATGACCTTTGACCAGAGACGACTCTTTGTTGCAAGATGGATGTTGATAAATTTTTAAAGTTTTCCCACTTAATGTTAAATCAGCTCTTTAGTTTTATGTGTATGAACTGAAATATGAAACAAAGTACCAGCTTTAGAACTTATATAATGATAACGTGACCTAGATTAAATTGTAGAGTAATATTCTATGACCATGTAAAACGAAGAATGTGATGGTTTTGATCTACTTTATGCATTTTACACTACTATTTGTTTGGTTGGTTTGCGCATGAGGTTTAAGAGTTTGTTTAGAACATGGTACACATATCTATACCAGTGAAGGGGTTTGGCTTAGTTTTCATAAAAGAGCTTATTTTGACTTGAAATTTGAAGATAAGTTTGTAAGCCCGAATCTAAGCCAAGACAAACAGCCTCTAACTATTAGTTCACTACGCAGGTAGCTGTTCTATAACTTACTAATATAAATACAAACTCTAGCTGCAATTGAGCAGACGCTTAAGCAAATTAACAAGTACTTAGTAATGTGAAATTGTAATACGGGTTGGCTCAGAATTCACTAAGGAAGTCTGCCAACAATTGCAAGCCACCTTTAACAAGGGTGTGCAAAAAGTGGATCGGTACCGAGAAGTTGAGAATTTGAGTAGCGGATAACTGAACTGGTTATTGATTGTGATTTAGCTTAATTTTTCGAGAAATAAACACCATTCCACTTAAAAAGGTTAGGACCAAGAATGTGCTGATACTGTACCCGATGCATACCATATCGATATTGCACTATAAAGTTTTTGCTGTAACTGGTAGTTAGTAGGAGTAAAATGTGTATGTCTGGTCTGGTACGGTGTTACCACGAGTTTTGCATGCTCTGACTTGACATGTGCTTAATACATCGCTTTTTATATCTATTTTTCTTGTTCGCTAAAGATTGCTTTGGTAGAAGGGGCTTTGTGGCCCTAAATTTTTCTATTTCTCTTTGGGTTTCTATGCTTTAGTTTTATGTTCCCTCAAAGCACCGAAACAACATAAGTTATATAAATAGACTGATGTTGATACTTGTAGATGATGTTTAGCATTTGGCATAGAAAATGTCTTTTATACCAAGAATAAATGTAACATTTTTGTTTTGGGGAGTGTCTGCAACTTAAGTGAAATGTATTTTGTTTATCCGAGTTTCAATTCATAACCACCTCTTTTTATGTTGGTAGTAACATCTAATGTTTCAACCTCCTAAATTTTTATCAAATCAGTGATTATGTAAAAAAAATATATATATAAAATATCCAAGCTGGTCTGTTTTGACTTGTACTAAAACGGGCCTGCTTCAGATGGGATCTGTTTTGATCCCTTACCCAACTCGTGTGACCACCCATTTTGCCACGTCTACTATTATGCTTCTTTTAATAGTGTTCTACTAACCCGTTAAATTGGTTGTTTACTTGTTACTTTGTTAATTTTGTTATACTTATCAGTTCTTTTTTGTTAATGAAGCTGTGTTGAAAAGTGTGATTGCCAAAGAAACTGGTTTAAAACCCGAGGAGCAAAAGCTGTTATTTAGAGGAAAGGAGATGGATGATCATGAACAATTGCATATGGCGGGTGTGAAGGGTAATGCAAAGATTATCCTAATCGAGAATTTACCTACAAAAAACGAGGATCTTGAAAACATTAACAAAACTGAAGAAGTTAACGAAAAAGTTGAAGAAGTTAACGAAAAAGTTGAAGAAGTTAACGAAAATGTCGAAGAAGCTAAAGAAACCATTAAGGAGGTGTCGAGAGGGGTTGAGGCTGTTAATAAGATAAGGGAGGAGAACAATCAATTTGCAGAACAGGTAACTTTTAAGGGTCAAACAGTTTTTTTTTTTTTTTTTCTGGACTTCTGTTAATCATTTACGGAACTTTTGAAAATTGTTTTCTTAATTGCACGCCCAAACACCCTGCAATAATTTGAATTATTGTAGCTGCATTGCTCCTGTTAAGGCGCCAATTAATAAACTATCATTCATAAAAGTGTACTGTATTTTTTCTATGTTTTCACAATAACAATACGGTATTAGTGGCTCGGTAGTTTATTTACTCTATCGTTAACGGTTAACCCTTGATGATGTTAGGTTTTTTAATCTTTGTTATTCAAGGTGGCTAGTTTAGAGGCTGTAGTTTGCTCTGGGATTCAAGTTGCAGATAAGGATTTTGTGTTTTTGACCGAGATGCTCATGAGGCAGTTGCTCAAGCTGGACGGGATTGATGCTGAAGGAGAAGGAAGAACACAAAGAAAATTGGAGGTAAGTTTTCGTTACTTCTGATTTGCATCCTCTTCTAGTATTTTCAACAATTTTAATTATATGCTGATGTATACTACGAGGAATATGTGCACTCCCCTGTCTATCATGTATCCTGCCCAAGTGCCCATTGTAATCAAAGTAGACACTTTAACCCGTTTGTATGAAAACAGATCAAATGGGAATTTCGGAAAATAAGGAAACGGGTCAAAGTGTCAAACTACATGTTTTATAAGTCACCCAGACTCAAGTGGTGACAACCTTCTAACTGTTTCGACTAGAAAGAATCATGTGATTGTCATAGTAAACCGATATTGTAATCAAGTTTACTATGTTAGTTCTATGAGATCAAAATAAATGGATAAAAAGGTCGTTATTCAAATCTGACTCAACAAGTCTTAATCTTTTTTTCAATTTTTTTTTTTCATTTTTGTGTGTTTTGACCCAGACACTTTTACTCATCACCCAAAACTGTTTGTTTTTTGCCCGAATTGGATACGAGATACAGTAACCAAATAAATCATCCCGAAAGGTAGAAGTTTTGTCTTCTATTTCCATCTGTATCTAGGATGAAGTAACAATATGGATTTACTGCTAGTTTATTGGCTCCTTGGGGTATTTTAGACATTTGGATAAATAGTATCAAGAATTTAAGTCATTTATACTAGTTTTATAGAATAAAATCAATCGGAGCAGAAACATTAAACTTTTTTTTCATTTGATTCAGGTGCGCCGTGTTCAGGGACTTGTGGATACATTGGATAACCTTAGGACAAAGAATGCCAATCCAAGCGGTGATGCTTCGAAACCAGCTTCTGGTGAACCTCCGATGCCTTCTTCTCTATGATGGTAATTCAAGAACCGGAAGGTTTTGACTACTCATGTTCTTACTCGTCAAGATTACAAATACAAGTTATCATCCGATAAACGGAGTTTATTTTCCCCTGCACATTGCAATTTTGGATATCGGCTGAAAACCAAAAGCCCCTGTGCTATTACTAGTGAATATATTTTGTACTGGTTTGAAGTGTATCAAATGAAAAAATAGATTGCTATCTCCTATTTGATTCTCATGTTATCCTTTTCATTATGTTGGTCCTGTTCGTGTTGTTGTGCGAGAATTGCAAATTTGCAAGTATGATTGTTTATAAAATCGGTATTTTAACTTACTCGAAAATAGCATATCGGCACTGTTTAGCTTATACACAATCAAAAGCCATTTACTTGCATGGTGTGATGGAAAACTGACCAGGTAATCGAAAATTTCGAAAGAGGAGAAAACATATCATTGCTCATATTAGTTTCCATCTGCTTACCAAATGCACAAACATTCCAGACAGCTATAATTAGAAACCATCAGAATAAAGGCATAGCCTCGAGCAGAGTACAAGATAACCTTGAGCCCTTGTTTTCTCGGACACTGTAAACGCTAACATAACAAAATTTATAAAAAGCAACATTAAGCAACGAGTTGCCGTCTATCTAAACATGAAGAACGAGTAGCAATCGACATGCAATCAGATTCCTTCGACTCGGACATGACAGCATAGCGCTTTTCATTAACTAAATGCAAATCCATTGCACAATCCTCTATTACTATCGAAAATCTCTTTTGTCAATTTAACATTCTATTCCTGCATTCAGATTCTCAGTATAGTAATAAAAAATGCTATAAGTTTTGCAAAAAGCTGTATTAAACCGCCTCAAATCTTCAGAATTCAGCGTCTTCTCATGACATGACTCTTTTCCAGCTTCACCAGCTGCTCAAGGGTTACAAGAGACCATTTATCTTCAGTCTGAGCAAACACCTTCTGATTTAACGAGTCTATGATTATGCTGATGTTTCCAAATCCATATACTTGATGACCGTCTTGCATTCTGCCCGGTTTAGGTTTGAACAGCAGATTGTTATGTTGTGCGTGGAGTTCAATAACTTCTTTCAAACTCATACTACCCATATCGTCCATCTGGAATTTAGCAGCCTGTGCAGCCGCCTTCTGTTGAGCTTCAAACTGTCTCTGTTCACGTGCCTTTAGGTAGCTGATGTTTTCTCTCACGCCAGGTTGGATCACCTCCAACCCTTCGACAGCTTGGTTCATCATGTCTAGACCCGTATTTAGACGCAACCGTATATGTTCATTTGATAAAAGCTCAGTCGGTATAAGATCCCTCCAGCCCAGATACCAATTCGTCACTTCTTGAAAATTTGGTTTTGAGCGCAACCATTGATACAAGACTTCTTGCCACTTGTTGAAGAACACATCCATTATGTGAAGCATGTGCTGAATGGGGATGACAGCAGCCCACGTCCTGACCCAATAGAACTGATCAAGCTTCTGATCGGCTGGATTGACTTGGAATTCATACATGACAGCCAACAACTTTGGAATAATATATCGAACCATTAACTGTTCCCAGCTTGCCGGATCAAAAACAGGCTTCCAAGGTGAAAGTATGGTGTAAGCCGACACATCACTTGGATGCCAAGCATGAAGAACACTTTCTAGTCGGCTTCGTATGGTATGATACAACGTCTCCAGCTTCTGACCCAACAAAGGTAGCCATGGATGAACCCAGAAATGAATGGGGATGGTATCGCGACGTGGGTCCCATGAGTTAACAGCAGCCGTCAACTTTGGCATGACGATGTGATCTAGAATGTTCTGAAGAGCCGAGTGAGGCAGTAATTGTTCCCACGAATCAAGAAACCGCAACAGTGGTTCAGGCTGCTTCGCTTGCCAGGTATTGGTGCTCGCTATTCTAATAGCTGGGAACACGACTTCCATGAATAGCTGAGTGTAGGGTGAATCAAAGATCTCGTCTCCTTGCAAAAGGTCTTTCCATACTGATATAACATCTAAGTGGTCCGTTGGCTTTACCAGTGGCTCCCATCCTTGGAATAGTCTAAGGAACAAAGGCAACGCTAAAGAGCATGCCATTGTAGATAAACTACAGAGCTTGTACTCATCCGGAAAACGCTTCTGCAAGTCCAAGAAAGACTTAGCAAGAGATTCTAGTGTCAATATTCCCAACTGGCTCTCGTCGCCTAACCGATCCATCACACTAACAATCTCTTCCATACTATCAAGCTGCCTTTTTTGACGGGCAGCATCGTCTTTAAGCTTTTCTTTCTCTTTTTGCAGAGAGACTACAGTCTCCCTTTCGTTTCTCAAGTTCTGATCAATCTTCTGTATATCAAGCTCAGCCAAATCGACAATTAAACTTATATTATGCTGAAGCTCTGGCATGGGGATATCATTCTCCCTTAATTTCTCTTCGGCATTCAAATTATCCAAATTTGTCAATACTCGTACTTGTGGCCCTCTCATATCAAACACTTTCTGAACTACCTCTATCCCTTGTTCTTGCTTCTTGACCAGAAGCTCCTCGGCAGTTACATACTCCTTTTTCTTCTTTTTTGACTTGCCTTGTTTCGACCAAAGCTTCTCTTTAGGTTGAATACCAGTTGATTGAGGCAACGCCTTTTTCTCTTCCTCCTGCAATGCCGGCGCATTAGCTGCCTCTTTGTAGTCGTTGAACCCCATTCCCATATTCTTGGGACGTAACTTGGCTTCAATTGGAGCAACAATACCTTGTGCATTCTTCCCTAACCCGCCTCCTGTATACCCCATCTTCCCGAGCAATTTCATACCAATCCCTTTTGTGTGTTTCTCAAATACACCAACATTTCCATCGTCTTTTGCTTCTCTCTTTCCTGATCCTGATTGAGAAGACTTCTTGTTTAATTTCGATTTCTCTTTTTCCATCTCACGTCTCTGAAGTGCGCCTTCTTTGATCTTTTTACCAAATGCCGAAGGAAGAAAGTCAACAACGTCATCATTGGTTTTTTCTTCTTTAGACCCATTGGCGTTCTTCGAATTAAAACCAATCCCAAGACCAGCCGTAGCTGAACCAGATGCCCCGAGACCTAAACCCGGCCGACCACCATCATCTTGAATATCTTCATCATCTTTTTCATTCTCCTCTTTGGAGTTCTGGTCAATTTCTTTACTTGGCATCACAACACCACTAGACACGAAATTTAATGGTTTAGTAAGATCCTGTTTTTTGGAAAAATCTTTCCTTCGTTTTTTCTTGCTGGAACCACCTTCGGAGTCACTGTCAGAATCGGCAAAGATACCATAGAGCATATCATCTTTGGTCTGGTGACGTTTTTCCTTGCGCTTTCCGTAATAAAATTCTCCACCAATCCACTGACCGCCTTCATAATCATTCTCCATCCCAAACCTCTCCCTTTCCTGATCGTCCTCCATGTTTCCTCAGAAAACAAACCTGTAACAAAACATCACAATAGTAAGCACCTTTTTCGATTCAGAATACAAATAAACACTGGATCACAGAAGTTAATACCCTTTTTATAAAATTAACGTACATTATATACCTCTTATACTCCTAACTTCCAACTAAGATTACATCATTACAACATGCCGCATCTTTCAAAGATAAAATGACTGTACTGAACTACTAGAAGTAATATACAGCTGTTAATGAGACGGCTTCGAGCCCTAAAACTAAACCCATGCATCCAAATAAGGCAAAAAAACATCCATTTTGAAACAGACCTACACGTTTACTCGGGTGCAAAAATCATCATAATGACCAATTTCCCTTTAAACCGATTCAACTCTTTAACGTCTTCTGTTTCGCTCATTTATAAACAAAATAAACAGCGCACGTATTATGGGGGTGTACAAATCACAAAGATGGTGTATTCACCTCCTTTTTGCTATATCGATAAACCAATTCATAAGAAACTTCCTACTTGAAACAAAGCATGTGCACACTACTTAAACAGTTACCTATAATATCACTTCCTAGTAAAGCAATTGTGAAATAAGCATAAATGCTAGTTGAGATAACCTTATCAAAACAGCTAACATAAGCTACTGAATAGGATTTTGTTCTAGCTTATTTGATGGGTTTAATTTATGAGCTTTATCAAAAATTGGTCCAAGTAAGGCCAGCAAAGGTCCATTTTGTAACAAAAATGGATGCCAGAGATCACCTATACATTTACTCGGGTGAAAATATCAGCATACACCACCTTTTTGAATTGATAAACCACCAAAACACATGCAATGACTAACGATCATTCTCCCTTTAAAACACGTGTTCAATAAACGGCACATGTGTTACGGTGGTGTATGAATCATATAAAAAGGCGTATAAATAATCTCCTATTCTATATCAATTAACCAATTCATAACAGCTTCCTACTTGAAACAAAGCACGTGCACAATACTAAACTCTAAAATCATCATTAACCTGGGTTCTTCGTTAGTTTTTAACTTTTGCCATCATGATTCTTTCTTTCACTTGTATCCTAACGACTTCTAGGTTGTAGCTTATGAGGTTAAATAAGTTATAAGCTCGTGTTAATAAGCTCATAAGCTACCCTTAAATATGGTTTTATGAGCTTATTGAAAATTTGAAATGCCAATAAGCTCAGTTTAAATTGCTTATACACTTGAGCACATGAGCTTAAATATGTTATAAGTTCATGTTAATAAGCGTATAATTCGTTAAAAAATCTCATTAGCTTACCAATGTTTCAATCAGCCCATAAACAAACACCACTTATCAAAAATCTAGTAATGGTAACCTTAAAACTTTTATCCAAAAAAGCTTATAGCTTATGCATTATCAAAATGTAGTAACAAGTAATACCTCCTAGTTAAGCAATTGTAAATACGCTAAACAGCTACGATAAGCTATTGAATAGGTTTTTGGGTAACCTTATTAGATGGGTTTAGGAGCTTATTTGAAAAGCTCACTTTATATTGCGTATGAGCTTATTATCAACTTGAGCTTATAAACTCAAATGAAGCTACAAGCTCAAGTTGATAAGCTTCAAAGCCGTTAAAAACGATCACATAAGCATTTGAATAAGCTCATGAAATAAGCTAAAACAAACACCCCACCCCCGTAGGGGGTGTTTGTCTTATCTTATTGAATGTGCTTATTAAAATATTGATAAGATTATAATCTCATTCTTAGCGCCTTATAAGCTAATCAACTAGAGCTTGTAGGTTCATTTGAGTTTATATAAGGTCAAGTTGATGATAAGCTCAAACGAAATATAAAGTGAGCTTATGAGATTTTCAAATAGGCTCATAAACCCATTGAATAAGCTTAACCAAAACCTAATCCATATCTTATTTGATGGGTTTAGGAGCTTATTTGAGAATCTCATAAGCTCACTTATAATTGCGTATGAGCTTATTATCAACTTGAGCTTATATAAACCTAAATGAATCTATAAGCTTCTAAGACATCAAAAACGATCACGTTAGTATTTTAAAAAAACTCATAAGCCGTCCAAATAAGCTAAAAACAAACACCCCCGCAGGGGGTGTTTGTTTTAGCTTATTCAATGTGCTTATTAAAATACTGATAATATTATAATCACGTTTTTAACGTCTTAGAAGCTTATAGATTCATTTAAGTTTATATAAGCTCAAGCTGATAATAAGCTCATACGCAATTAAAAGTGAGAGCTTACGAGATTCTCAAATAAGCTCGTGAACCCATCGAATAAGGTTACCCAAACACCCCTCCTAAGGGTTAAAGTCTCACAATATATGTAATAAACCCTATAAGTTATAGAATAAAGAAATCGTAATGAAACTAAAAACAGATTGAATAAAAAGAAGCCCTAAAAACAGATTGGAGCGAAATAAAGATGAAAGAAGATAATAATAACCTGATTACTGAAGAAGATGACGTCAGTGATGATAATAAACTGAATGATCGGAGATATTGATGCCGGTGACGGTGACCGTAATAAACCGTCGTAGATGAGGAGGAAGTTTTTATTTGTAGATTTTTCAAAGCGTAAAACCGACTTAAGTTGAGATAATGGGACTTTTCAATTTAACTGTGCACTACTCAAATTACATTAAAAAATAATAATAATAAAAATAAAATACGATAAAAATAAAATTGATCTAGTTTATCATATTAGTCTTACTTAAAATAATTATTACAAACATTAAATATAAAAGTAATTAATCAGTTAAGAATAAAATAATAATAATAATAATTATTATTATTATGGTTTTATTAAACTGTGTGTTGATGATGATTATTTTAGTATAGGGAAAGTAATAAATTATCTCATTTTACAAATAGATAAGAAAGTTTGATCAAGTTTATAATATAACTCTCATTTGAGCTTATTAGTTATTATCACAAAATTTATAAAAAGTATAAATTACTTAGTTAAAATTAAAATTGTCATTCTGCAAAATTAATTAGATGGATCTTTTAGAAACATGCTTCTAAATTAAAATCCGTCGGAGATGAGGAGGAGGTTGTTTTATTTGTACAGTAAAACCTTTATAAATTAATCGTGTTGGGACCGAGATATTTTAGTAATTTAGCGAGATATTAATATATCGATAAATTAATAATTTATTAATTTAAAGAGTTTTTACGTATGACCTTTAAGTTTTCAAATCCAATATACTAGTTATAATGCATACTAGTTAGAGATGAAAAATAAATTAAAAAAATAAGTTTTGATTAACATTTTATGAACTGACATTCACAAATTAATTGAATTTGTCAAGTTCATTGTTTATAAATAAGTAAAAAGTTAGTTACGTTGGGACAAGTTCCAATTACGTATGGCCTTAAATGAATTATATGAATTTGTACAAGTTTCAATTACTTATGGCCTTTATAGTTTTGTTTGGACCAATATATATACACTGCGGTTTTAAAAATATTATTATCTTATTATTTTATCGATTGGGGGCAAAATTTGTACTGGTCCCAAGTTGGGACTGACCAAATTATCAATTTTATTAAGGTTATTAATTCATCGAGTATTAATTTATATAAATTTTACTTTAGTTGCAAATGTGTAAAAACGACTAATTATTAAGTTAGAGATAATAATTGTAAAAACTTTTAATAAATTTTATTTTTCTACAGAAAAAAATTAATGTTTTCCTTAAATACATACTCACTCCCTTTCAAAATAATTAAAATAAACTGGTTAAAAAAAACGTATTTATTATTATTTTTCTTCTCTTATTTTTTGCAAAGTAACAGTATTACTTTTAACTAATCAATTAATGTTTGTCCAAAACAACCTCTTATCTTTATGATGTAAATCATTTGAAGATTAATATAATTTTCACAATTACACAAAAAAAAATCAATTAATATCTTATTTAAAGTTTATAATATTAATTTCAACATAGACTAAATTGAGACGTAATGGACAATTAACTTTAGTAATGGACAATTAAATTGAGACGTAACAAAAAGAAAACATGTAACTATTAATTTGGAATGGAAGCATAAACAAAAAAACACAACGGATTTTCCATTTGGTGAAATTAGTTGGGGCTAGGGCTTATAATATAAGCTAAAAGATGGAGTTCATATTTTTATAACTGTTTGACGAATTAGTTGAAGCTTAAGCTTATTAATAGGGGTGAGCAAAACAAACCGAAAACCGAACGAAAACCAAAAAAACCGAACCGAACCGGTTTTATTACATAATAATATCTAATTAATATAATATGCTTAAATAACTAAATAAATCAAATTTATA
The DNA here is from genome assembly GCA_022545495.1 of Chrysanthemum lavandulifolium. Lineage (NCBI taxonomy): Eukaryota > Viridiplantae > Streptophyta > Magnoliopsida > Asterales > Asteraceae > Chrysanthemum > Chrysanthemum lavandulifolium. The sequence continues at coordinate 308,361,347 of CM040241.1, read as the reverse complement.
AATTCATATTCATTTTGTGAGTGGATTAATTATATATTTATCTTAACGTTTATATTCATATGTGTGTTTGTCGTGTTGCGTGTTTTGTGTGAATATATCAATAAGTATTCGATAATGATTATACTACGTGTATGTTCACTTGTATGTGTACGTCTTATTTATATGTTTGTAATTGTAGAATTATGCAATAAACATTATTATGCTTAGATTGAAAAAAATTAAAGAAGAATAACTAATTTGGGTTAATAGACAATAAAGTCACTAAAGTTTGCGTGAAATTTGTCCTAGGTCACTATAGTTTAAAAGTTGTCATTCAGGTTACTATACTTTGTGTGACCGGGTTTATTTGTTACTATCTTTTTGGTAACCTACAAATACCGGTAAATATCCTACGTGGCATTAATAATTCATATCCGTTTTATAAAACCACGTTTATATATCACTTCCCAAAAGGTTTTGTTTATTAATCCCGATCAAATGCACACACACTTTGACTTTTTCACACACGGATCCTAACGTAATTAAATAAAGATCGTGTAATTAGGGTTTTCTACAAATCAAGTAAAGATTGATTAGTGTTGTCATCTTCTACAAAAAGGTAACAACAATATCCGAGTAGTTAATTACTTACTGTTTAAACAAAAAGAAAATTAGGGTTTAGGGTGTAAATTTAGGGTTTTACGCAATTAACAATTTTATTGTTTTTCTTCTTTCGGATGGCATCACCATCCCAATCATCCACTTTTCTTTGAAATATCATCGTGGTGGTGTGTTTGTAAGAAATCCCTTTCGTATGAATATGAAATTCTATCGAAATTCCTAATGTTGATATGCTAGCTTTAGACTTGGTAGGTTTTGTGAATCTTTTGGAAAGTGAATGCCTTTGGTGAGGTGAAGGCATTGTTTTATTTGGTTCTGGCTTAGACTTTCAATTAGGATTAAAACCTCTAAAATCAAATCTTGACTTTGATGCGTGTGTGCAATGTGGTGTAGATAATGATCATGTTTTGCATATATATGCCTCTCATTACGAGTTTGATTTAAATGAAACCACCGAACAACACAATAGTGATAGTGACGATGATTTAGAAGATGATGATTACAATGTGTATGACTATTGTGATTCGAAGAGTGACCTTGCATCACTTGACCATTTGTCCGATGGTGAGGAAGAGGTTTTGGATGTTAGGACTAAGAAAGTAGAGCACGCACCCTAAGAAGAAAGCTTCAAGTTGTTTGATGAAAATTTTTTGACTAGAGTTTACGATGGCTTGCCTAAAGATGACTTTAGTGAAAAAGACTTTGTTCCTAAAAAAGTAGATGACCAAGATAAGTTGGGTGATCACTGGACAATGTGCAAGGCACATATACGCTAACTTCAGGAAGAAGTATACTGGTGTGCTGTTTAGGAATCTCTTTTGGAAAGCAGCTAAGGCAACATACCCTACTAAGTTTGAACAAGCAATGAAACAGATCAGGGATATCAACAAAGAAGCACATAAGCATTTGATGGATAGACAACCGAAAAGTGGAGTAGGGCATTCTTCCTCACAGATAGAGCATGCGGACTTGATGGAGAATGGAATAAGTGAGTGCTTCAACTCACTTATTGTTGAGCAAGAAGAAAGCCAATAATTAATATGTTGGAGGATATTAGGCGGTATGATGGAAAGGATGCAAAGAATGAGAGAGAAGCATGAGAAATGGGAAGATGTCATATGTCCTAACATAAGGAAGAAGTTCGAAATATTGAAGGATAAGCACATGTAAGTCATTTTAAATATGTATAGGAAACAAAGGTTTTATATGTACTAATAAATGCATACTATTGTTCATTGTAGGAAATGGAAAGTTATTGCAAGTGGTCAGAGCAGGTTTGAAGTGAGAAATGGGTATGAGGGTTTCAAAGTTGATGAAAAGGAAAGGACTTGCACATGTAGAGGTTGGCAATCGGCGGTCTACCATGTGAACATGGCTTTGCGACTATCTACTTCTGCATAAAGACCACCAAGAGTATGTTTCTAATTGGTTCAAGAAAGAAAGGTTTGTATCCGCTTATAGTCATTATATTGAGGGTCAAATGGAATGGATCAATGGCCTTCATTTGAATATCAAAAGCCATTACCTCCTATGATCGGAAGAATGCACGGAAGACCAAAGCACATAAGAGAAAAGAGATGCAAGTGAGAATGATGGGAATAGGACTAGGATTAGCGAGAAGGGCAAGTCAATCATTGTAAGCTTTGTAGGCAGTGGACATAATCAAAGGGCTTGTCCAAGTAAGCCACAAGATGAGATACCAAGTGGTGGAGTGCAAGAGGTGGCAAGACTCCCGGTGGTAAGACTCCCAGAGGTGGTAAAACCCCAAGAGGTGGCAAGACTCCTAGAGGTGGTAAAACACCAAGTTCTTGTAATACACCAAGTTCGCACCACAAGACCATACATTTTGAATGCACCACAAGATGAGATGCCAACTGGTTGTTCGCACCACCTCAAATTTCAACTCCTCCGATTGGCTTTGAAATGTCTACACGGATAAGTTGCCTTCACTGACTAGGGGTGTTGGTGTAAGAATCGAGAGGTAGGGGTAGGGGTGTACTAATGAGGGTCTTGGTGTTAGAATGATGGGTGGTAGTGTAGGAATACCATCAAGTGAAGGCGCAAGTAGTGAACAAGGTGTTAGCAATAGGAGGCTTAGTACCATAAATGGGAAAGTTGTTAGAATGAGAGGAAAGGAGATGGATCAAAAGCTCATATGTATCCCGGTGGAATAAAACCTATAGGGTTTGGTCTTTCTTGGGATCTGTTGATGGAGAGCCAATGTTAGGAGTAAGTACTTCAAATATGATACATTAACTTTGTTTATGTATGCCGATTATTCATTTGTTAACTAATTTAAAAATTTTGCGAGAATACTATGGGTATGCCTGCACCGACAGCAGTGGTATTACACCGAAGATGTTAGAGTCCATCTTGAAAGAACAGAGCTGTTGTGGAGTAAGAGCCAATGCTAGAACCACTGTGAGGAGGAATCGAATACCAAGGAGGATGGCACTCAAAGGAAAAGTCAACGGTGGAGAGAAGGCAATCGAAAGGATCAAACGGATCATCTTCAACAGCCACCATCACCGGGCGAGATTAAATGAAGATGATGCCATCTCTCTTGACTAGATTGTAGGAATGACCTTAACATGGCTAGCCAGTAGTTTGGCACTTTTGTATATCAGCCATTAGAACTAATTCCATAGGATGTTAACATGGCAAGCCACTAGTTTGGCACTTTTGTATATCAGCCATTAGAACTAATCCATATGATGCTACTTACTTAACATTTGCAGTTCAAATCTGCACAAACATTTGCAGAACTAATCTGCACCATATTTTGTATGTACTTAAACAATGCAACATGTTGTGCAGTTTATATCTGCACAAACATTTGCAGTTTGAATGATATGCAGTTTGAATGCATAGAATGATATGCAGTTTGAATGCAGTTTATGTATGACTATCCATTTGCAGTTTTTGTTATGCAGTTTGAATGCATAGAATGATATAAAGTATTTCAAACACAAACACATGTAAACAGAGATAGAACACTTCACTTCATTCATTCATTAGAACCATTGTTACAAAGATGCATTCTAACCACAAAATACCATAGTCTTACAATACCAATTCTAACCTAAACTGCATAACCTAAAAATGACATCACTTACAAAATACCATAGTCTTACAATACAATAACACCTAAAATAACCTAATAAGAAACATCCCAACAATAACCACAATCAAAATCCTATTGTAAAATGCAGTTCGAGAGCTTTGATTGGTTGCTTGAACAACTTCATCTTGTGCATTCTCCAAATTAACATGGATCTGGTACATGGTTGCTTGATACCAACGATTTGGTAATGGCGCATCAACCCATCTGAAATAGTTGCAATTTCTTGTTGGATCCAAGAAATTGGGGCAACCAAGAAATCTTCTACCAGGGTTCATTTGTGTCCAAGAGGTTCGACACCTTGCTACTTCACCACATCCACAAAGGTGCGCCATTGATTTGTTGCAAGATGAAGATGGAACGGATTTAATGATTTTTGGGTTTAGAACCCTAATTTTGAAATGGATATTTGGGTAAGTTTTAGGTAGGGTTAGTTTTTTATAAGAGAGTATGTAAGTGGTTTTCATATGTGGCAAAGATGAATCTGATGTGTTATTTGGCCAGGTCCACGTGGACACCAAATGGGTATCTCAACCGGTTGCCCACCATGGGAGTGAGCTAAGGAACAGGTTTTAAAATGTTCAATGACACGATTGACAAACCCGTGTAGTATAGTAACCTGAATGACAACTTTTAAACTATAGTGACTTAGGACAAATTTCACGCAAACTTTAGTGACTTTATTGTCTATTAACCCTAACTAATTTTGTACGTAAAACAAGTTTGTTGGTATAATTTGGCCATACCCAAATATTAACGGTTAGAAACCAAAAAAACAGAAAAACCGAACCGAAACTGATAACAAACCGAAAAAACCGAACCGCCAAAAACCGAACGGTTGCGTTTTTGGGTTTCACAAAAACCGAACATTGTGGTTCGGTTTCGGTTTTAGCTAAAAACCGACCCAAACCGAACCGTGCACACCCCTACTTATTAATATAAAATTATATCAAAATACATCAAATTAAGTTAAAATATATTTTTAGTTTTTTTGTTATAATTCATTATCTATACTACTTATAATAGAGACCATCTCTCTACTAATTTTAAGATTTCCATATATAGGGTTTAAGCAAATACAACTACTTAAGCTATATGTATAATTATTTTATGCATAAACACCTACACATATTGACTGGTCAACATTTGTAATTAATGTCATATTTAAAACACTCATTTGATAAAAAGTATAATTTATAAAACACAATTTACAAACTATTTGAAGCACAAATACAACTAAAAAACATTATTCAACACATACAATTAATACACTATTTAATTTACCCTTCCACTAATATACAACTATTTAACCACAATGTACAATCTAGTCAAACTACTAAGCTAAGAGCATCCACAATGCATCAAGTCTTTAAAGACTTGATGCATTTAATGCATAAGCTTTTCAATCATTTTTTTTGTTTCACAATTAATGCTTAACCCATTTAATGGCAATAGCTTGTTGAATTTTTTGTCAAACACTTGGTGTTTTACAAGTCTTTTTGAAAAAGTAATTTATAAAGTCTTTGTTCCAATGGTTAAAACCATACTAATGACTTTTTCAAATAGTGAAAAGTCATTTGAAAACAATCCCATTGCGGATGCTCTAAGCATTTAAAAATAAAGCCATTAGATTGCCCGCAGTGGTCGGTCGACTGGTTCGGTCACCGCTACGCCGACCAAGTCGCCACCATTGCAACATGAGGGTCGAACTGGGTCAGTCGGCTCCAAAATTGACGAAGTGTGATTGTGCTGAAGGAAAGAATCAAGATTTTGTTTGTGATAGCTTCGGTTAACAGGAGATGAATTATTTTCACGGTCATAAATAAAGTTATTGTTATTTGTAATTTAATTGTGTTAATAAAAGTATAGCCACATAACATTACATTGTCGAGAAAAATATAGTCATGATGTCATCGCGTCATATCGCAAAGATCTTGCTTAGTAATTTTAAAAGCATCTAAGTAATTTAACTAGCTAGCTATAAGAGTGTATAAACTTTTTTAATGGGCTTGGGCTTCATAAACCCATAAACCCTTCCCAAACACAGCCGAATAGTATAATCTGTTTAAAATTCTGCATACTCCACTCTAGCAGAACTGAATTTCTTATTTTCTTTCTCTTTCAAAAATTCCCAGGAGATGGAAACCAAAACTGGAATCCTTAAATCTTACAATGTTAGAGGCAACATTGTCACAGGTATATTCTATATATATTTTTTTAAGGGTTATTAGTATAAAAATGCATCTTACTTGCCACCTTTTGTCATTGTATGTTGTGTACACCAACCTTTTGAATTCGTGCTATTGTGTGTACTTTGCGACTATTTCAGCCATGAAAATGACCATAATACTTGAAAAAAGTAAGTGTAAAATGGTTACAAATACACACAATAACACCATTTTAAAAAGTTTGTGTCAAGTTTACAAAGTACACACAATAGCACGATTTTAAAAAGTTTGTGTCAAGTTGAGAAAAAAAAAGTACGCAACATACAATGACAAAAAGTGTCGAGTATAATTTTTATGCTAATAACCATTTTTTTAATAATAACTGCCGGGAAATTTTTGTTTGAGCCCATAAGCACTTTTTTAGTAATACCAGACGAATAACGATAATTTGTAGTTATTGCGAGAAAACAAAAAATAATAAAGTTGTTACGAAAAGTTCATTATTAATCATTATTTATAATGGTGAAACCCTAGGTAGCCTAAACCCACAGACAGGACTTGGGCCCGTTTATCCTCTAATAGTTGTCATTGTTAATCAAGAGTATAGTAGTAATTTAACTTTACTTATTTTTTAACTTTTAAAGTTTTAAGAAAAATGTTTTTATCTTCATATGTTATGTGACTTGTGTATTTTATCTTGCGAAATCCCATTGTTTTTTTGCTTATTAGCTTATCAAGTGGAAATGGTAAGGGGTGGGGCGCTTATATAGCGGGCTTATGTGGTTATGTTTCGTAAGCTCAGTTTTTGTGACTTATTTTGAAACTTTTCGGCTGATATAAGCTTATCATGTCAAAATAAGCCGAAAAGTTTCAATATAAGCCACAAAAAGTGAGTTTATGAAAGATTAGACGAAAACCAAATAAGCCCTAAGGCCGTTGTATAAACCCATTGCTTTTTGCTTTTTAGCTTATCAAGTTGAACTCGTAGGGGTGGGTGTTTGTTCCCGCGGGCTTATGTGGTTATGTTTCGTAAGCTTAGTTTTTGTGACTTGTTTTGAAAACTTTTCGGCTTATATAAGCTTATCATGTCAAAATAAGCTTATATAAGCCGAAAAGTTTCAGTATAAGCCACAAAAGTGAGCTTATGGAAGATAAGCCGAAAACCAAATAAGCCCTAAGCCCATTGTATATGTAGGCTTATGAGCTTATTTGATTTCGGCTTATTTTTCATAAGCCCCAATTTTCTGGCTTATTTTGAGACTTATTGGCTTATATAAGTTTGTCATATCATCATAAACTTATATAAACCTACCAAGTCTCAAAATAAGCTGGAAAATTGGGGCTTATGAAATATAAGCCGAACACAAATAAGCTCACATATAAGCTGAAACAAACACCCCCTTAAATAATCATAAATATAAGTAATGCACAATGCATAGAAAATGAGATTCTAATTCCATTGTTTTCGTATGGTTTTGAAGTTGGGGATACCGTGGTAATGAGACATGAAGACAAGGATGACACATATGTGGCTCTGGTTAGGGGCTTTCAGGCTGATCCCAATGAACCCGTGAAGGTTGAACTTAAAAGGTACAATCGTCCCGAGGACACTGTTGGAGGGAGAAAACCGTTTCATGGATCAAGGGAATTATTCTTGACAGACCACTACGATAATCAGAATGTTGATACAATTGAAGAGAAGTGTGTTGTTCATTCCTTCACGACTTACACCATACTTAAGGATGTTGGGCCAAATGATTACTTTTCTCGTTTTGAGTACCAGATTGAAACTGGATGGTTCTTGCCGGATGCTGTCGAGGTGTATGTATTGAACCCTTCACCTTTTTTGATAGATTTAATATTTTTTTGCTTCGAGACTTCCGATTAATGTTTATTGACTCTCTTTTGAAGGGTTTGTAAATGCGAGATGCCGGTTAACCCTGATGTCTTTATGCTAAAGTGTGAAGCTTGCAGAGAATTGTATGTTATGTTTCTTTCTCGTAATCATTTTTTTTTTAACATTTACCGAAGTATGCAATCTGTCCATCAAACGTAAATGGCTTGTTGCTATTGCAAGTTTGTCTCTCCCCGCGCTTTTGGTTCTTCCTTATGCCATGTGATAGTGTAATATGAGAATGCAATATTACCTGTGGTTGATTTATATCATTCTTTCGCGTATCTGCAGGTATCACCCTGTTTGCCTAAACATGACTACCGATCAGGCCAAACAACTAGATAACTATACATGTGACGATTGCCGATCCTTTATCCTTAGATGCTAAGAGGCCTCACGACGAAGGTTCTGCATCTACTGATCTTTCGATGGTAAGAGGCCACCAAATTTTAATCGATTTAGCTTATTTTATTTGTGTATTGTAGTGCAATTTAGATGCCCTTTATACTTCATTAAGGGATCAGAATATTTCTGCATAGCTTGCTTAGATTGTGGTTTTGCCGAGATGCTTTTTTTTCTTCTTATTTTAATCGATTTAATTTCCGGTTCCATTTCTATACCCTGAAAAGCAATGTGTGCAAATAGTCCATTGATCACCACAATTGTCCAAAATGTACCTAAAACGATGCTTTTCCAATGAGTGTTTTTTGTTTGTGAGATACTGATGGTAATTTTTTCTAATTTACATAGTATAATTAGTTAATAAACATATAGCTATCTATATGTTAGAATCCACGTGTAACTTCAACATTTTCTTTTCGGCAGTTCGTAAATTATCAGTATTAAAAGTCAGTCAATAGAATGATATTGTAAGTCATGTAGTTGCAATGCATGTACACTGCAATAGATGTCTTGACCACAACTGATAATACTCGTTGTATGTTTTTCAGGTGGAACCCAAGCGGACCAAGTGATGATTTCAGTTGGTGTGCTCAAATAGGCCCGTACGTTGTGTTTGTTTTTTGGGTCTCGTACGGTACATTGAATCTCGTGATAGAACAGTTAGCGATGAGAAATTGTAGTTAAAAGTTAAAACTGTACCTTGTCTTGTATTTGAAGATCTATGTTCCATATTTGGTGGTTCATTTCTCAGGTGTTATTGACCATGGTACCGACTAAGGTCTTAGTCATGTGGGTTTTATTGATCGTGATTTTAGTGCACTCGGGTTATGCTGACAGTGGCACCAGATGCTAGTTTGAATGCATCTAGGCTAATTTAGATCTATCTAAGACTTTTTATTTGTTGACATGCTCTATAGCTTAAGCGACGCCAACTGCTACATTGACTAGTGTGCGTGCTTATATTTCATATCATCGTCAAAGTGCACCAAATCTTGCAAGCTCCCATTTGTAATGTATTCGGTGTTTCCCATGTTTGACAGAATAGCAAAACTATGTTTTGGGTGCCTCAAACATGACATAATTGAAATGGCTTTTTATTTAGTAGACATGCAACTGTATGCAAGTTTGCATTCAACACCATCAGCTTAAGCTAGACGTACAATTGACCAGTTGAAGACAATAAACAGAACCATAACTAGCGTATCCATGACATGTACAACCGATGAACAACCCCAAGAAACTGGCATCTTTAGCTAACCCGCCGCATCATATCTCTAGGTGATCCGACTAGACAATCTTCCCACTATTACAAAAAACATAAAGACAATGTGAAAACAAACGACACTAAAAAACAGAACTACAACAATCTTGTTTATTATGATGTCAATCTTTTTGAAAGTGCAGGCGTAGTCCTTATGAAAAACTTTGGTGTGCAATGATCGTGCCATGATTATGCTGATGTTCCCAAACCTGTATGCTTGATGCCATCTTGCACTCTACTCAGTTTAGGTTTAGACATCAGATTGTTATGTTCACGCGCCTTTAGGTTGCTGATGTTCCCAAACCCGTATACTTGATGACCATCTGAACCTTGCAGCCGCGCGCCGCCTACTTGAATTTCAATCTGTCTCTGTTCACGCGCCTTTGGGTAGATGATGTTTTCTCATGGACAGCCTACAACCCTTCAACAGCTTGGTTCATCATGTCTAGACCCACATTAAGCCGAAAGTGTACATGTTCAATGGATAAAAGCTCAGTCGGAATAAGATCCCTCCAACCCGTACCAATTTGTCACTTCTGGAACATTTGGTTTTGAGCATAACCATGAATGTGGATGACCCAGACAGCAGTCCATGTCCTGATCCAATAGAACTGATCAAGCTTGCTCGATTGACTAGGAATTCACAAGTCAACAACTTAGAAATACTATATCGAGCCTTTATTTGTTCCCAGCTTGCTGGATCAAAAACAGGCTTTTAAGATGAAAGTATTGTGTAAGATGATACATCACTTGGATACCAAGCATGAAGAACACTTTCTAGTCGGTGAGTATAGTATGATACAGAGTCTCCAGCTTCTGACCCAACAAAGGTAGCCATCAATGAACGCAAACGTGTAACAAAGGTCACAATGATGAGAACCTCCCATTTTCAACTGGAAAACAAACAAGTAGAGACTGGGGGAAACTGTGTACACTTTATTTATAAAATCAGATTATAACGACAATAAATAAATTAATGTAAAGTAAAACGAAGAAATTAAGCAGACGAGAATGGAGTAGAAGCGTAAGAGCAGACTCTAATAAAGCGTAAAACGAAAGCGATAAATGTACGAGGCTCGTATTGAATACGATTCCCTTAAAAGCAGATTAGCCGTCTGCTTTCTGTGGTACAACGACGAGTCATTGCCTGTACCGGACCGACAAACTTGCCTGAAAGATCGCTGAAAACCTTGCGTGTTTCTGATCGAAAAAATGCTGGAACAATTCAGTAATGGAGCTGCGTTTTCTGTGTTCTAAAACCGAATGAGACATGACTATATTTATACTGAAACCCTATCTTGTTCTCCAAGACAAGATATTCTGTTCAATATACACGATATTTTCAAATCTGTTTCATTCTAGAACAGATTTAATATCTTTCATTTATTTAAACAGATTCTATATAACTTGTTCACAAAGTTAAAATCTGTTCTAAAAATAAATGGACAAAATCTGGAATTTATCTTAAACTTGGAAACGGAGCTGCATTCGTGTCCGCAGGTCGCGCGGGCTCGCATGAGTTCTGAAGCTTCGAACCCATTTTGGCCCGAAATCACGAATTGCACCCTGCGCACAAGACGTAGGTGTTGGAGTAAAACCAACAAATCATTTTGAAGGTTCATATCAAGATTTCTATATAAACACACCCCACTTCCTTTTCTAGGCGATGTGGGATGTGTTTATTTTCCCATATTTTGTGTCTCACGTGTCCCACTTTGAGACACGATATCTCATTCATATTAACTCCATTTTGGACATACTTTAGCTCGTTCTGAAGCTCTCGTCGAGGAGAGCATAAAGCTACTAAGAAATATAAATATATATAACATATACATATATTAAATAGTGTCCAAAATTTTGCAAAACTCATTTTGCAAAACTATTTTCCAACAATCCCCACATGAATGGAAATCGGTCGAAACACACGAAAGTTTCGGTGAAATTCTGCGGTTAAGTCTTGCATAGGATAGGTAGGTGTAACCCTTTGAACCTTCCTTGTGAGATGCACTTAGTCTCCTAGATCCGAGTAGACGCGATGTCCTTGAACTCATCATCCATTTACGTGAGCGACATTACACTTCACACAAGACTCTCCCCGACAATGTCAAGTCCTCATAGTCGTGTCCGTTATGGTCATGAACACTAGCTGGTTCTCGCAAGAGCTCTTAGGAATTGCGCCCCACATTTCCTTGAGCGACCCCACTTCTCTCACATAGGTGATTTCATCTTGAATCATTAAAAACACATGTGTTGTGATTTCATCTTGAATCAATATGCTTTATGATTTCATCACGAATCATTAAAGCCATATGTTTAACCTTTCAACAAGTCACATTTGTTATAGGAATGGACTAGGAAAGTTACAATATTTAGTAACTCCCCACATTGACGTGACTTCCCCACATTTCTATGATTAGGTTGTCTATTGAACCAAGATCTTGGGATCTCCGGTCAACCGGGTTAGGTTTTCCTTCATAGAAACTCATTCCTTTAAGGGCTTTAGTCCCATTCCTCTAGACGACTTACTTACTAACTCTCTGCTTAAGCCTTTCGTAAGCGGATCCGCGATGTTATCCTTTGACTTCACATAGTCAATTGAGATAACTCTGTTGAGAGTAGTTGTCGATCGAATTATGTCGACGCGGATATGTCCGGACTTTCCATTATACATTATGCTATGAGCTCGCCAATTGCCGATTGACTATCACAATGTATACTAATGGCGTTACGGTTTAGGCCACCTTGGTATGTCCTCTACGAATTGACGTAGCCATTCCGCCTCTTGTCCGCATTTATCTAACGCGATAAATTCGATTCCATCGTGGACTTAGCTATAACCGTTTGCTTGGAAGACTTCCAAGATATAGCGCCCTCCTAGTGTAAACACATATCCACTAGTCGATCTAGAATCCTTTATGTCGATATCCAATTTGCATCATCGTATCCTTCGATAACAAATGGATATCGATCATAATGCGATCCATAATCGCGATTGTATCTCAAATAGTGAAGTACCGAGTCATAGCGCCCAATGTGCATAGCTTGGGTTACTAGTATACCTACTTAGCTCGCTAACAAGATATGCTAAGTCGGTTGCATACACATCATCAAGTACATTAACATGCCAATAATTCTTGAATACTCTAATTGGGCAACACCTAAGCCTCTATTTTTAGATAGATGCTTCTTGGTGTCAATTGGAGTTCTAGCTAGGCCGGAATCCCGCATTATGAGTATTAAGAATTTTGTCCACATAATGTGCTTGACTTAACACAAGTCCATTCGAGTTCGTATGATCTTTATTCCAAGGATCACATCACCAAACCCATATCCTTCATGTCAAACTTTGATTTCAACATGTCTTTAGTAGATTTGATCATCTTGTCGTATCGCCAACGATAAGCATATCATCAACATATAAACACAAGATTACATATCCACTATTTGTGTCTTTGACATAAACACATTTGTCGCATTCATTAATTTTGAAACCACTCTCTAGCATGGCGTGGTCAAATTTTGATGCCATTGTTTGGGAGCTTGCTTTAAGCCATATAATGACTTAACAAGCCTACAAACTTTGTTCTCTTGTCCGAGAGCCATGAAACCCTCGGGTTGATTCATGTAGATTTCTTCTTCTAAATCTCCGTTTAGAAATGCCGTTTCACATCCATTTGGTGAACTTCCAAATTTCTTAAAGCGGCAATAGCAAGTATCATCCTAATCGAGGTTATTCGCGTAATAAAGTAATATGTATCAAAGTAATCAAGACCTTCTCGTTGTCTAAATCCTTTGATAACCAATCTTGCTTTGTACTTGTCAATGGTGCCATCGGCTTTCATCTTCTTCTTGAAAATCCATTTATAGCCTAGTGGTTTACAACGTGAGGTAAATCCACGAGCTCCCAAGTATGGTTTTGTAAAATAGAATCTATTTCACTTTTAATGGCTTCTTTCCATTGAGGCCCTTCGAAGAAGTAACCGCTTCTCGGTATGAAGTAGGTTCATTTTCAACCATAAAGAAACAAAATCGGGTCCAAACGATTTCTCGGTTCTTGCCTTTTGCTTCTTCTAGGTTCAACCTCTTCTTCGTTTGATCTTGTCTCTCATCTTGGAGATCATTATCATCTCGTTGTCTCTTATCTTGGACAACTTCGTCATCTATTCTAGATGAACTTCCGGTTTCCTTCGTTAAACAAGGAAAATAGTTTCAAAGAATGAAGCATTCCTTGATTCCATTAAAGTACCCTTTTGTATATCCGGATTTTTCGATTCATGTACTATGAAGCGATAAGCACCGCTATTCTTAGCATATCCGATGAATATACAATCTGATTTAGGTCCAATCTTTTGGGCCTTGGGAGTCGATATAGCGACCTTTGCTAGACACCCCACACTCGTAAAACCGATATGATGGCTTTCTTCCCATCCATAATTCATAAGGGTCTCTTCTTTTCCTTACGAGGTATCTTATTTAAAAGATAAGTTGCCGTTAAAATGGCTTCCCCACATGTCCCGGCTTAGACCGAACTTATCAACATGGCATTAACCATTTCTTTCAAGGTACGGTTCTTCCTTTCGGCAATACTGTTCTCATTGAGGTGAATAGGAGCGGTGAATTCGTGTCTAATTCCATGTTTCGCACATAGATCACAAATGGAGACACATATTCACCTCCTCTATCACTGTACCACCTTGATTTTCTTACCAAGTTGATTCTCAACTTCGGTTTTGTATAGAACAAACTTGTCTATAGCTTCATCTTTACTTTTCGATGAAGTAAACGTAGCAATACTTTGTACAATCATCAATAAACGTGATAAAGTACTTATTGCCACCTTTTGTGGGTAGTGATTTCAAATCACATATGTCGTGTGTATCATATCAAGTGGTTCGGTTTTTCGTTCAACCGATTTGAAAGATGCTCTTGTAAGTTTGGCTTCAACACAAGTTTCACATTTATATTTTGAGTCAATATGGAAATTAGGTATGCAATTAAATTTAATCAAACGACGATCGAATTAAAATTTACATGTCCAAGACGGCCATGCCACATATTAGAAGACTCAATCAAGTAAGTAGAAGAATTCATTTTATTGATATCATTCTTAACAACCATTACATTGAGCTTAAACATACCATTCGGGCATATCCCTACCAACATAAACTTGATTCTTAGAAAGAACAAACTTATCGACTCAAAACAAGACGAAAACCAAACTTGTTCAACGACCAACGGACACAAGATTCTTGCGAATCTACGGAACATACAAGACATTAGTCAACTTGAGCTCTTTTCGGATGTCATCTTGAGATTACATCTCCTTCGCCTTGATTTCAAAGAGATTGCGAGTTGCCCATGTACGACTTCTCTCCACTATCAACCGCTCCGAAAGAGTTAAACATACTCTTATCGACACACACGACGGGTAGCCCCAAGATCCACCCACCATTCCCGTTGTTGGAACCTACCAGTTAACTTCGAGATCATGGCAATGACATCGACACCATAGCAATCATGTCCACATCTTCATTAACCATATTAGCTCTGGCGTGGAGTCACCCGCTTGGCATCTTACAATTAGCGACACGGTGACTGGCCGGTCACGGTTGAAACACACCCTTGAACTTGTTTCACAATTGCGACTTTAGGAGCAAGGTACTCGGACTTCCCTTTATCCTTCTTGTCATTCTTTCCTTTTCCTTTGCCTTTAGCTTTGACATTGGACTTTGAAGATGACGAAACATGCTCAACCATATTTGCCTTTGCGTAATCAAAGCGATACGTGTTTTTTCGAGCCGACTTGTTGTCCTCTTCAATACGAAGACGAACAACCAAGTCTTCAACACTCATCTCCTTTCGCTTATGCTTGTGTAGTTCTTGAATTCTACCCACTTGAGGTAACTTTTCAATAATAAAGAACTTGAAAAGTTTCACTCAAAGTCATTCCTCGACATGAATGTCGTGTAGCGAAACTGCAGATCTTGAACCCGACTTATCACATTCTTTGAATCAACCATCTTGTAATCCAAAAACGAGCTACCACGAACTTCTTTGTACCAAGATCCTCGGTTTGTACTTGCGTTCCAATGACTCCCATAATTCTTTGGCGGTCTTGGTCTTGCGAGACACGTTGTACAAAGAATCAACCAAACCATTCGTAACATAATTGTGACACAAAAATCGAATGTTTCCATGCTTCAAGGCTTGAGCGACTGTTGATTAGAGGATTGACCTTCCGCGGGAGGTTCCACGTTAGGTGGGTTCTCTTTAAGAACCGCGCAAGGTTCAAAGTAGTGAGATAAAAGAACATCTTTTGTTGCCACCTCTTGAAATTTCGCCCATTGAATTTCTCCGGTTTCTCAAGATGATTAGCAACAGCAGTTAGTAATCGCGCATCACGTTCACGAAGTAGTCACGGGAGGGTAGTAGTGTTTGTCATCCCGAAAATTCAAACACAAACAGTCAAACAAGTCTGTTGTATATTGGTATCTACTTGTACGGATCCGATTCAAACAAAACTCTAGCTTGGTTTTGATGGATCAAGTAAATCGATTTAATAGAAACTCTATCTTGGTTTCGTTAAAGCGATAATAAACCGCTTAAAAAATCGTTATAGATCCGTTAAACCAAACTGTATGTTAAAACATTTAATAGAAGCGATTTCCAAAGAAACTCAACAAGGCTTGACGAAAGCAGTTTATAAAACTGTTAATTATAAATCCGATTTAAACAAAGTGTTTTAAATTGGTTAAACCGAATCTGTTTTAAGGCGTGGGAAGCGTGTACACTTTATTTATAAAATCGATTATAACGACAATAAATAAATTAATGTAAAGTAAAAGCGATAAATTAAGCAGACGAATGGAGTAGAAGCGGAAGACAGACTCTAATAAAACGTAAAACAAAGCGAAGAATGTACGAGGCTCGTATTGAATACGATTCCCTTAAACAGTTCGCCGTCTGTTTCCCGGTACAACGACGTAGTCAGTTGCACACGGACCGACAAACTTGCTCGAAAGATCGCGAAAACCTTGCGTGTTTCGATCGAAAAATCTTGGAACAATTCAAGAATGGAGCTGCGTTTTACGTGTTCTAAAACCGAATGAGACATGACTATATTTATATCGAAACCCTATCTTGTTCTCCAAGACAAGATATTACATTCAATATACACGATATTTTCAAATCTGTTTCATTCTAGAACAGATTTAATATCTTTCATTTATTTAAGCAGATTCTATATAACTTGTTCACAAAGTTAAAATCTATTCTAAAAATAAATGGACAAAATCTGGAATTTATCTTAAGCTTGGAAACGAATTGCGGGAAAAGATACGCACGTAGGCGAGGTATCGAGCTGCATTCGTGTCCGCAGGTCGCTGGCTCGCATGAGTTCAAGCTTGAACCCATTTTGGCCCAAATCCGAAATCACACCCCACTGCAGCAAGACGTAGGTGTTGGAGTAAAACCAACAAATCATTTTGAAGGTTCATATCAAGATTTCTATATAAACACACTCCCACTTCCTTTTCTAGGCGATGTGGGATGTGTTTATTTTCCCATATTTTGTGTCTCACGTGTCCCACTTTGAGACACGATATCTCATTCATATTAACTCCATTTTGGACATACTTTAGCTCGTTGCGAAGCTCTCGTCGAGGAGAACGCAAAGCTACTAAGAAATATAAATATATATAACATATACATATATTAAATAGTGTCCAAAATTTTGCAAAACTCATTTTGCAAAACTATTTTTCCAACAGAGACATGTTTTATCGTAAGTCAAAAATCAAATACGTGATTCTCCAAAAGGTGAAGATCGGTGGGATCACCCTGGTACCATGCATCATATGGATGCCAACCGGACCCTCCCCCAAGGACTAGGCCCAGGCAATGAGCACATGTCCCAGTGACTGTACTTATCAGGATGTAGGCTTTGAACCCTGGCCATTTTCTCCGATAGGCCCCTCGTTGACCAGTCAATCTGAGCATTTGTGGTGCTCGATTTAGCTTGATTGATTGGTTATAAATGAGCTTATTGAAATTCTGAAAAGCTCGTATTCATGGTGTATGAGCTTATTAACTTAAATAAGTCATAAGCTTATGTTGATATGCTTAGAAGCTGTTAAAAAAACACCTCGTTAGTCATTAGCTTATCATAATTTCAATAAGCTCATAAGCCCAGAAACAAGTACCCCTATTGGGGTGTTTCGCTTATCGTAATTTCAATAAGCTCATTTTAGCTTATCATACGTCAGAGGGAATACTATTTTTATTAAAAATTGTACTCCGTAATTTTCTACTAACATATATATATAGCTTCTACATTTTTATACTAAATTACAAAATAAACTATTAGTTAAGTTATTACTTCATCCGTCTTAAAATAATTATCCTGACAAAAAAGCAAACAATTAAAAAAAACATAATTATGACTCTTTTTTATAAAATAACAATTTTTTACTTGACTAATTATTTTGTATTTTAAATAGTAATAATTATATTAAGTAAGGGTAATGTGGTAATTTACATCAAACTTTTGTATCATTTTTTAGTAATGAATAATTAATTGAGACATCCTAAAAAAATGTACACAATAATATTAAAACGAATGAAAAATATATATTTTCACTCTTACTTTTCTTTCGATCCTAACACAAATCCTAACCCAAATCCTAATCTCGAGCCAAACCCTCGGACAAAATAAACACACCCTAACTTCTAAGAAATTAGTAGAATTTGTACTTATGTGAGTGCCAGTTTATATATTTGAATTATTTATAGAAATAAACTTATTTAGTCTTATTTTTTAAAACAAAGATATTTTAACCGACTCAAAAAACAAAAACTATATAGTTTATCAACCCTTACCTAGCTATATATTTTCGTGCGTTTACTCTATTCGTTGATCGTATTATTCATCTTCAGGTTTGATTAATAATTTAATTTCTTATATGCGATTGTTTCATCTAGTTATATATATCGTCTAGTTATATAATGTACGTATGTTAATGTAAGTATGCAAGCAACAATTGCATGTCGATTTGTTATATATATATGATTTACGCTGAATTTAATCAATCTTTGCTATTTTAGCTAGTCGATTTATAAATGAGAGATGTCATATTAGCTAGTCCTTGACGTGACGTGTTTTTCGATTTTGGTATGTCATGTAAAAACTAAAAAAATTCTCACCAATTCAAAACTCATTACTTCTCGTGTTTTGTCATTCAAAACGCCCCTTCAATTGAGATTGGTGCATTCCCTTCAACACCTTGGAAGCTGCTATCCGATGGCACAATCGAGCTACTGATCCCACGAATTGATACCTCATCGACAACTGTATTTACCTGTTGGTCGATAAGAACAGCTATCGTGATATCATCATGAACAACACGCCTATTCCCTTTTCCCGTCTTCTTCATTTATCATACTTCCTCTTCCTTTTCTGAGTAGCTTTAATCATTGCTAATTTAATAAGCGTTCTAGCAATTCCTTCTCTCAGGTTCTTGTGAACAATCTTGACTACTTGTCGATTCGTCATGTGTTGCTATAACACATCCGATTCAAACACAATAAACTTGAAGGTTGTCAAATAGATGGACAAGTTTATTGTGTTTGCATAAGATGGGTTATGGGAACACATGACGAATCAACAAGTAGTCAAGATTGAGGGAAAACGAAGTATGATGTAGTGAAGAAGATAGGGAAAGGGAATATGCGTGTTGTTCGTGTTGATATCACAATAGTTGTTTTTATCGACCAACAGGTAAATGCGGTTGTCGATGAGGTATCAATTACTGGGTTCAATAGCTCGACTATGCCATGAGATCTTAACAACTTGCAAGGTGTTAAATGGAATGCACCAATGAATGAAAGGGGGTTATGAATGGCAAAATAGAGGAAGTAATGAGTTTTGAATTATCATAGAATCTTTCCTCATTTTATGACTCAAACGTTGGGAGGACTGAAGTAATTTTTTTGTAAGGGGGACTAAACGTGAAATCGAGCAACTGCTCATGGACTAACGATGTAATTTACTTTAAGTTTTAACTATTAGTATTTTGAACATGTCTTTCTATGTTTATGGTTACACTAGCAAGGTACCCGCGCGATGCGGCGGCGGGTACCCTGTGACTAAATTTTTTGGCGAACAAATATTATTTTGTTTTCGGCTGCTGAATTCAGATTTATGTTTTGGAAGTTTAATTACATTGTACATTGTAGTTAAATAGTTGTATATTTTGGTGAATGGGTGAATTAAATTGTGTATTAATTGTATGTGTTGAATAGTGTTTTTTTGTTTTATTTGCGTGCTTCAATTACTTGTAAATTCTGTTTTTTCATATGTATTTTTAAATGAATTGGTGTTTTTAATAGTGTATTAATTGTAATATATGAGTAGTGTGTTTTTAGTTTTATATGTGCTTTAGATACTTGTAAATAATGTTTTTAATATTGTATTTGCTTAAAATTTTATATATAAAAATCTTAAAATAATTAATATGAGAGAAGTTCATTCCTATATTATAACTTTTAGTAAACTCTTAAATAACATATTGTGCTAATGTTAATTTGCGTTGGCAAAAGAATACTTACACAAACACTTGTACAATTTTATAATGTTCATTCTAAGATATTTATCTATATATACATTTATGGAAGTGAACGGTGTCGTTTAACGAAAAAATATTACCAAAACATCTTGTGGATAAATAGAAATAAAGGAAAATTTGATAATAAATTAAGCACTAGATAAGTGGTTAACAAACATAAACCTTTAATAATGGTGTGGTAGTAGCATTTTATATATACAAAGGAGGCTTAAGTCATTACTTCATCCTCACTTAAAATATTTGTAAGTCATAAGAAGCTAGTAGATTATACTTTTGGTCTTTTAGATGAAATGCTTGTAACCAAATATATCTTCAAAAAGTGTAAATCAGTGGGAACATCTTAATCCCATACATCTTTTGATGCCAACCAGACTCTTCTTCAAGGGACATGCCCTAGACAATAATCACGTGTTCTCATTTACCTAATTAGTCAGTAGTTGAGATAATAATCACGTGTTCTCATTTACCTAATTAGTCAATAGTTGAGATTGAACCCAGGCCCGGTTTAGAGCAGGGGCGGGCTGCGCCGGCTCACAGGGCCCCAACTTTTTTGGGGGCACCATTTATATTAAAAGCCCAATGTGTAGTATAGTTAATGTAAAGCCTTTTTAAAAGCCCAACATTATGTCTGAGTCTCTGAGATTCAAAATTGAGTTTAGTAATTTATATGTGCAAACTGCAAACAATAATTATATACGCCTGATCTCATAGTTTTAAGAGCTAGCTTATAGCCTTTGTTTCTTTTATTTAATTATTTGTTGAGTTTGCTGATTTATATATATTTGCTAAGTGACTGTTTAATTGCTTATAATTGATGTATCTCATTAGTTTTTTTTTCAAGGTAGCAAAGTATTTTAAATATTTTTATCATGAAATGTTTATTTTATACTACGTCGGCTAAGCCATTCATCTATAGAACTTAGTTGGTGTATATATTGAGAGTTTTCATTGGTGGTCTAAAGTTGAGTTAGATCACCTTTTTTATTTGGATAACCTTGATCATGAGTAAGTGATCAACAAATTACTGGTTTTTATAAATTGATGAGCCTTTTCACTTATACATAAGTTACACATAAAATTAGCATACTAAGAGGGCCTATTTATGGTTATCGCCCAGGGCCATCGAATTCATGGGACGACCCTGATTGAACCTAAGCCATTTTCTTCAAAGCAATTGAGACTAGGGGAATTTAGGAAATTATAATAGTTTGTGGATGATTTTAGTTCCAATATTTGTTATTCGAAAGCAGATTTGGTGATGAGTGCGTAGGAGATTTTTTGCCGTTAGCATCGTTAAACACGTCTCATGTCTTCCTAAACGTGTTTCTTTAAGGGTTGTACTATTAGAAACCCCCCTATGGGGTCACATCATAGGTTATATTCCTTTGTCCCCACTTTTCGATCAAACGGTTTTTGTCGGTTTACATTCAGTATTTACGGCGGTTTTAAGCGTTTGACTTATTAAACTTTATATTTATTGTTCGCATTTTCGGGTTTATAGTTTTGATATAAACAAAATTATAAAAATAAAAAAATAAATAAAAAAAAATGCAAAAAAAAAAATAGGGAAGGTCAATCTAAAATTATAGCCACCGTCAAAATAACACCACCCTTCTTTAATTGTTCATATTTTTGTATAGTTTTTCGTATTCTCCTTTGACGTCACTTTATTTCCTTATATTTAAATCCTCGTGATACTTTCGTATTCGTTTTGATATCCTTATGCTATAATTTATATTTATATATGATATATAGCACAAGGCACCATCAAACTATATTAGTTTATTCAGCCTGTGTATTTTTATTTAATTTTTTTGGGTTTCTTTCTTAGCCCATTAGCAAGGCCCGTCTAACAGATTTATAGTGTACTAATAGCAGATAGATACCTTGGTCGGTTTACCCAGAAGTTTCACACCGCCTCAGATCATATGCCCAAAAAAAAAGTAATCAAATTGTAGGATTCTTTTCATGTTATAACCCTAATTACATAATCAATTGGACCTTCACCCAGATCTTCATTCACAGCTTAATACGGTACTACTTCTGTTAATTTTTGTTTTGGAGGGTTTGGTGAAAAAGGTGCGATTCTCTGTGTGTTGGTTGTGTTTCGAGTGATTACAAGTGTGTCAATTACAGGCAACAAATAGACGGCCGCCGGTAGTGCTTAGAGTAACGAACAACATACATACCAACACAAGTTTGTAAGTAATATTTTCATGTCACCAACACAAGTTTCTTTGGGTTGTAACAAGGGTTTGTGTGCAACACTTTGTTTTGGTTTGTTGGTGTTACCATGGAAGAAACAAACTAAGTTTAGCAGAATTTTCACAATTAACATTTTGTTGCGTTGAACGGAGGCAAGGTTTGTACACCTTATCTAGCTACTTACCTTATAAACAGTGTAATTCCATTTGTGGACTTTCATTTTCTCTTTTGCACATCCTAAGGAATGGCCGATTGGCTTTGTTAATATTGGAACGAATTTTCACAGATGGGAGTAAATCGATCACCTTTGTTATGGAAATCCAGAGGTTATAAGTGGAGGTATCGCCTTAAAGTTTTTATTCATCTGTTTAAGTTAAAATACGGTCAATAGCGAAGATAAAATGTGTAAGCACCCCAACAATTCCAAGTCTCTTCTCGACTATTTGTTGTTGAATAAGTTTATGAAGTGGATGTTTGTTGGTTGTATCACAGGTCAATGGTGACGAGGACATTGGGCTTAAGGTCCGCATACGAGTTCAAAATATTCAGGTGAATGACATTTTTTGCTTTACAAAATTCCCGAATTTTGGTCTAAGTTCATCGTCAACAATAATTACAGGAGGGGATTTGTTTGTTGTAGTTTCCAGGGGGTTTGAAGATGCGTAGACAATGACCGGGGCCTTATGAGTGTGTTAGAATGCGTCTTTTTGAATCAGTGATACTAGAACTCGGACGATAGTGTATTGACCTGTCAGTATTGTGAATGGAGAAGGACAACTTAAATGCCTTGCTTCGAGTTTTGCTATAGATTGCAAAGGTATGTGTGAATTATATTTGGTCTTTTAAGCGACTGAAGTTTGTAGTTGCCATATTTTGTAGTATACATTTTGTCAGATATTTTATGGCTATTGTGCTTATAGTTTAGTACAAATATAGGTTTATTAGTTGTGGCTATTGTTTGAGAATTAACGCTTGGTTGTGCTGAAGCATCATTTTAATCTGCTACATTCAACGGGTGAGAACCTTAGGTACCAGCTTCTATTAAACATAAAATTATACATAAACATGCATTAGAATAAGAAAAACATATTAAAAGATAGGAATTTTAGAACTTTTTTTTATTAAGATGATGGAATAATGTTGTTTACCTGAGCCATGTGAAGACGGTGGTGGATTTGGTTTTCATGAGATATGAGTGTGAACACAAATGATAGGTTTGATACATTTATTTTATGTTAGGTAGAGTGGTTCATTTTTTAAGGATAGGTCCAAGAAGGTAGAATAAATCTCATTCGTTCATTTTTTTTACAGGACAATGGCATATAACACCAACTTCAGCCATTCATATTTACAATATCTCATATGCGTAGACGCTCTAGAATGTCATGCTCGCATAGACCAGCAATAGGTATGACCTTTTCAGTGGTTATGTCAGATTTGGAAGATGATCATGGATAGTCGTGCATGTGCTGTAACCAGGTGAGCAAACCTGCAACTTCCACCATCAATAACCGGGTGGTATGCAGTATGTCAGATGGAAAGCCTACCAACGAAGTCCTGCATTCTCATGTAACTCACACATTAACAGGTGTCGGTGGCTTTACACTTGATACGATATCCTACATTGTCCTTTATAAACCAATTTATATAATGCACTTCGCACGCCTTATCCGTTTACAAGAAATGGTCCATTCATATTGGATTTCCAGTCTGGGATGGCCCACGGGGATGCCGGCACCTCTTTCCCTCCTGCAGGTAAACTGGTACCCATAGTTGGTTTTGGTAGAGTTTATGAAGTCAATTACAATATCAGGATAACGGTAGTGTCTGTCAATGCAGGTGCGGCTGTTGGTCTGGATTTGCAAAATGCACGGGCAAGTACAACGATCAACAGGCCCATGTATGCTAATCGCAAAAGGAGGTTTGCAGAAATCCGAAGAGGTAACGTCACTTACATGGTCACATTTTTGAAACAGGCACTTACATGGTCACATTTTTGTAACAGGCACTTACAGGCCACATTTTTCGTACATCATCTTATGATGGTTATGCCCTACCCTTAACAAGCATGATAATTGATACTCTTAAAGAACATTTTCCAGCTCTTACAAGCTGAAATCAGTGATAAATTTTCTTTTCAGGAACTTTTATTTCGTACAAGAAGATAACTTTGTGTGGCAGTTATGTGTTATGGATTAGCCTCAATAGCTTAGGGGTGTCTGGGACAGCGTTTAAAAGTAAAGCGGTCGAAAAAAATATCTATTTGTCCACTTTTCTTGATCAAATTCGTTTATTAAAGATGAAGCTCCAAAAAAATGGCCTAAAATCAATATATCAGCACTACTGAATCTGGGACATGATACGGGTTTATTATGTATTCTTAGCCACTGTCTCAAGTTTGTGCTTCAGCAAACAATCATTTATTTGATCTGCCTCTGTTGAAGTGAACAATAAAGTTGCAGAGTGAAATGGACCTGTACATATTAACTCTTAGCGCCGATGGACAAGAAAATCTCATTGTTGTTATGTTTCTTGGCTTAACTAACAGTGCTATCGAGGTTACAAGTTCCACAAGGTACGTATTTCGTACCATATTGTACATGTATTATGTATATACATGTTTTCATTAGGATATCTGAACCAAAATTACGTAACCATGACGTCTTGGCCAAAATTACGAAATACATAATACATATTTCGTACCACATTATGTATATACATGTTTCATGGTACGATACCTAATGATTAAGCATCAATAAAATTATCAGTAATGGATTATGTGTATACATGTTTCATCAGATACACATCCTAATGATTAGGCATCAATAAAATTGTTTTTACTACTTTATAAATCCTGTTTTCATATTACTATAACAGATACAATTCCGAATGATCTAGCATTAAAAATACAATTTTTACTACTTTAGCGATCTTTTTTTTACGGGAAGGGTGACCATTAAAACTTTCATTCACAAGATATAACTTTGGTACCTTAAAAATCATGCCATTGACGAACCACATATATGACCCTTCTTTCAGGTTTGGCAACTACACAGGATGGAGTTAACCAACCCGTTACATCGCCACCAACAACACAAATAGGAATGCAGCCACACCTCTTTTATGAAAACACCCCCGCCGCATCGCGTTAACGTTCACGGGGTATTTGGGCTCCCTTTACATTTGTATTCTTATTATTTTTCGTTAGTTCTATGTGGCATATAGTCTGCCCACAAACTGCACTTTTTAAATGGGTATCGGGCTATAAACGTCATCTGTTTTCCGAGTGTCTGGACTGCAATATGTATATTAAACCAGTGTTTTAGTGTTTTAGTATGGCCGGTGCTTCTTTTATAGTTACAAAACTAGAGCTTTCAGGGGTGTTTGATTCTGCCACAAAATTGCAATTTAAGGTCTGTATCCTTTATGGAAAAAAACCCCGCCGCATTGCGGCGGGTTTCACTTACTTGTATGATATATAGCACAACCCTCATTACAACTATATTATTTTATTATCCCAAATTTTTTATTCATTTATGTAACAGTGGTGTTTTTGGCCCATATTCTCCTGGCCCTTTTAAGCTTCACCTAATTTTGGGTAGTTGTGGGTATTATATATGCCGATTCCGTTTCTTCTTTGGTAAGAAAGGTTTCTCGCTCTATCATCTACTTCAGGTTAGACATGCATATCTTTGTCCCAAACACACACACAAAGCAAACGGTGCAACTACTTGATCTCATCAAATTGATATACAACACTCAAAAACACACAAAAACTAGATTCGGGTGACCCAAATCTACGGTTCTTCATTTTTTTAATTCCAGTTAACTTTTATTATAAAAAGTTTGTATTTTTATTCATGGTTTTATGCTTAATGGCAGGTTCGTACTCTCTTGAGTGGGATGCATGAATTGCAAAGAAGGATAATTTTTTTTTATCGAAGGTATATGATTCTTTAATTTTCACTAATTTATGGTTAATGTTATAATGAATTTTGGTCTTTTAGGCTAGATGTGATGGTTAATTACAGAGTAATTTTAGTTTTATCTGAAATTAGCACTTTCAAGGAGGTTTTTGTTTAACCTTTAGGTGTCAAATTATGTTTAAAGATAACTATGCATCTGTCAAGAGGTTGTTGCTTTGAAAGGTACTATTTTGGTTATGGCTTTTTGTAGGTGTTTTATTGGATTGCTTGATTAGTTATGTGTTTTCTTAGGGTGTAATTGGATTGGCTTATTATCACAGCTTACTTTAGGCTTATGAGGTTTGTTTGTTGAGCTTATGCCTATGAAAGATTATAATTTGATGATGTTTTTGCAAAAGAAATTGGCTGCACACCAAATGTTTGGTGAAATGTCCAAATGTTTGGGAATCTTTCTTTTTATATTATGTTTGCTTGCCTTGCTAACCATTATAGTCCAGTCCATATTTAGTTATCATATAAATTTTATAATTTTATAGTTTTCTAATGATTTTGTTAGGTGGGTTTAGTTTGATTATGCAATGTTTTCAGGGGAAATATAATGCTATGGTTGGAAAACTAAAATTGGTAAAAGTGACTTTAGATGGTTACCATTTTCTGTAGATGCTTCAGTATGTAAAAATTAGGAACAATGAAATGCTAAATTTATGCTGTAAAGTGATCGAATTTATCTGAAGATGTAGATGTGAAAGCTACCGTCTTGCAATTATGTTCACAGATAATCTAATGTTGTATGTTAAGGTTATACTGAAAGAACAATACTGCAACCTTTGTAGGTTACTCAGGCTTGATAAATGAGGCTGCCGCAACATTTTACACACTGTCGCAAATAGCCAGAGGTACCCAAAGGGGTGAGCAACACACACTTATTAAACCCTGTATGCAGGTTACTACAACCACTACTTTCTACTGCAAAAAAAGTTTTACTTTTGTCTAGGTTTCGTATATGTTATTTTCATAGTCATTCTTTGATGGCCATGTGTCTCGGTTGATGTTCTTAATTTACCTCTGATGTTATTGTTGCCAGAGATGTGTCTCATCCTCAGGGAAACCAGTTGGCGGCAACCAGACAACACGATGAAGGAGGGCAGCATCAGAGGTTGCAAGGGCGACATGTATGCCTGCCCATAGGCCAGCATTAGTGCGTCCACGTCATATTTAAAATGTGGCATCAGTGACAGTTAATGGTAATTCAAATTCCATGTACCTCGCACTGTTAAACCAATTAGGAGTTTAACAAATTTCTTTCATCCATAAAATGTGTTGTGCATATTCTTATTGATAACCATTGTAGGTGCAATATAATTCTCAGCAAAAAGGGTTACAGTCTAAATAAAGTTTGTCCTACTCTTACCAACAGGCACTCTGTGATTCATCGATACGACAACGCAAAAGAGGAGCAACAACTGAAAAGCCCAATTTCTGAGGAAATCAGTTTAGTGGAACAAGCAAAACAATGATAGGTAAAGCCATTGCTAGATAAGCTAAGGAAACATTTTCTACGTATCTGCGAATTCACTCACCATCAAATAGGTATGTATTAAGCGTTTGTCTATTTGTACATTCACTTTGTAGAAAGCAAGTATGTTATCAGTATGGTGACTGCAGTATGTAGGCAATGGTTTGGCTTAACTAACTTATACTAATTCTCAACAGTTTGTTGTTGTAACAAAGCATGCGGTTTAGACTACTGTTCAAACTCAACGCATATATTAACGAATTTCATGATTCATTAATATATGTGTCGTTACGTGATTTGGGGGGTGTATGGATGTGCTTTTACAAAGTTTCTACATATACATTTGGTTAGATAGTTTTGGTAAAAAGTTTAAAATATACAGATATCAAACATTAGAGAAGTGTATTCTTCTTATTCGTAAATTTGTGACACCTAATGTGTTAAAACTTTATTCTCCGGTGCTGCAGGGTGATGGGCTTATAGACGTTTACCAAAGTATTATTACCTTGATGGTTTGTAGTAGACCCGTTCTGTGGATTTCGATCATGGTAAATTATAGCTTAAAAAATTACTCTCTTGACAATCTTTTAACCAATTTCTTCAAGGTACTCATTTAAATTATGACGATTAGGTGATCGGCGCACAGATAGAATACGCCATGCTCTGGATAGAGCTACTCTTAGAATTCAGCCACGAACGATGGTGCTC
Organism: Chrysanthemum lavandulifolium; assembly: GCA_022545495.1. NCBI lineage: Eukaryota > Viridiplantae > Streptophyta > Magnoliopsida > Asterales > Asteraceae > Chrysanthemum > Chrysanthemum lavandulifolium. Next base: position 308,332,924 of record CM040241.1, on the reverse strand, counting down.
AAGAAAAGGTCGGAAAAACGTATAACAAAATTTTGCATTCGAGATGGCTGATCGGCACGCATGTGAAGGAAAGAAACGAGCTAGACACGACTTGCTAAGGGTGGACCATATAAGTTAGCGCAGTCGCTTCCACCAAATGCAATAATATATCTTTCAGGCTTTTAGGCCGAGGTAATTTTCGTTCTCAATGACTAATTTATCTCAAGTGTAGCTGTTATGATCCAGTAGAGATGGGCACATAGGCGGGCTGGGTAATGGGTTCAAATCAATATGGTTCAAATTGAGGAATTACAAGTTCAGGTTATATGTTAATTAATTGTTTTATTTAGTTTAGCTGCCTTTATTTTGCGAGTTATAGTTTTGTGAAATTATTCATTGACAGGTCAGGTGAGAATAATCAGGCAGCGACGGCGGTGCCGGTGGCATAGGTTGTGCAAAATATGATGGAAGTTATTCATTCACAGGTCGCTTTGATTCTGATTACGCGTTTCAGAAATTTCATGCTTTCTGTTGATTTGGTCACCTATAATCTGCATACCATTAACCTAATGCCGCATGTTGGATGACTCCCTTTCTTTATGTGTTTGTAGTAATTTTCCCAACGAGGTTAATAAATCATGTACTTTGTGTGATTACGGCCACCGAAGAAAGAGCAAGCTTCGCCAAAAACTGATCTTCAAATGGTGGTACGATACACTTATTTAACTTACTCTGCATTCATATATAGATATTGTGCGTCAGGTTGTGTAGTTAGAATCCGGTTGGATGTGTTTATTTGGTTGATTTAGTTGTGGTGATTTTGACCCACTTATATACAAATAGGTCAGGTTTAGGATGTTCGGTATTGAGGAAGGGCAGTGGCTATTTCATAATAATCTTTATCTTTAGCTATTTGGCTTAGTACCATCGGAGGATGTACATAATAGTTCGGTATTAAGAGACACACACACATACTTCACTGACCTCATAAATACAGTACATCAAATACTATTTTTAATTTAAAATAGCCAGAGGTACCCGTGGGTAGGTTTGTTGCATTCATTTTTTAAATTACTGATCATAAGATGCATACTTAGAATACTTCAAAATCGAATTTTAAAATTTTATTATTGTTTTGTTCTTATTCAGGTTGTTGCCACGAGCGGTCGGGGGGCTAACTTTGTCTGAAATTATAGTCTAAGGGTATGATTATGTGAAAGCCTAACCTGATGATGGAAAAAATGGACACGTCGATCCAAATTTTATCATGATCTTATCAGAGTGTAAATACTAAAATCCTTGACTGCCATCTTTTGTATAATGATTTTTTTGGCAGTATACAGCTTTGAAGATATTCACAACTCGATGTTACGTAAAATTCTCTGTCGCTATAGCTACTTCCTTAAAAAAAGGTGCTTTTGGTAACACGGTATTGTAAGTTCATTGTTACATTTCATTTTCGCAATAGGTGTATATGTGGGAAAATTACTGATCATAAGCCTTTTGTGAGTATTTTCACCAAAATGGATGGCAAACTGACCACTGCAAAATTGATCTGCCGCGATTACAGTTACTACCCAAGATCACGTTCCTTGCACCCATCTATTGTCAGCCCGCCTGCAATAACACACGTATAAGCTATCTATTATTTTCACATGTATAATGGAATCATCACCGGGACATAGCAATAACTTTCACGCTGGTAATGCCATCATGTTTATTTAAGTCAAAGTTGGGAAAATGTGTTGGTGGCATTTCCTCTTTTACTAATGTGGTAAACATTTATGTGTATATGATCACAAAATTGTGAAATTGCTGTGACGAACCTGTATTCGTATTTGTTATAATATCGAAAATATACATAGTTCAGCCAAAGAGACTAACGCTGGCCCAAAATAATGCCGCAACGAGCAGCTAAACCCCGCCGCATCGCGGCGGGTTCCGAATACTTGTTCTATATATTACTTAAACCCCTAGGTCGGTGGGAATAAACAAATGTTTCCCGTAAACAAATGTATGCAAAGAGTTCATACAAAATTTGCTGGGCTTATAACTATGCCAGGAAACGGCCCAATTTTTTAGCCCACTGTTAGCTTGACCCGTCCGTGAACCACAAGGATAAGAATTGCACCCTCACCGCCTCATTATTTCTCTACAGTCATCCAGTGGAATGCATATCCAAAGCTTAGACACCCTAACTATATCGCCTCCATCTTAAAAAACCCCATGTCGATATTGCAGCGACGGTCATGGGTATGTACGCATATCAGTGTTTTGATGTGGGTTTTTTTGTTATTGTTGTAAACAAGGTTAGGGTTTAAACGTTATTGATGTGTTCTGAAGTACGAATTAATTTGATTTAGTAAGAATGATTATCAGATGCAGTATAAGTTGTTAAAAGATTTATACTTTTATTCATTTGTGTTTCTTTAATTGCAGTTTCCAATTCCATTTATAGGTGACTTCTTCCTAATTTCACTCAAGGTATTGAAATTAGGTAAGCAAATGATTTTTATATGTTGGGAGGTAAATTATTTTTTCTTACAATTTATAGCTCTAATTTCGCTTTCTGCTTTTTATTTTTTGTAACAAAAAATAATTGTAAGAAAAAATAAAAGGATGTCGTTTTATGTTTCAGTGTGTTCAAGGTTTCAATCTTCGTTGCTGTTTGTACAGATGCCGTCGAAGGTATATTCTTTTTATGCATCGTTTTGATTGCACGAGTGTTTGTATAAAGGCACGAAAAAAGATTGCTAATTACACTTGACCTGAATTGTTTTGGTTTCATGATGTATGGTTGTTAAATGATTTGCACCGACCGTAAATAAACTTTATGATGTGCTATAATACTTTCAAGTAGGATTACTTTCAGTCGGCTGGTATGGTTGTTTCTGTAAATACTTTCAGTCGGCTGGTATGGTTGTTTGTGTTTTAGAACATTCACTATATACTGAGTTTTCCGCAAAAATAAAGAAAGGGACGTTTATTTTTGGTGCAGCCATTGAAACACGCATGCCTGCTGTGCTTTCTTGGCGTAGCCGTTATTAAATGTGTCGTGTTTCGTGTTTCTTGAATGTTAATTGTGTGACTAAAGGGTGTTTAGGAGTATTGGTGTGATTATTTTATAAATTTTAAATGTTCTTTGACTTATCCTCTTCAAATGACTCTTTGCAGGTTTTTTCTATAGTATATGTTCCGCAATTGTTAATGAAAATGGACATCCAATCATCGACATTGAATCCCTTGAGGTAAACCACTACCCGCCTTATTTATTAGCGAGATTGTTTATTACTTTATTCAATCAGAAAGTAATTTCCGCAATATTATTTTCACTTTTTTATCAGCTACCTTCAGTCTAGGAGGAAAACAAACGCTGCCGCATAGAACACTGAGTGAATTGGAAATGTCGTAAGGTTCTTTGAATTCTTATTTTTCTTTAATCTCTGTTTTTCTTATATGAGTTACATACGGTTTTTACAGTGGGCTGTGCAGCTCAGAAAAGCTGCGCAAAGGTGCTATACGTTTGGAGGTTTTCGTCGGTATACTGAAATGACCTTAAAGAGGTTGCAAGGGCCCTCATCATTTCAGCGGGAGGTATGACGGTTATGCCCTAATCTTTACAAAATTCCATGCATGAGATACTGTTAAAGACATTTCGAAGCTCTTACAGGTCGAAATTAAAGATAAATTTTCTTTCTAGAATCTTTTATTTTGTATAAAAAGAAAATTTATTGAGGTAATAAGCTGTTTTGGAGTAGCTTTAATAACTTAGGGGTGTTTGGGACAACAGTTTAAAAGTGAAGCGGTCCAGGAAAGAAGTTCACAGTTTCTCCACTTTTCTAATCAAATCCTTTTATAAAAAATGAAGGGCAAATATAAAACACTTCTGCATACGACAGCAGGTGCACGCAAAGGTGAGCTGCGTACACATGGGTGACTGCTCTTTCAATCATACCTTTTTACGAATTAAATGGTGCTGTTAACATCTGTGGGATAGAAAATGATGGGGTTTCGGTTGCTGATCGTGTCATTAGTCAAATTATGGTCTAACTAGACAGTGATACGAGCTTTTTTTTTCTTCCTTCTTTTGTATGTATTGACCTCATCGCAACATGATGAATGTGTTTGCTGATTCAAGCTTGAACCAGAGACTTAGCGGGATTTTTATTACTGTTGTAGATACACGAGCAAACTCTAAACATTGGAAACCTCACCGAAATCCAGTCTAGAGTCGTTGGTGTACGTGATACTCACCCCCGATACTAGCCGATTACCTATTTCGTAAGGTAATCCATTTTTCATTATCGGTTTCTTTTCAGGTTATAAAATTCAGAACGTACTGAATAGAACTCTTTTTTTCTACTTTCTTAGGTTTGAATTTTTCGTTACAAAATATAGCAACTGAGGCAATGGTGATGACGATTCGTGTTGTCATGCGGATGAGTCAATCAGGTAGTCAGACAATGGATATAACTAACCGTATGATAACTACAAAGGTATGCCCTCTTACATTTAGTTTTTTTTTCTGTATATATTTGTAACTGATTCGGAAAAATATGGAGTAATAAACTTAATAGCTACAGATTCCATTATCAGGTTTGCTTATCCAAATGTCTATTTGTATATATGTGAGCAACTGCTGCTATTAGGTTGTTGTTTGGAAAAAGGTAGATTTGCTAATGTATTGCCTGCACATATGTTGTCGGATTGATTTGATCGTCTAAGCTGTTATGTTTTATTATTTTTGATGCAGAAACTATAAAATTTAAGTGGTCATCTAAATAAATCCAGATTGGTTCGTGGTTTAATTCAAAATGGATTCGGGTGGAATGGCTCCTTGGCCAAGTTACTAGATGCAATTCAGGTCATACCTGCACATTGGAAGTTTTTTGTTGTATATGTTAATGTATTTTTTCACTTTATTTTAAAAGCTGAAGAAACTTTTACCAGCTAAAGATAGTTATTCTGTTTGCATTATTGCTTCAGATTAAGAAAATTATGTGAATTACGGGTACTTTGACTTCATTTTTGATGTTATAGACTGAGCTCGCATCTCAAAATCGTTTGGAAGCTAAAGTAGGGTCTGAAATTGGTGTCGGTTGTCCAAACTTAGTGCAACGTATCTACGGTCGTTAAAAAAATCTAAAAAAAGTCCGCCGCAACGCGGCGGGGGTTTCCACCTCGTTTTATTTATAGCTAAGCGATATATATTTTGATAATTGTTGGATTTCGAAAATCTTTTGAAAAAATATTTATTGTTATGAACATATGATTCTTGAGAAAACTTTTAGAAATACTCTTACGCGAGGGTTTTTATTTCCTTGACTTGGGACTCATATGCATGATGAACGTACTTTGGTGTGAGGCTGGTTTATATTTTCGCTTGTGCGACCATAAAATCCTTTTTGTAGAATCGATGACATGACACTACCGTGGGGGTGTGATGGCTCACGACGTCTCCCCTTCTGTTTTTATGCTCGTGTGAATAGCCTTCGATGTAGTTTATGATTTGATATGATATGTTTATGCGGGGAGTGATTTAGTGTCCATACACAAGAGACCACAAAATGTACTTGGTATTAATATTTGCGTGACTGCTATGTGTTATTAGTTTAGAACTTGAGATCCTTACACATGACCTTGTTACAGGTTCGCTATTTGAGGAAACATGACAGAAGACCAGCAACTCGAGCTATCCATGAAGAGGGTCGCCATGAAAATGCGTGAGATGATGAGGTATACAGGAGGCGGGTTACTGGGTTAGGGAAGAATGAACAACGTACGGTAACTGAAGTATAAGTGCGCCCCAAGAAACCCCCCGGATTGGGGTTTAATGGCTAGTGCCACCATTGCAAGAACCATTAGACAAAAATAAGGTGTCGAGTCCGCATAAAGAGCAAGATAAGTGAAAAGGATGTTCTTTTGTACTGAATGGAAGTCTCGACAAATGTAAGTGCCTAGTAACAAAACCAGAAACTTACAAGTGAAAAACAGAAAGGAATGAATGCATGTTGCAAATATTAGCCTATTTGTGGGCAAACATAAGCTCAATTCTAGACCCTTAACATTATGACCATCTTTTTACATTCCTTTTTTACTTCAATGTGACGAAGAAACAACCATCTTCGGCTTTTCGGGTTAAGAAAAGAAGCTGTTGATACCTTTACATATATAGCATTGTCAACACTACATGAAAATGTCTAGAGGATCATTTGCGAAAGCAAAATGAAACCGTACATACATAGCATCTCAAGTATGGTACACATTATTTTCGACAATAAGAAACAAGAAAACACCACAAGACCACTTCAATATATCGCTGTGAGAACGGCTTCACCGAGCACATGCCCATCAATCGCCTCTAGTACCTTATCCTTTGTTACCTATGCATAAACTCAAACAATTAGCAAAATATATGCGCAAACACTATATTTACGAGTTGACTAGTTGAGTAACAAGTCAAAACAGGTTTAACAAAACGGGTCAAGTAGATTATTTAGACATGTTTGACCCATTTTTCTTGTAGCTAAAGTTTTATTTAGGTCATTCGAATTGCTTTTGCTTTTAACCCGTTTGACCCATTTCCTCGTATAAAACAAAAAAAGGTCAAACCGGTTAAAAGCAACGCGAATGACCAGAATAAAACTTTAGCTACAAGGAAAACGAGTCAAACACTAACCATAGTCAACCTTCTTACCACCTCCAACAAACAAATACAAAAACTAACAAAACTATTATACCTTATTACCCAAATTGAGTTCATCATCCAAAGCATAAAGCTTAAACTCAAAACGATGTCCCGTAGATGGCATTGTAGGGCAACACCACCCGGGCACCTTTAAATCGTTATTTCCTTCTTTAATACTAGCAAAATCATCACCCATGTCGTCCACTTTACCCGAAAAACCCTCTGGTAGACCTTTCAAAGCCGGTGGTATGTTGATCATGACCCATAAAGTCCATGGAACTAGTGGACCATTTGGGTCAGTCGCATCGTTATCTTCGACTACGAGTGCTAGTGATTTAGTCTCGTTTGGTACGTTGTACCATTCTAGTGGTGGTGATATGCCTTTTTGTGCACCTAAGGATTTGAACAATACATCAAATGAAACTATAGTTATATAACGTGGCTTTTTTTATAAAATAGTAACATGTATACAGATCCTACCCCTACCAACAATATGCTAAAATCTTTTCATAGATCATTTCACAACTTGTAACCTTACCATCCTTATAACTATTTTTTATTTATCAAATTTTTAACATTTTTACACTAGTTACTACTTTTTATAAATTCATGGGACGACCATGTTGATATACAAGAAAAAAAGTATGTATGAGTAGTAATTAGTAATTACCTTGACCTTCACCAGTGTATTTTCGAGGTAGCCTGCCTTCATGATTGATGCAAGAAGATACTAGCCTAAACTCATCACTTGCGTTTGCCATTTTGTTATCTTTTTAACCTTATGTAATCTTGTAATATATATAGATGTTCTTAGATCGAATATGATCATTTGTTTGTAGTGATCAAAATGATCATGACTTTGAGAGTTGTTGACACGTGTAATGGATGTCGATACTTTGACATGATATCTTGATATTTTTGATGTTTTGGTTTGTACTTTGTAGGATGCCATGTGTTACATTTGACTATGTGACGGTGAGATAATGTACAAATGGCTTTATCCACTAAAAAATAGTCTAACCAACATATTTTTTAAATATTTTTAACAGGTGTGTAAATTTGTATTTTTTTATGAACATTATTAATAGAGAAATGATATGTACACGGACCATTTTTATAGATACATAGAAATTTTATTCGAAATGAGCTTTGTAACCTTCTTTATACAAGTCACAACGTCACTCTTTGAAACACTAAGGGTGTGTTTGGTAAAGAGAAATAACATAAGAGAAATGGAAATAAATTGAATTACATTGTTTGGTTGCTTAGAGTAATTAAAAGGTGGAGAATTTGGGAGAATTGGTAAAGAGTTGGTAGTGTAAATTTGAGAGTTTCATTTCCATCCTTTTGGTTGGAAAATTGGAGAAATGAAAATTGTTAGTATTTGTAATATTTTTCATGAAGTGTTTTGTTTTTTTTTTTTTTTTTTTTTTTTTTTAACTTATATTTGTACTTTAGTTGCAAACATAAGTTTTTTAAATATTTTTTAAATAAATTCATTTTAAAAATAATTTTAAAAAAATATATATATTTTTTAAAATAAGTTTTTTTTCTTAAATAAATACATTTTCAAAATAAAATTTTAATTTTTTTTTAATTTTTTAAAAAAATATTTTTTCTAAAAAATAAGTTTTTTTTTAAATAAATACTTTTAAAAAATATTTTTTTTAACAAAACAAGTTTTTCTTTTTAAATAAATTCATTTTTAAAAAATAATTTTTTTTAAAGAAAGTACATAAATTTAAAAAAAAAAATTAATATTTTTTTAAAGAATTTTTATTTAGAAAAAATAAAATAAAAATCTTTTAAAAAATTCAACAAACAAATACATGTGAGCCTTATATAACAAAATGTTATTTAAATATTTTTTTTTTCATTTCACAGATCAAGTCTCTGTTGGTACCAAACATTATAATTGAACAAAATTGCATCGATTTCTATTCTCTGAGATTCTATTCTCTGCTTAATTTCATTTCTTTCAAATTCTCTACCAACACGTTCTAAGAGCAGGTGTGGTGACCTTAGGCCCAAACTTTGTTTCTTCTACCTTTAACCACCTGCAACTGTTAAACACACACTAAAACACACACGTAACACACACACCCCCAAAATACCCATTTAAATCGGAAGAAAGAAAAAAAGAAAAGAAAAGAAAAAAAGTTTTAACGCCGCATTACCTCCCTAACATGGAGACTTTAACGTGGCTCTAACGCCACAGACGGTGTGGGTAACCGGGCATAACACCCCCGCCGTTGAGTTTTAACGCGGCTAGTAGTGTTGCTATACCGTCTCCTCTAAGAACATCATTTTCTCTCTCTAAACACTGATACCAACTGAAAATTGACAACTTACCCTATAAAGATTCATGAGGCATACATTATTGAACCACAAAACACTCCATATTATTAAATGATTCTTTTACTTTTCTAGATAAGTTTTGCACATGTTTTTAAAGCTCTCTTCATTTTTTTTTATCTTTGAGGAGATAAACTTCCGGCACCGATGTTGGCTCAATTCGAACTTTTGGTTCGTGGTACTGACTAATAGAAAACTATTGGGGCAAAAGTTCCACAAAAAAAAAAGTTTGTTTGTTCCTTAATATTCACTCCTATCTGTTCCCAAATTGAAACTATTTTCTAATGGATTAATGTCGAATATAAGCATAGTTTGTAATTATTCTTTAAGATTCATAGCTTTTTGGAATGATTACGGGAAACGGTGTACACTTTTTAATAATAAATCAGATTACAATTAAAATAATAGAATATAAATAACAGAAAACTAAATACAAACAGAAAGGGGTAGAAGCAGAAGACAGACTCTATATCGATAATTAAATGAAAACAGTAAAGGTCGTGGAACGAGGCTTGTGTTTAACACGATTCCCTTAAAATAAATTCTCCGTCTGTTTCTCAGGGTACAACGTCCAAAGTTGTTGTACAACCGGACCTGACAACTTGCCTGAAAGGTCGCTGAAAACTTGTGCTTTTCTGATCGAAGGAACTGCTGAAAATCGTATACAGTGAAGCTGCGTCCAATAATAAACTGATATGCAAAATCTGTTAACCAATAACCACGATTTACATATATCTTAATTACACACCAATACAAATTCTGGAAAAAGGAAACTCGAATCTGCAGCAAAAAGATACGCACGTATGCGAGGCTTCGAGTCGTGCGTTTGTTTCTGCGTGACCTGCATTTGTTTCTGCGTGACCTGCGGAAACTAATGCAGCTCCGAAGTTTCTGAACTCATGCGAGCCCGCGCGACATGCGGAAAAAAATGCGGGCTCGCATGAGTTCAAAAACTTCGAACTCATTTTTGGCACGGAAATCCCATTTTCTGCACACCCCCTGCGCGCGCACGTAGGAGTGGGAGCATAACCAACCTAAAGGAATTTAATAGCTAATACTATGATTTTCTTATAAACAAGCATTCACTTTTTTTGGGCGATGTGGGATGCATCCTCTTTTCTAGTTTTTATGGTTAGTCATCACTTTGGCATATTTATATCTCATTCATTTCAACTCCATTTGGAAACGCTTTAGCTCGTCATGACTCTCGTCAAAAATTGAATGCTTGTTTTGGGCGATGTGGGATGCATCCTCTTTTCTAATTTTTATGGTTCAGTGTGTCTCACTTTGGCATACCGATATCTCATTCATTTCAACTCCATTTTGGACACGCTTTCTCATTCGTTTCGCTGAAACTTTTCGTCGAAAAAATTACCAAGAAATATAAATATATATAACATATACATATATTAAATAGCGTCCAAAAATTTGCAAAACTCACTTTGCAAAACTATTTTTCCAACAATTACTATGTGTGCTTGTGATTAATAGGAGATCGAAATTATTTTGACTCGACGTTTTCTAGACAGTGAGTAATGACACACACATAAAACAATACTCCGTATTTTATTGTACAAACAATATTCTCTAAATAAAAATTTGTTATATTGTTATTGGTGTTACAATTTGAGTAGGAAAAGTCAAATAACTAAATAAGTGAACTGCGTCCGACGATATGTACCGGTGGTTGTTAGGATAGAAAACAAAAACAAAATGAGTGAAAATAAGGAAGGGCATAAAGGTCAATTTACTGTTAATTTTATGTGCACAAATAAAAACTCTCCGTGCACATATCATCTCCCTTATTAATAATGTGTAAAAACTATTACATTAACAAGTGTGAGAAAAAAATGTAACATAATAAATTTGTCACATTTACAGTTGTATAAAAAAATTCACACTTTTATGTATGCAAAAATCTGAAAAATATTCACACTTAGAGATGTGTAAGTCATCTGAAACATTTAATTTCTTCACACTTCTTTAAGTCTGAAGAAATTAGGTATTAGAATTAATTTTCACACTTATGAACGTAGAGAGATGTTAGATTTTTGAACACTTAAATTATGTTATTTTTTATTTTATATAATTATAAGTATGAAAAATCAATTTTTTATAATTTTTTTCACATTTATTAATGTAATCAACTTTTACATATTTTCAATTATTAATAAACTAATAAAATTTTGTACACATTTCAAAAATATGAAAATAAAAATGTGCACATTAGACTATCTTTTTGTAGCGATCATAATTGTGTAATCAAATTTTAAATGAAACTACTTTCTTACCGTGTCTTTTCCAAAGAGGCAAAATGGTTGAATAATTGTTGAAATTACTTTTAAATTTGTTCGAGTATATGTCAAGTTAGTTCATGCTGAGCTTGGTTTAAAACATGCTAATTGGTCCAAAAATTATCACTTATTTGTATTTGTTTACATTATAAAATACGAGAAAAGTTCAATTTATACCCCAAGTTCTTTAAAAATGGAATAAACTAATCTGCTCATTCGTTTTAATTAAAAAAAAGAAGGCTTATTTTATCTTTAGAAAAAATTAAAATTGAATATTTTACAAACCATTAATCATTACGCGAAAAAAAATCATATCATCACAAAAAGAATTAAACCATCCTTTGAGCGCTTCTATGTATTTTTGACAAACTTCTTTTTAACTAGTTTTTATTTTAGTGTTGAAATTTACAACTGAAAAAATCATATTTGATTTATTATTTTAAACTCGCATGTGATTTTATGAAATTACATGTGATTTGTGAAATAACACGTGATCTTAACGAACAAATAACATGTAATTTTTCCAGACGTAAATTTAAACAAGAAACAAAACTTAAAAAAGAAAAAGGAAAAAAAAATCATCGAAAGTATAGTAATTTTATCGAAAGATAAAAAATTTCTCGTCACGATAGTATTTTTTATTTTAATTACCGTTTACATGATTTTTTTTTTTTTTTTAAATGAAAAATGACTTTTATTTTAGTTTTGATGAAAAAATAAACGGTTTAGATTTGTTCATTAAATTTTTAAAGAATATGAGGTCGAAATTGAACTCAACTCACACAACATTCAAAATTAGAACCTCGTGTTGGAGCATGAAATTCTTTCACAAAAATCAAAAATGGCAAAATAGGTGGGTCGGATTAGAGTTAGATCACAGGTTAGATGAGTTTGAGTCTAAACTAGTTCGGGTCTAAATACGTTTTTTTAAAATATGAATTTAAACTGGTCTGGATCTAGATGGGTTGGTCCGGGTATAGACAGGTTTTTGTCCTGTTGAAAATGATTAATAAAAATGTGAATAAAATAGAGGATTTTGACCCGCTATACCCGTCTAAACCCGGTGAGTAGTTATTATATAATTGCACTTTCTATTAAAATATTCAAAAGATCTATATATAATTTTACCAACTAAACACATCCTTAGTAAATATTTACTCAACTAGATTCATGTTTAACAAATACACAAATATCTCGTCCAAGCCTCACAAGCAGCAAATTTAGTTGTAAGAGACATTCAGACAACCGAACAAATCTAAGCTACAATATTTAAGAGATAGTCGCAAGGAAACGAAATCAAACATACTTATCATAAAGCATATCGATAATTTAAGATGAAAAATGTATAACACAATATGAACATCAGCAGCTTGCAAGTTTTGCAAAGTGATATCTTGTTCATGACAACTTTTGCATTAAATAAAACATTCCAAATGACAATATATTTTAACACAAACACATTTCCAACACCTAAGGTAAATGGCAATAAAAGAGGATTTGCACACTACATTAAAATGTCCAGAGAATCATTTACGTAAGCTTAACGAAACCTTACATATAGAGCATCTTAAATATAGTATACATTATTTTCGACTATAAGAACAAGTAAACATCACAAGACCAGTTCAATATATTGCGATGAGAACGGCCTCACCGAGCACATGCCCATCAATTGCCTCTAGTACCTTATCCTTCGTCACCTATGTAGAAACACAAAACAATAGCTAAATATATGCTCAAATACTGCATTAACAAGTCCAAATAGGTTTAAATGAAACGGGTCGTGTCATTTAGTTTACTTTGACCCGTTTGACCCATTTTCATGGTAGCTAAAGTTTTAGTCGACCGTTTGAAATAAAACTTTAGCTACAAATAAAACAGGTCAAACAGGTTAAAAATAACTCAAATGACCTTAATAAAACTTTAGCTAAATCAACATTCTATACCACCTCTAACAAACACATACAAAAACTAACAAACGTACTATACCTTATTACCCAAATCAAGTTCATCATCCAAAGCAAAAAGCTTAAACTCGAAACGATGTCCCGTAGACGGTATTTTCGGGCAACGCCACCCGGGTACCTTAAAATCGTTATGTCCTTCTTTAATACTAGCATAATCACCACCTATATCCTCCTCTTTACCCGAAAAACCCTCTGGTAGACCTTTTAAAGTTGGTGGTATGTTGATCACAACCCATATAGTCCATGGAACTAGGGGATCATTTGGGTCTGGTGCATCGATATCTTCGACTACGAGTGCTAGTGATTTAGTCCCGTTTGGTATGTTGTACCATTCTAGTGGTGGTGATATGTCTTTTTGTGCCCCTAGAAATATAAACAATAAATCAAATAATTTCGTAGGTATATGTAAGATAATATATACACCGACTCAACAATCAAAAATAGTGTTTGCACTTATTGGTAAAAACGAGTTATTAAAACACATTTTGATCATTTTTGTAATCATCTTTATATTACTATATATAACTAAAATGCGGGGAATCGATCTTCACACGACACGTGTCCCAGAATTAATTGCAAACTTCAGCAAGTTGGCAAGAATGGTCCTTGATGTTTGTGTGGCGTTGCAGGTTAAGTCCTCAACATTAATTGCTAACTTTTGTAACTTGACAAAATGGTCTCTAAGGTTTGTGTGTCGTTGCAAAGTTAGTCCCGATGTTTAGGTCTTGGTGCAAATAAGTCCAATTTGGCAAAATAGTCTCAAGGTTTTTGTCATTGCAAAGTAAGTCCTTATAGAATTTGGCAAAATAGTCCCTATCCAAATTTTACTAATTGAACGCCATGATTTCCAACTCGTTAAAACTAAACTGTCCATAAAAAGTTAAGTCATCTTTTGATCATTTTTTTTTCCTAGAAAATATCATCTTTTCTGACATAAGGCCGAAACCTAAAAACTTTAAGGTTTTGCTAACAAAAGCCATAAGAGTTCTCGTTAACAAGATGCTTTTTCTTTTTTGAAAGGCAAATTTTACGACCTACACCACCTATTTCACAAATTCTATCTCACATTTCTCCAACGAAATGAACCCACAACCTCTAGGTAGATAGACTACTCACGTACCGCTAAGCCAAAAGCATTTAATAACAAGATGTATTTTATTACATATAAAAGAATGAATAATTATGATTGATTAATAATTCTAAAAAAGATGGGTACATTCTCATAAAACTTGATAGCACAACAAACAATTGATTATAATAAATTGAAATAGAAATCAACTTGTTAATGACTGTTGTTAGCATAACTCAAAACTTCATATCTAGTCATATATAATTTTTTAAAAAAAAAACAATGTGTTCAAACGAAAATCAAGATTAAATCAAACAAAACTTGTATTAATAATTGTAACCATCTTGTAGGGCTAACTTTTTAAAAATTATCATAGTTGCCATTTTTTTGTATTTGAGCGTATCATCGTTCACATCTAATTATTTCATGCCATATTTTTTTTTCTCATTCAAATTTTGATTATTTTGTGTATTAATAGAAGTATTTTAAGTATCAAATCACGTATTTTTAGGAATCAAGTCATGTATTTTTAGGAATCAATACATAAAATAATCAAAATTTAAAAAATATGCAAGAAATAATCAAATTCGACCAATGATACACACAACTACAAAGCATGACAAGTACGATACATTTTTAAACAATTGACTTTTTTAACTAACACTCTAGGTGTATCTCCGCCCTATAGTTACTTTCTAAAACTGAAGTAAACTAAAATGAAAATAGTTCAATGTTTTAAAACTCGGGTTAAACCGACAGTTCAAGAAGAAAACCGGTTGAACCGTGAACCAAAGCTCGCCCAGACCAATTAAAATACTTCGGTTTCTAAAACATTGCAAAAACCTATGCTTTTTCTATAACTTCATATATACAAGAAAAGTATGACTAAAAATTACCTTGACCATCTCCAGTGTATTTTCTTGGTAGCCTGCCTTCATGATCGATGCTAGAAGATGCTAGCCTAAATTCATCACTTGCGTTTGCCATTTTTTTAATACTTTTAACCTTTTGTAATAATCTTCTATATATAAATGTTCTTAGATCATGTTGTAGTGATGAAAATGATCATAAACTATGTGGGTTGTTGACACGTGTAATCAAAATGGTGGCAAGTTGACACTTGACATCTACGTGGTAGGAGAATACTAGAAGAAGAATACTAGAGTGAATGCTAGAAAGAACAATACTCACGTTTTCTTTTGTTTATAGAATGCCATGTGTTACATTTGACTTGTATATGTGACGATGAGATAATGTGTTGGATTGAGGAAGGGTTCCTCATCAACTTGACTCGAGTTGAGATGATCAACTTCATTTAAGTTTGTCATTTATAAGCTATTAGAGATGATATATTTTGATTTGGGCTATTAGATCAAATCTAGTGATTCATAAATGCTTAACTTGAGAGGACATTTTTCCGTTGAATTATCACCAAAGTTATTTGCTTTAAGTACAAGGTTTTAAAATACAAGTTATGGCGATGTTAAGATGTGAGGCGTGACTTTATAATTATGAAATATATCAAGACGTCGACTTTAAGCGCAACATGAGTTGAAGGGTGAAAAAACGCACAAAGACGTAAGACGTGTTGAGTTTTTTTTAAGCGTTTAGAGGATTTACTATTATTTTAGATTTTGACTTGCATTTACGAAAGGTGTTTGTTTAAAAAAGAAAAGAAAAAATCTACTTACTAGCCCTCTTACTATTACCAGTAAGAGGTGGTAAGACGCTTTACTTTTGTTTTTCATCACCAATGTATACATGGAAGAGCTAATACGTCTAACTTCGGTGAAGTGGCGAAAAGATCTTACTACCTCTTATTAACACCCTTCAACTCATTTATCTTCAAAACCCTTCAACCCATTCATCTTCAAATTATGCAAAGCTAGGTTTTAAGTTATCTGGTATTGGTTAACCTACTTAATTGTTGTTTCATTGCGTTAAGCTTATGTTTTATTTAAAGACGATTTATGCAATAGTTTTTATTATGTTAAATTTTGGATATGTATTTAGATAATTTATTTAATGATTTATAATTGTGTTAAATCTATGAAAAAATACTTTTTTTTTTCAAGTTTACTATCTACTTATTAATCGTATTTGAAAATAGTTTAATATATACTTAAAAAAGAGAAAATTAAAACTATTACAATTATAAAAAAAACAAACAACATTTTTTAATTCAGATTTAGACATTATAGCCATCTCTTACTAGTAAGATGTGATAGTCTGATTAAGATACGAAACATCTTAATCAAACAAACACACCATACTATTTTGAATTTAGGTTTGAATTTACTAATATCTATCGCTCATATAATTAAGAGTATAATATAAATCTATAGATCTGCAAATGTTCTTAATTCATTTGTAGCGATCTGAGCATTTTTGTACACTTTTAACCTTTTTAATCATTTACACAAAAATGTCTTTAGAGTGTTAGGTGTGGTAACGGCTCTAACCGGCGTTATGTCGACGTGGCAGCCGCATTGTAGGTGTTACCACACCAGAAAACTCATGTTGCCATCGGCGTTGCTTCTTCGTAGCTCCAGTTTGCGTTTTTATTTTTTGTTTTTTATTTTATTTTATTTTTATTTTTTAAATGTGTCTTTGTGTGTTTTGCATTGTGTGTGAATTGTGTGTGTGCAGCAGATGAGATAAAAGAAGATGAAGTTCTGAATGTTTTTTATTACTCCGTATTTATTTGTATTATTATTATTATTATTTTAAATAGGAGGTAATTTGTACACTCATCAAATTGATTGACACATTCTATTTTAGATTGTGTTGATAATTATACCCTCATATAGTAAAAATATGTAAAGTAATGTGAGAATATAAATGATAAAGAACACTAAAATAAAGTGTATCAATCAATTTAGTAAGTGTCTAAATCACTCTCATTTTAATAATGCGCATTTTTTTAGGGTTTTTCATCTTGTCAAAGACAAGATAAGAAATGAAAAATCACAAAAATCTTACTATCCCACAAAAATACATTTTTATAAGACTGCCTTTTTTTGGCGCCGAGATTTTTATGTACTTTTCCTTATAGAAAAAACCTTTTTTTAATAGTATTGTAGTGATGAAAATTTTGTGGGTTGTTGACACGTGTAACTAACATGGTGGCAAGTGGACACTTGGCATCTACGTGGTCCAGAAAATACTAGAAAATTCTCACGTTTTCTATCGTTCGTTGGTTTTGATTTGACTTGGTATGTGACGATAAGATCATGCGTGATTGTCACTTTAGGCTTTAGGTATCTAGTTCTTTCAAGTATGCTAATGTACAAATGGCTTATCATAATTGTGTAATCAAACTTTAACTAAGATTTTGTTCGGATATTGTCTTTTCAAACAGAATAAACGAGTGTTGGAAAACCCGCGCGATCAATGGGATTCTTAAATGACTTACTTGCAACGACATTTAAACTTGAGGTTGTTTTGCCAAGTTGCGAAAGATTATTAATGTTAAAGGACTTACTGCAGAACGACACTGAACCTCGGGGTTGTTTCGCCAAGTTATGAAAGATTATTAATGTTAAATGACTTACTGCTGAATGACACTTAGCGCCGAAAATTTTTCTCTGCAAAGGTTAGAAAGTTGCATTTAATGCACACATTTGCACAACTTGGGTCCTGACATTTAGTATATATACTAATTGATTTAAAATATGCAAAATTACTTTTGAGTATGTCAAATTTTGTTCATGTCGAGCATAGTTTAAAATATATGCCAAATAGTCCAAAAGAATACTAGTTTAGTCTTAAATTTATTGTTATGAAAAAAAAAAAAAAAAAACAAAGTTTAAAAGAAATTGAGAGCATTACACTATTTAATCAATCAAATAATATATCTACTCATTAATA
Organism: Chrysanthemum lavandulifolium; assembly: GCA_022545495.1. Classification (NCBI taxonomy): domain Eukaryota; kingdom Viridiplantae; phylum Streptophyta; class Magnoliopsida; order Asterales; family Asteraceae; genus Chrysanthemum; species Chrysanthemum lavandulifolium. The sequence continues at coordinate 308,314,702 of CM040241.1, read as the reverse complement.
TTTTTTTGATTTCTTAAAATATAAATTTATACTGATATATAAAGCATTTAGGCTATTCTTTAAATAAAAACGCTTAAAAATTCAGCCTACACACTTGCCAATTGCGAAAATTAAATAGCTTGTTTCATTTTTTTTTTTTGAACATATAACTTCATTAAACAAAAAGGCCGACCCTCCAGCAAAGGGCCGCCACCAAATAGCTACAAAATATACATAGGATAGACTGTCCAATCCTTCCACTCTAAGTTTTTAAAATTAGAGCGATTTTTAAGCCAAAGAAACGACATCGATTTTACTAAAGCAACCACCTCTATGACTCTAGATGAAGATCCTTCAAACACCTTTTTATTTCTTGTTTTCCATATCGCCCAACAAACGACCATCAAAATACCTCGCAGGATCCGTTTATACCATTTGGTTTGCCTCCCTTTACTTGGCATCAACATCATATCCTTAATAGTATTGAAATCCACTGGCGTAATTCTGCACCAACTCCAGATCGCTTGCCAAACTCCAAAAGCATAACCGCAATCCACAAACAAATGAGTTGCAGACTCCGGATCAGCTTCACACAGGGGGCAGGAAGTGTCCTGAATGCCAACGTTTCTTTTAACTAAAGCCAAACGGGTCGGGATCCTTTCCATCTCAATTCTCCACATCAGGATATTAGCTTTACTCGGCACCCATGAAACCCAATGCATAGTGTTATTTCGCTGCATGTTCCGGCCCAAATGCAGAAGCCTTTTAACACTAGCAACTGTAAACACACCACCACTATCCGCCTCCCACACCCACTTATCTTTGGCTCCTGAAAAGCGCACTTTAGACAACATAGCCTGCACATCTTGCCTTTCAGATATTATCTCAACAGTACTCGCTTCTATTTTCCATTCTTTATTCAAAACCGAGCCATTTTCCTCATTTGGTTGTATTCTATCTCTCACCGCACAGCTCCGCCTAACCTCCTTCGAGTATAAACCCGGCCATCTATCCATTAACGGAACACTTCCGTACCATATATCCTTCCAGAATTGTATGTTATCCCCATTCCCAACATTGCCTTTAATCCAGAATTTAAACTCTTTACCATTTAACACCAATTTCTCCAAAAAAACTACGATCTTTTTCCAACAACCAGCAATCTTGACAGGAAGGAAAGACCACCTGTTACGACCACCGTGGATACATTGAACTACCATCCTCCACAAACCATCTGTATCACTTTTATACCGCCACGCCCATTTGGCAAGTAACGCCGAGTTAACATCTTCTATTTTGGGAATTCCCAAGCCCCCTACCTTCTTTGGAGAAGTAACTACATCCCAAGACACCCAATGTAAACCACGCCCTTGCTTACCCCCGCACCAAAGAAAATGTCTCATCATTTTTTCAATAGCCTCAATAACCGCTACCGGCGCCTTGTATAACGATAAGTAATAAACCGGAAGGCTAGATAGCACCGACTTAATCAATGTTAGTCTACCTCCAATAGATAGAAGATTAGCCTTCCAAGATTGTAGCCGCCCCTTAATTGTTTCGATAACACCACTCCAATTCGAAACCCGATTCATATTAGCTCCTACCTTAATCCCTAAATAATCAAATGGGAGCATCCCAACCTTACACCCAAGGAGGTTCGCCATGCTATTCAACTCATCTTCTATAATACCCAACCCAAATAATTGGGACTTATGAATATTTATCTTTAAACCTGAACACATAAAAAAGACCCTAAGCAAACGATCCACATTCTTCACATTCTCCTCATCCCATTTCCCAATAATTAAAGCATCGTCCGCATATAGCATATGCGACACCACCGGACCATTCTTACCAATCTCAACCCCTTCAAAAACCCCCACATTGCACGCTTGGGAAACCATCCTAGCCAACGCCTCCATCACAATGAGAAACAAAAATGGTGATAACGGATCACCTTGCCTAAGCCCTTTCTTACATTGGAACTCAAACGTAGGTGACCCGTTTACCAACACCGCTGAAAAAGCCGACCGGAGGATCCCTCTAACCCATAAACACCATTTAGGTGGAAACCCCATTTGCTCCATAATATTAAGTAAGAATTCCCAATGCACGTTATCATACGCCTTTTCAAAATCTATCTTCATAAAAAAAGCTTGCTTCCGATTTTTCTTGAGCCAGCCAATTATCTCATTAAGAACTAGGGGCCCATCCAAAATGAATCGGTTTTTCAGAAACGCCGACTGAGTCTCTGAAATGACGTCGCCAATAACCTTCTTCATTCTGGCCGCCAAAACCTTGGAAATGATCTTACTAATAACCCCTACCAAGTTAATTGGTCTGTAATCCCGTAACCCCACTGGTGTCTTCGTTTTAGCAATAAGTGTAATATGCGAGGTACTACATCCACGACTGATTGTTCCTGACTCATAGAATTCTTCAAACAGTTTCACAAAATCATCTTCAAGAAACCTCCAAAAGTGTTTAATGAATCTGAAGTTGAAGCCATCCGGACCTGGAGCCCTGTCTGACCCACACTCAAAAGCTGCTTCTTTAATCTCTTCCTTGGAAAAAGGCTTGATCAGCTCCTCAATATCATCTTCAGCAACCTGTTTCAAATTATGACACAATAAAACAGGTCTATGATTAAATTCTTCATGAAAATGTTTCCGGAAGAAACACAAAACCTCTTTTTTTACTAAGGGAGGTTTAGACACCCACACCCCATTGACCATCAATCCCGGAATAGCATTCACCGCCTTTCTCCCATTTATACATCTATGGAAGAAAGAAGTATTATCATCTCCCGACGATGCCCACCTAACCCGAGACTTTTGAACTAAGTCTCTATGATTGAACAATCTAAATCTCTCAATCTCTTTCTTACTCTCCTCCCATATCCACAACTCCTCTTCCTCTAGATCCCTGTCTTCCATCCTCCTTTCAAGCCTCGCAATCTCCTCTTTCAACCCTTCTAAGTCTCCAACCTCTTTTTTTTAGCGTCTCCTTCCACCATCTTTTTAAGGCCCCTCTAACCTCCAGCAATTTCAAATTAATCCTAATATCCGACGGGCCCTCAATAAAAGGACTTCGAAGAGCCTCTATCACCACCTCTTCACATCCATCCCTATCCAGCCATGAATTGAACCACTTAAAAGGTTTAGGACCATAGTTTGAATCTACCACCGTCAATAGCAATGGGCAATGATCCGAGAGGTCTCTCGGTAAAACTCTCAAACAAGCACCTGGCCATTTATTAAAGAATTCTTGACACACCAGAACACGATCAATTTTACTCATCTTCAAACCCTGCCCAATCCCTGTCATGAAAGTAAACTTGTTTCCCCTCATAGAATATTCCTGTAATCTAGAATCATCAATAAAAGAATTAAAATCCATAGCACATCCCTGCTTAAATTTAGAATTTTTTCATTCTTCCGGCCACCTCACGGTGTTAAAATCCCCTAGAAGAATCCACATACCCACCGCCCCCTCCATCAACCTTTTTAATTTATCCCATAGAGCCCGTTTCTCCAGAAGTTTTTGAGGAGCGTACACATTAACCACGTTAACCACCGACCCATCCTCCACTAAATTCCCTGTGATAACCAAATAATTCCTATCCTCAATAACCGTCATCTTTTTGAATTTTTTAGGGTTCCACAGACTTATCAGGCCCCCTGACTTTCCCACAGCACCAACAGTAGACACCCCATAATCCTTATGACCCCAAATTGAAGAGAAATCAAAAACCTTCTTATCCGTTAGCATGGATTCTTGAAGCGCCAGAAAATCCACACAAAGATTTTTTTACCATACCCTTTATCCATGGCACCTTCCCAACCTTCCCAAAACCTTTAATGTTTAAAGTCATACAATTCATTTCAAACCTGTTTGTACCCCTTTACCCTTGATTGTGTCTCGGACCAAAGTCTGAAAATCTCCCAGATGAGCTCCAATTTTATCCCCAAAAACTATAGTATCTACCACTTCCTGTTCGATTGAAGTATCCTCTTCGCTAATAACAGGATCTTGCACCTCAACAACCGATGACTCCTGTTCCTCATCGCCTATAAGACCCACTTCTCTATTGTCTTCAACAGGGGCTCCATCACTATTCATGTTATCTACCGTGTTCGTCCCCTCTGTAAAAACATCCTTCAGACATTCAAAGGGATTAAGAGTAGGAACATCCTTAAGGCCCCTGGACTTCACCACATTACAATCCCGGCCTTTAATTAATGGGTCTAACCCAAATGGATCCTCCTCAGAGATTTTAGACTCCTTAATTGGCCTTTCATTACTGCTAATGTAGGCTTCACAAGGAGACTGTCCCATGTTTTGCTTAATTCTGAATTTTTTCCTTTTGTGGACCCTTTCCAAATTATCCCCACCACGATTATTATCCAAATTTAAATTATTATGACCGTCCATCCCCTGCAAATTCACGTCCACATTAATTCCTCCATGATTTCTGTCAATTTCGTCTTTGTAACCCTCCGTTTCCATAACAGACTCAATCTCATTAATTTGATTCCCCGAGATTTCCTCCTCTCCATTAATAATGTTCACCGGAGGCAGGTCCGATCCAAGCTCCGGCAACGGGCTGCTCGGAACACCTTCATCCTTGTTACTTTGATCAATGCACTGGCGCACCAAGAAATCCGATATCCATTCCTTAGTATCTTCGATCACCCAAACTTTATAGATCTTCTTCCTCCACCGAAGAAAAACCTCCTCCTGAATTATCTTCTTCTCATTAACAATTACCCCAACAAAATGGAAAGACGCATCCTCAAAACTCTTATCAAGCTGAGCATTTTTGACCACCACACCAAATAACCTTCCAACATCGTCGATGACACTATTATCCATAATACTTAAAGGTATCCCGTAAACTCTCAGCCAAGCCACTCTGTCATACTCAAGATCTTGTCCCTCCCAAACCACCACCGAGGAGAATTGTTCAGGTCTTTCGAGGAGTTCGTCTCTAGCCGTGGCTGCGTGCTCCTTAGTTTTGAAAGTAACCATCAACGTGAAACCGCCCATACTTCGAACCTTCCCTTCCGACAGACCTATCTCCTTCAGAATACATAGAATATTCTTGAGAACATAGAGAGACGAAACACGAATAACCAAGGCTCTTCCATACTCATCGCCAAAAGCTTGAAAGTCATCATCAACCTCCACCACTCTAGCTGTGTTAACACCTGTGAAAGCCTCTTTATAAGAAAACTTCCCATCATGTTGAGGTTTACGAACCCCAACCCCGAAATCAGCGTGGATCTGTTCCTTCTTCCCCGTTTGGTCCTGTGTATTTGGCCTTCTATTATTGATCTCCCCTTCTTCCAACACAAACCTTGCCACGTTGACCTTTAACCGAAAGGCTCCCATCTTGATCTGAGACAACTTCTTCGCCATATCATCCCTATCTTTTACATCCAGCAAAGACAAAAATCCAAATCTTTTACCCTCCTTGTCCCTCTTTCGTGCAATATAGATATCAAAAATCGTCCCATACCTTCTAACTTCCGAAGCCAGATCTATCCTGCTACATCGATCTGGTAGATTAGAAACGTAAAACTTGGTCACCCTTGCCTGAATCTCCACCGGAATATGTTTTCCTTTTATGTGATTTTTGCTCATTAGATCTTTTTTTGCTACTCAGTTTCCTAATTTTAATATAAATAGCTTGTTTCATACTCATACATAAATGTTACATCTAGAAAATTAAGTGTATTAAATTCGTAAATTTGTAACAGCCCTTTAAATTAATACATCCCATAAAGTTGTACAACCCATTTGAAGAGTTATCTATACACCACACAAATATCAAATGAAAAAGTTAAACACCAATATTTTCATCCCATCTCATCTCATATAACCTCCACAACACACCATCAAACCACCATCTAGCCACCATCCGATTGCCACCATGAGCCGAGCACCACCAAAAGCCAACCACTGCCACCACGAGTAGACCACCATGCACACCATACGACGACCACCAATACGAGCCGAGTACCACCACGGTTTTTGAGGTTTTGTGTAAAGTTATTGTAAAAAACATGAAAACATATCTTCATTCTGAAATTTAGTCGCAGATTCATCGCGTATCGCGTTCTTGTGAGTCTCGCTAGTATGAATAATAATTTTAAGACGAAAAGACTATTTACTTATGGACTTGTAACATTTGTTTACATTGTAATAGAAACTCAAAGTTATTGCACGAGCTTTTATGATTGAAGTTCTAATTTTATTTGCCGGAAAACCGAACATTTTATAAATCATGATTCTTAGTAAATTATCACAATAAACGAGATTAGAGAATTACCTATTTGTGTTTAGATGAGTTCGCCCAATCTTGAACTTATCTTAACATACTCTCTAATAATCTTTAATACTTCTTGATCTTAAATTTATTGTCATTGTTTGACTTTTCGGTTTTTTTTTTTTTTTTTTTTTTTTATTATTATTATTTTTAAATTTGACTTTAAGTATTTTGTTTGTGTAATATAATTTTGATCGCCAAATATATGAATTGATTGAGTTTTAATTGTATTTTCAGATATAATTTTTATCAACCATCATATAACACAAATAAAAATATTTAAGGTTAAAGTTAAAAAAAAAGACCGAAAAAATGTCAACAGAAACAATAATTATGAGACGGAGATAACACAACTGGACTAATATGACAAGTCTCTTTTTGACAAGTCTCTTTTGCCACCTAAGCGAAGCATGAATAACTTGCAAAACTATTTACACTTGTTAATATCATTATGAAAAGAGAAATGCTTTAAGAGTTGGTTCTAACAACCAACTTTTCAAAAAATTTGCTAAATACCAATCAATTTCTCATTTTTCGCTTAAATGACTAACAGAAAGAGTGCATTATATTTGAGTTTGAAAAAAACAAAGAAATTATTGGTGATTATTCATAACTTTGTTTTCACATGGTACATTTTCTAAGCTTGATTTTTGGAAATCAACTGTTAACAACAACACAACCTTAAAAAATGTTGTTGTTAGCAGAGGCAGAGCTAGTAAAGTGACTATTGGGTACTGAGCAACCTCTGATCAACGCACTTCATTAATTAATTATTTAGATTACAAGCCATTGTTTTATTAGATTTTTACATTCAACATCCCTTATTTTATATACATTTTACATAACTTACACAATAACATTTGACTTTTAAATGATATTTATCACTATGATTTTTTGAAATGATATTTATCACTATAAATTTTTACATTAAGCACGACGAACCCCGTTAACTTGTTAGCAAAACCTTTTGAAAAACCACAAGCTGCTCATATTTTAACACTGTCACTGGGCCCAAAAATGGGCCATTAAAAACACATAAATGTTTGGACTTGTATTGGGCTTTTGTTAGGCCATTAAAGTATTAAACCCATACAATTTACCAGAAAAGCAATGACGTCATCCTCATGGAACATAACTGATTAACCGCCAATTTAACGATCATATCATTTCTGGTACCTATACATACACTCTCTATATCTATATCTATATATCCAATAGATATATATTATCAGATTTCATGCATTTGGTTTTTACTGAATGGACTAAAAGTGGTATTTATGGTTGCGCACAAAGTGTTTGATAAAATGTCTCAACGAATATTATAATGTTTAACCTTATTTTTCGCCTCACGACCTTATATGGTTTCGGATTATGTTTCGTAAGCCTATTTTTCTGGCTATTTTTGAAACTTTATATAAGTTTATTATGACATAATAAACTTATATAAGCTTATAAGTTTCAAAATAAGCCGGAAAAAATAGGCTTATGAAACATTATCCGAGACCATATAAGCTCGTAAGGTGAAAAATAAGCTTAAACAAATGCCCCCCAAGCTTAGTTTTAGGCTTATGTTTTGTAAGGCTATCTTGTCCGCAAAAATGAGCTTATGAAATATAATCCGAAATGACATAAACTCATAAGCCAAAAATAAGCTTAAACAAACATCGGTTCATGTGTTTTCCTGTTTTCGGGTGTTTTATAAGCCCTTTTTAGGCTTATTAGCCTATGAGCTTATGTAAGTTTATTATGTCATAATAAGCTTATATAAGCTCATAACTTTCAAAATAAGCCGGAAAAATGGGCTTGTGAAACATAACTACTTAACTACGATACTTTCTGTCATGTAACCATTTAGGAGGTGGTTAATGATTGTTGGTGTCATGGTGATTAACCGATTATGTTTGGATCATGTATTTATGTAAAATTAGACGCTAACAAGTTAGTTATTAGTAATAGTGCAAATAACGCATTTCTATTTTGGAACACAGTTTGGTACTTTGGTGTATGAAAACTGCTAATTGATTGCGGTGATATCTATCAGATGTAGTAGCATTAGTATACAATAAAATTCGAGAATAGATGGCCAACAAAAAGGGCACAAATCATATAGAAACCTTACTATTATTGCCCATTTTCTTGCCTCAAGAATTCACATTCTGTATCTATATACATTGAAAAATTTAGAAGCTAAAAAAATAATATTGGGTATTTAAGCTTACAACTTGGAGAACGGAGACTGTGTATCCGAGGAAGAATTTGACGAAGAAGTAGATGATCGTTTCGGGTGGGCAAAGCAAGTGCATTTTGTATCATGAACGACTTCCTTTCTATAAAAATCAATTTTAGTACAAAACACACAGTACCTTCCTTTTGAGGGATCAACTTCTGACTCGAAATCACTTTCATCCGTGTCGTCATCTTGGTACAGTTTCTCCTTTTCATCATCTTCATGCTCGTTTAGTAAAGCACAAGACGCGTAATGGATGCCTAAGACCAGGCAGATCATCTTTACAAGGTTGTTTGTGTAATTGTCCCATAAGCGTCTCCCTGTTTTAGACAACATAAGAGGCCCCATGATGATGGCTGCTCCTGACCCAAATCCTACTCCAGTGAATATAAACTGCCAATCGTATCCGGTTTTAGATTCCTGGGAATTTGTTTCGTCTTTTGGTGTCGGTGTTTCTGAACTACCGCTGCATATTATGTTCAATGGAAATCCGCACAAGCCCTTGTTTCCAGAATAGGAATGATTTTCAAAGGTCTGAAACTGCTTGCCAGTTGGGATCCTTCCTTCAAGTTGATTGTTTGAAAAATTAATGAACGAAATGAATGGAAGATCCGCGAGCACTGATGGAATCTCACCAGTCAGTTTGTTTGATGACATGTCTAATGATTCCAGCTGACTCAGATTCCCCATAGATTGAGGGATCGAGCCTTCGAACTCATTATGTGACACGTTGAAAAGAAACAGTGCTTCGAGTTGACCAATTGTTTCTGGTATCACCCCTGAAAATCGATTACTTGAGATATCAATGGCTGTGAAGAGTGTCAAGATTTTGACTAGCTCCACCTCAAATCCTTTGAGTGTGATTGTAACTGTATCTTGATAGTATAAATCACTGAGCTGTAACACCCTAAAGCTTAGGTGTTTTTTACTTGACTGTTCGTCTGTCATCATAGCATGCCATTGCAAAAAACAGTTGTCAGGAATAGCACCACTAAACTCATTGCAAGCTATGTCCACAATTTGAAGCTTTGACCAATTATTGTGCTGGCTTGGAGGACATTGGACAGATCCATTGAACCGGTTATTGCGCAGAACAAGGACACTCAAGTTGGTAAGGTTGCCCAAGTAGCATGGATAAGTGTCGCTAATCCTGTTATTCCCAATATTTAACACCTCTAGCATTGTGCAATTGACAAGAGATCTTGAGATCTTCCCTTCCAAAGAATTTCCATGCAGGTCTAGAGTGTTCAATCCGCAGGTGCTTGGAAACATTCCCTCAATTTGACCCGTGAGACGGTTGTTTGCCAAATTTAGTACCCCGAGACTGCCACCAACTTCTATCAAACACTTTGGTATTCTTCCAGTCAAATGATTTTTTGATAAATCAAGAACGCTTAGGTAGGTAGCATTGCATATACTGTCAGGGATCCTCCCAGTGAGCAAATTGTTAGAAACCGAGAAGAAGTAAGCAAAAGTCAGGTTTCTCCCTATGTTTTCTGGGAGTGACGAGTTGAAACGGTTTTCTGAATAGTCAACGAAGGTAGCGGTTTGTGGTGGAAACGGAATCGCCCCACTGAGTTTATTTAAATGCAAGTCGAGTACACTTAAATTGGGAAAACTGTAGGGCTCTTCAAAACCAGTTAACTGGTTACGAGAAAGGTTCATATAAGAAAGACTTCCATTCCCAACTCTCCAAATCCAATTTGGTATTTTTCCTTCAATTTTGTTGTCTGAAAGATCAAGATTTATCAATTTTGATTGGTTTCTTAGGTTCGGAAACTTCTGAAGATTGCAAGATGCCAGTTTTAATGAAGAGAACTTTGGAAGGCGAGACACAAGAGTGAGGTTAGCACTCGTTATAATCGAAAAGTTGTTGAATGAAAGATCAAGAGTCGTTAGGTTGCCCAGACGATCCTGAAAATCTACGGTTCTTAAGATACCGCTCAGGTTATTTGATGATAATACCAGGATATTAAGCTTTCTAAGTTCAAAGAAAGATTTTGGAATTTCTCCTTCCAACTTATTACCACTTAAATCAAGAGTATCCAATGAAAATAAAGATGGGCTAGAAAAATTTGGAATAAGCCCTTCAAATTTGTTATTGGAAACCTTTATTTGTTGTAGTAGTTGCAGAGAGAACAAAGATGAAGGTATGCTTCCATTGAAACTATTGAATCCTAAATCAACCGAAATAAGATTATTAAGATCTTGAAAGTGATCAAAAGGTATCATACCCGATAAACCATTTCTTGAGAGGTCGATGTGAGTTAGATTCTTGCATAGTTTGAATGACGGGATTTCGCCAATAAACTTGTTTGAAGACAAGTCTAGGTATGACAATTGAGTGAGGTTTTCCATGGATTTCGGTATTCCTCCACTGAAGTTGCTCGTATGCAGCTCTATCCGTGATAATTGCTTTAGATTTCCAATAGATTGTGGTATCTCCCCTGAGAAATTTGTGTTGCTGAGAACTAAACTTTGAAGCGGTCCATTTATAGGAAAATCAGGTAAAGAACCATAAAGGTTTGTGTTAACCGATAAATCAAGAATCTGTAAACTTTCCAGCTGGAGGACCTTTTTGGGAAATGTTCCAGTTAAGTTACAAGAAGCAAGATTCATTACTGTCAAATTCTTGAAAGTTTCAAAAAATTCTGGAACTGGAGAACTTAACTTGTTCAGAGCTAAACGAATTGTCGAAAGTGACTGCAATTCCCCAAGGGAGTCATCTAATGGGCCTGAAAGCTGACAATTGGACAAGCTTAAAACTTCCAAGTTAGGCAAATATGCTGATAAACCCTGACACCAATCAAACTTTTGTGATGATATGTTCACAGTATCAAGATGAAGATATCTTAACCGTGTGAGATTCTGAACAAGTGTCGTCAAATTCGGGGTTTCAAGCTTTAGTGACCGAGTCCCATAGGAGAAAGGCGAAGAAAGATCAAGACTTTGCAGACTAGTCAGCTGCGACAACTCTCCAGGAATTTGACCAGAAAACCGCGAATTCGACAAGTTCAAATCCAACAAACTTGCAAAACCTCCAAATCTTGAAGGAATCTGTGCAAAGTTGAAGTTATTTGCAGCAAGATTCAAACTTTGAAGATTCGTTAGATTGAAAAGAACACTAGAATCATCAATACCACCTGATATCGCTTCGTTGCTTAAGTCTAGACCAATGACCTGACCACTGCTGCTGCAAGTAACACCTCCCCATGTGCAACAATCTGTTGTGACATTAGTATCCCAAGAAACCAATTTATTCAAAAGTGCAGAATCAAACAGGAGACTATTCTTCAGCTGGATCAAAACCGATTGCTGATCGTCTCGACACTGACCAGAAACATTTAACAAAAACAGGCAAAAGGGTACGAAGAAAATGTAAAAACAGAGAAGGGTTCTCATTGGAAACTAGATTCTAAGACACCCATATGATGATGAATATAAACCTTAGAAGCTTGAAGTCAAACCCCATTAACTAAAATACACACTTTTCTGGATTCTTAACAGAAATTTCTATGAAGTGTTTGTGCAGGGAAGAATATAGACCATAGAGAAAACAAATGGTTGAAAATTGGTTGTATTTGAGTGTGGTTGGCATCTACCTGTTTGTTATGTTTTACCAGGTCTTTGGGTTGACTACACTGAATTTGAAATATGCTCCTTGTTATTATTATTATATAGATATTTGCATAATAAAAATATCTTAATCTTAATGCATTATTTGAGTTAGAGTAAATTGCATTTTGGTCCCTAAGGTTAAGGCCAATTGCAAGTTTCGTCAAAAATCCGTGCCTCTGGTGATAGTCCCGTTTTGAAGGTTTCTTTGCATGTCTCTCCTAGTGGTTTGCAATTTAGGGACCAGCTTTTGGTTCAGTTTAAGGACCAAATCTGGATTTAGGGACCAAACATGGTTCGTTCTTTAAAAATAAATAAATAAATAAATAAATAAATAAAAAAGGATATTTGCTTAATAAAATATCTTAATGCATTATTTGCTTATTATATAGATATGGTTAGAATTTATGACTTTTATGCAAAAGAGTCCATTCCATATATATACATCAAACACAAGTTGAATAGGCCATAAATGGGATACCACTGATATGGATTGAAGTTGAGTCTTCTAACGCGTTTTTAATACTCAATCTGGTTTTGTTGCTCGTTTGACTTGCACCTCTATGTAAATCGAAAGAACATATTAGTATTAACTATTTTACGCGCTGCAAACTAGATGTTCTTAAGTGATTATGTAATACAATACAATGATTTTGGTTTAAAATAAGAAAGGTCAAAAGGGTAGTTGGAATATATTGAAATGAATAAAAACTTGTTAACAAGTAACATGGGTAAGTTTAACAACCCAGTATCTAAAATTCAATTTTTATTCTTTAGTCTTGAGATAGGTAAACTTGTCTTAAGATGGGTTAAATGCACATTTTAATAGTGTAATACTAACATACTTTTTCTTTATTAATTTAGTATCAAATATTTGACCACTTTGCATTATCTGGCATGTTTTAGTTTTACTTAATGATTTGATTCTCTTTGCAAGTCTGGCAAAACACCATATCAAAATATTGTATGAAAATAAAATATTTGTTACTACTTTTTTTTTTTTTTTTTTTTTTTTTTTTTCATAAAAAAAAAAAAATAAAAAGTAATGATTTAGAGTAAATTGCAAAAATCGTCTTTGTAGCTTGGCCAAAATTTGGATTTCATCTTTATGGTTTCCAAATTGTAGGTGGCTTTCTTGCGAGAAAAGTTTGGGTTCATATTCACTTTTTTGCTTAAAGTGAAATGACTAAAATGTCGTTGTGTTATTTTTACTTTATTTCACTTTTAGCAAAGTCATTTTAGTAATTTTACTTTGGACAAAGAATGAAAATGAACCCAAACTTTTCTCACAAAGAGGCCTGTCTGCAATTTCGAAACCATAAGAACTAAATATGCAATTTGGCCAAACCACAAAGACAGTTTTGCAATTTACTCTAGTATTTATTTTGAAACATAAAGTAGAAGGTAGTTGAATAATTTCATTAAAAAAATTTGCCGTTTATGTTGATTTCTTGTATTCGTTTGATGTTTACGTTAGTGGCTTTTTCATAGAAAACAATTGCCAACCAACTAGAAGACTTTTCTAACGTCTTAAAAATGCTACTCGTATTTATTTTTGTTTTTATTACTTATCTTATTGTTACAATTTCTATATTCTATATATTTAAAAAGAGGTCTCATTTAAAAATCCATCCATGACTTGATCAAAAGTTAGAATGGTAATTTAATAAGAAACAATGGGTATTAAAATAATGTAGCAAACAATGACTTAAAGATATATGTTAAGAATATTCGTAATCAAATGAGGACAGATTCTAAGAAAAAAAAAAAAAACGCGTATAAAAATATGCATGTAATTAAGCACTTGGATTTTGACATTTTAGCCGTCAACAAATGAACACTAAAACATGTGTAACGAGTTAAAATAAATTAGATTACAATAAGTATCGGTTTTATGTGTTATATTAATAAGGAAACCGCTTTTATGTTGGATTTTGAAAAAGATTAAATTCATCAAATAGCACTAAACTTTTTAAAATGTTCACTTGTTAATAATGCATCAAATAATATATCATACAATAAAAGCTAGCAAACTTTATTTGTTTTGTGTTAATATTATCAATCACTTGTTTTTAACCTATAAAATTTATATCATCTCAAACTGGACATGCCACGTCATTTTTGGTCATCTTTCTCAAATTTTTCGGGCATGTTTTCTGGTAATGTCTCGTGTGCAACCTTTGGTTCTTCTAAAAGATTTAAATACACGTTTATTTATTTATTTATTTATTTTTCTCCGTTTGGAAAAGATTGTTATAAGATAGGATCTTGATGGTGGTGGTTTGTTATATGATGGCCTAAGATGGTGGACGGTGACGGTGGACAACGGTCGCCGGAGATAGTAATGGTCGGGTGATGGTGGTGGTTTGTTATATGAAGAAAATGATGGCGGTGGAAGATATGGGGGTGGTGATAGGGAGGGTGGAGGCCGATGGTGGTGGTGGTATTGTGAAGAAAATGAGTTTGATTAAAAAAAGACAACTAAACAATTTTTACTTATCTAGCCGGTAGCAAGTCATGAAACATCAACAAAAGTATGATAATGGAATGAAATCTGAAAGTCCGCAGAGTGTTTTAGTATCCGATAAGTGCACATTTCATATTGTTATTTGCTATTAGATAAATTTAACTATATTAAAAATATTTAAATGTGTCTTTTTATTGAATTTACATGATTAAAACTAGCAAAGGTAACTTTTAATTCAACACAAAGAATTTAATCACATCAGCAATACACACATGGCTGTACAAATTAAGTAAACGGGTCAATATAAGTTTTGTAAAAAGTAAAACTTTAAGTAAAGTTATAATTCTATTTGGATTGACCATTGTTACCTTTTTCTATTTCTTACAAACACCGGGTAGAGATTAATCTGCATATTTATAAAAGAATGTTCAAAGAAACATTCATTTCAATTCATTCAGTGAAAATCTGTTGTGGTGAGCTTGGTGTGTTCAAATATAGTAATTTATCAATATGTATGTTAAGTTTAGCTTAAGTTCGTTGTTTGATTTAATGTGTATTTAATGCGTATTTTGGTTAATTAAGAAAGTTTGTGTTACAAAAGTTGGGGAATGCGTTGGTGGTTTTGATTAGATGGAGGCGAGGATAGTGATGGTGATGAAGCTTTGAATCTTCTAAGTAATGCGCTTCTTGATATGTATTGTAAGTGTAGGCTTGCAAGATGCATTGTGTAAACGTGTGATGATCACTTTGAAGAAGTTATCAAGAGGACTCTTGATATGCTACCTCAAAATCTCGATTGGCGTTCTTGATATCTATGGTTTGAGAGCTTTAAGAACAATAGGTGGCACATTTTGTATTCCCTTTATTCCAATAAAAATTGCAACTTGAGTTCTTTTATTTTAATGTCATTGTGATTCATGAATATTGTGAGTGCGGCTTTTATTACTTACCCTCATTTTTATTGGTCAACACGACCTATCATTTTAGTTTTAAATCGTCGTAATAACAACATTAACTTTTCAGATTCAACTCTCTACTTTACACATTTGTGGTTTTAGCATTACAATCACAATTCAGCATATGTTTATTAGATAATACAGTACAAGTAAAATCATTACTATTAAAACCCACTTTTAGTTTAGGAAAAAATAAATTAAAAAACCAGATAATGCTCTAGTACTATTTTAATCATAGTAGTTGACTAATGATTCAATCAAGGCGACGACTTTGATTGGTACATGGGTTTGGTTACATCCAACTTGTTATAAAAGGTTTTACACTTTTTACATCACCTTTTAATTCATTCATTTTATTTTATTTTATTTTATTTTATTTTATTTTATTTTTAAAGCAATTTATTTCAACCAACTAAAACTTTTACAAAAAAGTTATCCACTATATTAACAAGGAGTTTAAAAATAGTGGACCCATCAAAGAAAACAAAGATACAAGTGAAGCTAAATACCAGCTAGAAAGGATAGCACATACAAAAACAAACAAACATAAAATAAAGCATATGGATAACTAATACTTGAAATTTCAAATATCATCCACTCCTTCATAAACAAGAACATCTAGTTTATCTAGTACATGTGGAGGTTATTTAAGAAGAAAATAAACACATATGAAGTAATATCTATCATGTGTTTCTTATATTCTTATAAACTTAAGGGGTGTTTGTTTCGACTTATACATAGGCTTATTAGCTTATATGAGTTTGGCTTGTATAACATAAATCATAATTTTGTGAACTTTTTGTGACTTACGAGAACATATAACGTTGTGATGTTATATAAACGTAAATCAGCCACAAAATTGTTGTTTATGTTATATAAGCCGAACATGGCTTATGTTATATAAGCTTAAACAAACACCCGTTTAATAAATAATTATGGTTAGAGACTAAAATTAGCATTTACATACACTCTAGAGTCTAGATGTTGAATTTTTAACAATTAATATGCCAATTGTGTTTATGGATCTATACCAAATATTCCAAAGAAAATTCATACATAAGGTTGTTGACTACTTTGATAGTGTTGTTAAGTCAATGTTCACACCTCCAAAATACAATAGTGTAGAGATGTGTTGTATGGAACATTGAATTATTGAAATGACACAAACCGAAAAAAGAGACGACTAATTTTTATTGATTGTTGACAAAAAATGGTTTTTCTGGTGTTCATCGGTTCGGTTATCGGGTTGTTCGGTTCGATTTGTTAGGTTAATTTTTTTTTCTGGGTATAACCGAGAACCGAACCGAACCGAACTCAAATTGATTAAACCAAACCGAAAACCGAACACCCATAACCGAAAACCGAACCGAATAACCCGAATTACATAAATTTAATTATTTATTCATTTATTTATATATATTTTTAGCAAATAATTTTTTTTCAAGCTTAAAAAATGTTAAATATATAGTATAAAGAGTTTTAATAGATGTTTTTTATATATAATATATGAAAAAAATATATAAATTATTTAAGTTTTTGGCAACTTTCGGTTTGAGGGAGAGTATAAAGAGTTTTAATATATATAATATAAAAAAATATAAATTTTTAATTCGGTTCGGTTCGGATTCATGAGTTCGGCCGAATATTTTTTCGGTTCGGTTGGGTTTCGATTTTCAATTTATTCGGATATTACCCAACCAATAAACACCCCTATTTTCTAGTCTTAAAATACAACCGAGAGTCCAACTACTTCTGCCCATACTTCTCGGCCCAACCACTACCTGCAACTCAGCCTACCCCACCAGCCCATACACAATCAAGAGGCCAACTTCCTCCTAACCCAAATCCACATGGAACAAGACACTGATGAACTTTTTTTTGTGTGTGTGTGTGTGTAACTATTCATCTGAGGTTTGGAGTTGAGTTCTGCAAAAGGCGGATATACCTTGTCTTTCGCCAACTTGGAGTGGCATTATGGGATGGATATTACTTATTGCCTCGAAGAACAACGCGGTTAGTATTGTGGGTCATTTGATTGTTGCAGCTTCTTCCTACTACATTTTGAAATAAAGGAACAATAGGTTGCATTGGTGTTAGGAATGTGGAGCAATTGGTGAATGTTATACTTGACATTGTAAGACTTAAGCTTGCGTCTATCAAGTTCAAGAGGAATGTCGTCGTTGCTAAACTCAAAACCACATGGAACATAGGTGCTGATTGATCTTTTTGAAGTTTGTTAGGCGGGATAAGAAGCATTGCTTAATTGATGTATTTTTAGAGCCAAGTGTTCTAATTAGTGGTTGTCGTGTCTTTGAGCATGTTTAAAGCACGTAGTTTTTCCTTTAGAGCGGCTCATTACCACTCTCTTGTGTACATAACGTTTTTTTTATTAATATATCGTATAATCCCTTTACCAAAAAAATAAAAAATTTAAAAACATTCCGGTTTCTATTCACCCAATGGTCACTGAATCGTCCAACACAACGCTTTACATTACATGTGCCAATTGTGTCTCCCATACCTTAGTCTAACACCAATGCGTTCTCCAAAAGGTGAAGAATGGTGGGATCTCCCATAGTCTGAACACCTTAGTCTAACACCAATGCGTTTCATGACCCTAATTGACATGATGCCACGATTGATGAATATAATTAACATTCCAACAAGCAAAGTTCGGGTGTAAGCAAACCAAGCTTCTCAAAGCTCGAGTTTGGCTCATGTACATTTTTAACAATCGAGCTTGAGCTCGGCTCATTCTAAGCTCTATATTTTCAACCTAAAATTGGCTACTGACATATTGCACAAGTCATAACTCAACTTGTTTTTATGAGGGGTAAAAACAAATTAAAACTCAACTTAAAGACGATAAACCCGAGATCATAGATTTAGAGAAATTAATCTTTATTAATATATCGGAAACTACGTAGCTCAAAATATGAGTTTGTCAACCGAGCTCGAGCTTGAAATCATCGGTCTGAAAAGTGATGATCATTCTCGAACCTTAATAGTCTTACATTATTTCGTACGTTAACGTACGTTAAGACTTTATATTCTAACTCTACGTACATATTGAAACATACAGGAAATCAAAATAGATAAATCTAAATACTAAAACTCACACTTCCGGCAATGGAGACTAATCGTTATGTGCTAAACCATAACATGGATTACGGATGCCCAGAGCCAAACATGTCACGTTGATAAGTTGTTTGCGTAGTTGGACGAGAAGTATCATCCTTGAATACATAATACAAGACTACGATAATGATCAATGACTTTTTCATTCGTATGAGTAAAGTTGTTACGTAGCTAATACTTTCTCCTTTACACATTTGTAACTTTAACATGACAATCACAATTCAGCTTACAACCGTCGTTGAAACCAGCTTTTTTGTTTACAAGAAATGTAAACCATACAACAGTTCTACTAACTTCATCATGAAAACTTTTTTTTCTTTCCTTTTGAACAAATAATCATGGTAGTTAACTAAGGATTTAGCCAACACGACGATTTAGGTGCGACTGTTGGTTATCCTCGTCACCAAAATCACTTCCCGCTCAACGCCACATAATCTCTATTAGTGGTGGACGTTAGAGTACGTATGCACACTTTAATAAAGTTTGAAAATGACATAAATTCAGGATTGAACTCTAAAGTTTGTAAAGAAAAATTTTGTTATCACACACTAGTGATGGCGCTCTCACAATATGCACATGCATAGCCTCGCCACACGTATGTCCGCCTGTGATCTCTATCCCTATCTTTCACAGGTAACATTTTACCCGGTCAACCGTATACCCCATATAGACACAAAAAAAACTAGTCACTTTACACTACAAAAAAATCTTATCTTTGGGACGATATTCTCGTCCCAAAATTACAAAGCATGTCGTCCCGAACAAAATAAGGCACGCCATTTCATTTCAAATTGGTAGTCTCTTTTTTGTTGACCCAAAAAATTTTAGTACGACATTCCTTTTGTTACTTTGGGACGACAAGAAGCTCGGCCCCCAGAAATTCAACGAGAAAAAAAAATGAACGACACAACTTTTGCAAAAAGGGACAAGATAATCGTCCATAGATTTTTTTTTTTTACTTTCTTTACTCTTTATTTTTTCAACTAAATAACAAAATGTATTTAAAAAAAAGGGACGACATTTAAAAATATTTTGGGAGAGATTATCGTCCCAAAGTGTTTTGGCCAATTTAATAATAATGCAGTTTGGGACGATACACGTGGCAATCAAAAAAAAGGGATGACATTTTATTTTTACTTTAGGGACGACATTGTCGTCCTAATTTTCCTGGGAGGCAAAAAAAATTGCAACATAACCTGCATATTTTCTAGATTTTTTCCGAATTTTTTGAGAAAAAGTCTACCAAAACAAATATAACCTGTAATTAATCACAATCCACAATACCAATTCGACAATATGATACTATACCAATTACTAAACGGATCCAATACCATTCCACAAATCCACGATACCATTCGACAATACGATACAAATTAAACTACTCTTAAACTAACAAGTCACAAATTTACTAATTAACATGTCTCAAACTAACAAGTCACAAACTTATAAAGCTAACATGTCTCAAAGTTATAAAGTTATAAAGTCAACATAAATCCACGATACCATTCGACAAATCAAATACCATTTCATAAAATTAATATGTCTAAAAGTCACAAACTTCCCGCCTACTCCTCATAGGACTCCTCGCCCGACTCCGACTCCTCCTCCGCCGCCTCATTATTATCATCATTATTATCCAAATCATTATTATAAACTTGGCTCAAATGAGGATTATTTGGTAAGATGTATTTGTAAGGTTTGGTTGCGGCATTGCATAGTTAGAACTAGAACCCGAGCACGTAGTAGAGTTGGGAAAGGTGGGACGATAACAATTGCCAAAGGTATTATTGGGGTCGATAATGGGATAAATAGTGCCGGGAATAGGAGCTTGGAAACCAACAGGGCCGGGAAAATGAAAAGGGCCAGGAGAGGGAGCCCCGAGAAAGGGAACAGGAAATGGATTACCTTGTCGGTTGTAATGGCTAAAAACCTGCTCAAGGTATTATCCGAACGCCCCAACTGTAGAATAAGCCGTGCTAGCCTGTTCCTTAGCAAATCTAGTCTCTTGCTTAGCCACGCGGGCCCGTTCTTGCGCCTCCTCAGTTTGCTTCCTCTTTCTCCTGCTCTGCTCGGCTCAACACCTCAGTCATATGCTTCCTAGTAATATAATCTTGACCAACACGCCGATGTGTGGATATGTGAGAAGTTGAGCCACCACCAGGTAACCTCCTGCCCTGCCTGGCATATTCTGGCGGTTGTCACTCGGAACTATACAATATTTCTTTGTTGCTCATGTACGGGATGACACCACCTTTGACTTGCTCTTGAAGGGCCTTCATCGAAATCTGTGTAATTAAAAAAAAAAAAAAAAACGTATGTTAAAAACAAGTAAGTTAGAAAAAATAATAATAAATAAGAAGTAACTTAATCTTAATGACGCATGTTAAGAGATAAATTACTTACGTAAGCCGTCTTGTTATCTTTGGTCTTAAATGTGCCATTTCTTGTTGAATGCCCCTTCCTCCAAGTTTCAATAAGGTCCTCATTTTGACCCTTATTATTAGCCCTCTATACATACAATATAAAATAAAATAATAATGTGGTTAATATAAACAATATAAAAACCTTTAAAAATCACAAAATTATAATGAGTCTTACATAATTGTTTCTTCCTTGAGCGAACATTGTCTACATTGGTGAGTTAGTATCTTGTTTTTAGCTCAATTATTTGCATTTTGGCGCCACTCTTGCCACCCGCTCTTGGGTTATTTAAGGTCGGACCGGGCTTCATGGGTATCAAGTAAGCGACCTTTCGACCAACATCTAACCCATTGCTCTTGAGTCCTACCCTTTCCCTACCATATATTTATTCTTCCTACACAATTTTGGTCTCTTCATTTAACCAAGGCGCGAGGTTGAAATAGGTCTACAAATAAATATCGCATTTAAACAAACACACAATTTAAATATAACACGCATATGTAAACGGTCGATAACAAAATATAAATAGATCCACCTCCCTATTTTTTAGCTTACTTCTCAATGTCACATTGTCCCCACCAAAGTACTTCTTGCAAACAAAAAAACACACCAAAAATTAAGCAAACATCAACAATTATTGAGTTTTGAAGTTTTTTTAATTATCAACCTCAACATTTCTAAGAATAAAAATGGTCTTAAATGGAAACCAACATGTCAAGTGAATAAAGAAAAAACAAAATATAAATAGATCCACCTCCTATTTAGCTTGAGTCAAAAAATTCATATTAACATATCGAATGACAACACTATTTAGCATGAGAACAATTCGTATCGAATGACAAATGCCCTCGTTCTTTATATATGAGTTGAATTATTTTAGAGTATCACTAGAAATGAGATCATTCAAGTTATTTAATTAAAACACAAAATTTATTTATAACACAAATTGTTTATTCTTAGATAAAAAAGATTCGGTGCTGACAAGGTACTTTCAATAATGAAACAAATCTTAAACATACATGAGTCGTATAATTCAAGTTTATTTGTAATTTATCATTAGTTTACAAGTGTAATAGAGCATTTTATTGTTATTGCCTAGGACCACCGGAAACCACGAGACGGCTTTCAAACTTCATAGCATATAATCCAAACATATAGAGCTACTATACTAACACTACTCTTCTACTATCAAATATTAAGCATGCAAACTATTCGTCTGATAATGAAAGCATACACATAATTTATTACGTGCTTAGGGTTTAAATGATAAATTATTATCATTTTGCAATACCTAAAAAGAAATGCTAACACGTAACTTGATGAATTATGCAAAATTTTACCTTCATAGTTTTAGTCTGGAAATCTAAGTTTAAGTTCATATCTAACACAGCCTGGCATGTTGATTGTCATAAAACTGAACAAAAACATGAATCGGCTAAGTTGAACATAATTGACTTCCTTTTGCAAAATATTTAAGATAATGTTTTGAGTAGATGTACGAGGAAAGCTCACATGAATTAAATCGAAATCTAGACGGTTCCCATTCTCATCAACAGGTAACTCTTACTTTTTCCACAGGGCCATTTATATCGAATAGCTGAACACAAAATGAAACTATATAGTATATACATAACTCTTAACATCGAACGACCAACAGTTATATTCATTTGAATATTCAATGAAAGTTATGATTTACATGCCTAATAAAAGGATGTTAGATATGAGATTCACTTTATCTACAAAAAGAAAGATTAATAATTACAAAAATTAAATATGCTTTTGAGTGATGTCCAAACCTTTTGAAGATATTCTTTAGGAAGTAGATTTCCTGCGTACACTATTTTATCATTATCATCTTTGTCTTGATAGAAATCAACATTTTCCAGGTTTCCCATTTTAATTTTTGATGAAACCATTTCCATACAAGGACGCAACTAATGTTTCTAATGTATGAATAAATTGGAACAGAGGGAGCAGTGTATATATGCAAGAACTACTCTTCAATTTTTGTAAGAGAAGCTCAAACAAATATGAAGTTCTTCAAAACATGACATTTTAATGATATATAGTGAAATTGAAACTGTTAATATTATGAACATCTATGTTTGCAAATTCTAATGAAGCGACATGGCAAGAAACACAACAACTAATAACATATAGGAGTATATATAATAATTCAGACAACAATGATAAAATAGATGGATATTGCACACATTCTAGTGAACCTAAGCTTACTTGACATCAATCGATTCAAATTTCTTGCTCTTGCTTGTACTGTTGTTGCTGCTATCGCTAGCCATTAAATTCAAGGCTAAGAATCCCGAACACCGTGTTAAACAAATCCACAAAGATATAAGAAGTTCCATAAAACACATAAAAAAATAAAAATAAAAAGTTTAAACAAACACCCCTTTGTGTTGTTCTTATATGAAGTTGAAGTTAAAAAAATAACCTAAAAATGGTGCTTCTTGATTGAATGCTACTTGAACCATTTTTTTTCTAGAGGATTAAAGTGGTTTATAAAAGGGCTGTACAACTCAATTAATATCATCTCCTGCAAAATTGTTTTTAAAGATACAACTTAATCATGAAATACTGTTTCACAAAAATAGCAAAAAGTGTTACAGTGATTTTTGAGAATCATAGTACACTATTTCTGCTTCTTACCTACCTTTTACTCTCATAGATTACATTTATTTGGTTTGTGTGTGTTTTGGGAAAGTGAGAAAGCCCAGCGAAAGGATACAACTCACATACGAGTTTATCTTTATTTTTATGTTTGGTTAACCTTAGATGTAGTTTGGTTTTATGTTTAATGTGTTTATTTTGATTTTTTGTTGATGTTGGGAATTACGGTGAAACTTCTGGATATTTCAAGTAATCGCCAAGAGTTTCATGAAGAAGAATGGATTCTGAGTTATACATCAATCCTCCTCTTGTCCAAGCCTTGAGCCACTAATCTTGCTTTGTTTTGACCACAACACCCCGAGCATCTCTTATTCTTCAAAATCCACTTTGTCCCAATGGCATATTTGCCATCGTGAGTGGAACCAAGATCCAAACTGCGATTGTGAAATTGTTGCATCTCTTCTTGGATTGCTTCTAGCCGACTTGAATCATTAAGAGCTTGAGAAACACTTGTTGGTTCTACTTGAGAAAGAAAATAAGCAAGCAGACAATCTTTGGAAGTCATGTGATTGTCTCTTTCTTTGGTTGGAGACATAAGAGAAAAGCAATCTGTCCAAACCGAGGACTTGTTATAGCCCTTCGAGTTCTAACAGTGCGAAGATCACCTATAATGTTGGATTGAGGATGAGCAATATTGATCCTCCGAGTAGCAGACAATGACTTCAATGGATGAATCAAGATTAGTGATAGTTGGTTCAAACTCGGCATCATAAGAGGGTGAGGTGAAGATGACTTTGGTTGATGATTTCCAAGATCCGGGGTCTTGGAAAGCGTGTATAAGGTTCTCCAAAGTCGAAGACACTTGAGAAGGAACATGTGAAGAAACAACATAGCCTTCACGGATTTATGGATGGTAGGTGTGGCAGAATCAACTTCAGCAGAAACATGGTTTTCTCGACTCCTTCATTAGCAACCTCTCCATTCGGCTTTTTTCGCTTCAAGCTTAGTTGCAAATTCTTGAGTCGAAGCCTAGCAAGATCCTCGGCATAATGTGATTCATCTTCATCACTCTTATCGACCAATATCCTTGGAGGTGGTACATGCAATATTGTTAGGGGAGAAAGAAGGCACAAGTATAGGTTGCTCATCATCTTCAAACTCATTTTCGAGTCATCATCCAAGGTACTGCATTGTTAGTGGGAGACTCTTGAGGACCTGCATTTTAGTTAGCCAAATGTCTAGTGTAACCCAAATAATCGTTAAGTAGTCAAGGTCAAAAGACCACATATGACCACAATCCTTGAACATTAGGCTTCTCTTCCAAAAATCTCGGGTTCAAAGTCTCTATCTTCTTGGCTTGCAAATTGTACACCTCAGTATGCCTTACTATGAGTTTGAATAACCCACAATATAACCATCATCGCCCTTCTCATCAAACTTTCCCAACGGATCACTTTGGTGTTTAGAATGGTCACTGACAACCAAAAGGTTTTAGGTAGTGGATGGCGGGAACCTTCCCAAAGAGAAGTTCATATGGTGTTTTGAGTTGAGGTTTAGTAATGGAGACCTGTTTAGTACATAGCACGCCGTGTATGACTTGATCCGAACATAGTGGGCGTGTTTAGAGTCCAAAGCATTGATCTTGCGACCTCTATTAAGGTCCTATTCTTTCTTTCACCACCCCATTTTGTTGTGGGGTTCTTGGATTACTATAATCCCTTTTATACCTTTTGCCCTCAGAGTTCTATAAGAATAGCATTCTTGAACTCATCCCATTATCACACGAATTCCTTAACCTTTTGTTGTTGATTTTCAACAAGGGTGATGAAGTCATCAAGACCGGAGATGTTTCATCTTTGGTTCTTAAAGAAAACCCAACAAAATCGCTATAGCCATCGGTGATAACCAAACGAGAAGAACTTATGATCAATGCTTGACTTGAGTTGGACCAAACAGATCCATGTGGAGCAATTGAAGAGGTTCAAATGATGCTCATAGCATTGATAGCTTTGTAGGAGGCTCGGTGTTGTTTTCCTTTGTTGCATGCAACACAATTATGATCATTGGTGAAAACTTTGGAGGAAGACCTTCAACAAGACCCATTTAGAGAGTTTGTTTATGGTCTTGAAATTCACATGAGCCATCCTCCTATGCCATTTAGTAGACTCATCAAGAGATGCTTTAGCCACCAAACAAGTGAGGTCACCAAGCAGTTGAACTTCATTAAGGTTGAATGTGTACAAATTGTGAGTTCGAGGAACTTTCGGTGAATTGAAGTTTCGTCTAGGAGTTTGAAGTCTTTAGACAGACAAGACATTCATTCTCGAGAAGAGTACTTTGTTCTTGGTGTCACAGATTTGTGAAATGGAGAACGAGTTGAAATCTTTCAAGTTCCTTAACATAGTACACATTTTCAAAATTCGGATGAGGTGTTTTATGGTGCCTTTCCTGTGATACTCCCATCACTTCCTCCAAAAGTCACATTGCCTCCTCCTTATTGGAACAAAATTGTGCATCATATCTACGTTCCCGGACATGCTTCGAGCAGCCACTATCAACAATACCAATATTTTTATGCTTAAGGGATGATCCTACAAACAACAACAAAATATATACATATAGTTAGTATTTCAAGGAGGTTCAAGTCATTCTTGACTTGAACACCGCCTTGGATCATGTGGAGTAGCCATGAAGATCTAGAGGATCCACCATTGTTCTTGGTCCTCCATTGATGATTGGGTCCCTTGATAGTCCAAGAACAACTTTGAGGGCTTCAAGAGTAGTCCCATATCCCATCCCAAGCATACATTGAGTCAACATATGTAGGCCAATAACCATGATTAAAGTATGGGCTAGTTGGTTGCACATAAGGTCAGCGGTGAACCTCTCCAATGAGAGTCAGATTAGCCTTGTGGGACATAAGGTGGAATATTATCAACATTGGTCCACTTAGATTTATGTTTCACGTGAGTAGCACATGCACCCAATCTTTGCTCATAAAATTACAATCCTTAATTAAATGAAATTTACTTCCACATACAAAACATGTCTTCTTTGGAAGATTTATTCAAATAGGGAGATGTTTGATTACATGCGAAATACTTAAATCGGAGACATTCAAGGAATTGTTTTTAACAGATCGATTATGCAAAGATTTAAAGATAAATCTTCAAGAAACTGTCTTGGAAGTTGATTCTCGGCTTCCTAGAAGGCTTGT
>CM040241.1:308260071-308287623 GCA_022545495.1 Chrysanthemum lavandulifolium | reverse complement strand
TAGGTTCCCTGCTTGACAATCCGAGCTAGAGTGAGGACCTCCACAATACTCACAACAAGAAACTGATGCGGTTGTGAGTGGTATGTGTTGTAGTCATAATTGGTATCGAACTCGCTCATAGACAAGCGTGCTTCCCGATTGACAATCGAATCGAATGTGAACCACCACAGATTTCACAACAAGACAACTGATGTGTCTCGCGAAGGTGGTAGCCGATGGAATAAATCGGTCGTGTTATGGTAGGAATAGGGATCTTGGTTATAGACGGACCCATTTCCCGATTCCACCATGCTACAACCGGGCAATTGCCACCATTATAAGGACCACCACACCATTGACAACCAAGATGGTGAGGATAAGACATAGAAAGAATCAAAGGTTATCAGAGGGTAAGAAACGAAGAATCAAAAGGGTAAGAGGGTAAAGAGGAATATTTTTGGTATTTTTGAAAAACATGATGATAAAAACAAAGAATGAAAATATTTTTTGGCGTTCTTAACACTTTAGGAAAAGTGTTAATGAACTTTTTGGATTTTCTGAAAACTTTACAAAAAATTTTTACAAAAGATGGGGTATGCACAAGAATGGATCTGAAAAAGGCTAAACACACGCTAAAGCCTCCCCGGCAGCGGCGCCAAAATTTTGATCTGTGCAAAACAGTCAAGTCTAAAAGACTTAAAACTGTTCAGACACAAATGCAATGAAGTCCTGGAGAATACAGAGAATTCCTGGGTCGTTATGTCCCAAGGAGACTCAATGGTGTGTAAAACTGATTCAGATGATGGGATGATCACTAAGGATAGTGATCGGAAAAGATTTGGAAAGGATAATTACACTACTGAAAAAGGTTATAAAATAAAGCGACTTAAATGCAAATTAAGAAAATTAAAAAGATAAAAAATATTAAATAAACGCTATCACTGTTTTTAAAGTGATGAACGTTTAAAACCTAAAACTTACGTTTAATTTAAAAACTACGTAAACGTACAGAATAAAACGTGAAACTTATACAATATAGATCCTAAAAATATGAAAAATACATTTTTACAAACCTAATAATATAAGAAAATTTATAGAAAAGGAAAATTATTTTTACAACTATTTATTTAATTATTATTAATTAAAAACTAATTTAAACTATTTAATAATACTCTAAAATAAAAGAAAATATGAAATAAGACTAGAAAAATAAATTTAAGACTTAGAAAAATCTAAAATATGATAAAACTAATTTTAAAACAGAAAATATATTTTTCCCACTTTTTATATAATTATTATTAATTTAAAACTATTTAAAACTAATTTAAATTATTAAAAATACCAAATAAAAGGAGAAAAATATGGAAAAATACTTTTTAAGCTTTTTACATTTATCTAAACTTAAGAAAAATGAAAAATTATTTTTTTGAGACTTTTCTTAATTATTTGTATTAAAAGCTATTTAAAAATACTTAAAAACTAATTAAAATCAAGAAAAATACCAAACAAGCTTAGAAAAATCTGAGAATTTCAAGAAAAATCTAAAATATTATAAGGAATAAAGGAAAAATATAAAAACAAGGTGCTATGTGGGGAAATTAGCAACTGATGTGGGAAGAGCTTATGAAATAAGCACTTTGAATAAGCTAGATGAGCACAACAAGCACCAAACTGAAACAGAGGGTCTAATATGCTAAAATAATCAAAATGCAACACAAATCAATAAGCTCAAACCTCTGGATATCAAAATGCAATAATTTGGTGATAAGAGCTTATGGCAGAAATCAGTGACAGGGGCCAACTTTAAGCTTAAAAATAAGCACCTAAATAAGCTGCAAACTGAAAGGCAAATACTAGAACTTAAAGAGGACCTGGCAAGGAGCTTGTAAACCAAAACTTAGACCTAGGGGAGCTAAACTAACCCCTGTGCAAGGTTGCAAAGAATCGAGAAAACTCAAGATAAGTTTGAGTTTTGCACTGGCGATTTGGACCTAAAAGCCAAGCTCTTTTGAAGCTTGTAGAAAAATCACAAAAATATGATAAAATGTAAATAAGAGACTAGAGCAGTAGGGCTTTCTAAAACAACAATTTTCATTGAAAATGAATCAGAAATGAGCTCATGAAAAATCTTCCTAGATGAGCCCAAATCTGACTTTTGCATCATTTGACTTTTGATGAAACTGAAATGTTTGACTAAAATGAAGTTTGATCTAGATTTTAAGGATGAGAATGATGTTACTAGATTAAATGAAGCTATATCAAGCTTTGTTTATGAGTTTGGAACACAAAACAAGTATTTTGATTCACAAAAATCCAACAGTGAATCTGTTACAGGCAAATGACAAGGATTTTGACTTATGATGTTTTTCAGGCACAAACTTGGACAGATAAGTACTCAATTAGGCTACACAAACTTAAACAAACCAATGCTAGCTACTGAGCAAGCTTTGAGGACAGATATATCAGCAAACCAAACACCCCTTTTTAATACTGTTTTGCACTTTTAATGAACTAATCTCTGACCCAGCTTATGAAATTGAACAAACTAAGTTTACTTGCTATAATTAACACTAAGTAAACAGACTTACACCATTCTAAACCATAGATACAAATACAAACAAAAACTGCAAAATTGACTAGAAATTGAAAATGTGAGACAGTTACTTACATGGATCCAGCTTAAGTGCAAACCAAAACCAAACCCAAACCTAAGCTAAACTATACTATTTCAACCCAAAAGCATCCTCTGCATCACCCTTTTCAATTTCTGAACCATTTTGAGCCCAAAGTTGACTTCTGTTGACTATTTCACAAAATTTCTTGAAAATGAAATGTAGCTTATAAAAGGCTTATAAGGACTTTAGACAAGCTTATTAAAGCTTCAAATAGCCACTAACAACTTGAACCATGGAATCTGGAACTGAGAAATTTCAACAGTGGCTAAAAAAAATGAAACTGAACATGAACTTGAATTGATGGTTGCAATAAGTTGAGATACACTAAAATACTTATAATTGGTACAAACAAACTTGAAAGTAGGGTGAGCAAAACAAACCGAAAAAACCGAAACCGACCGAAAACCGAAAAAAACCGAACCAAAAAAACCGACCGAAACTAAAAACCGATGGCTTGGTTTTTACTTTTTTAGAAACCGACAAATGCGGTTCGGTTTCGGTTTTCGTCCAAAAACCAAACCGCAAAAACCGAACCGAACCGAACCGAACCAGTCCAGTTCTATTATATAATAATATCTAATTAAAATAATATAATTAAATTACTAAATAAATCTAATTTATAATTCATATTCATTTTATTAGTAGATATATAATATATTTATCTTAACGTTTATATTTATATGTGTGTTTGTCGTGTCGCGTGTTTTGTGTGAATATATCAATAAGTATTCGATAATGATTATACTACGTGTATGTTCACTTGTATGTGTATATTTCATTTATATGTTTGTAATTGTAGAATTATGCAATAAACATTATTATGCTTTGATTGAAAAAATTAAAGAAGAATAACTAATTTTGTACGTAAAACAAGTTTGTTGGTATAATTTGCCATACCTAAATATTAACGGTTAGAAACCGAAAAACGAAAACCGAACCGAAACCGATAACAAACCGAAAAAACCGAACCGCCAAAACCGAACGGTTTTGGTTTTGGGTTCTACAAAACCGAACATTGTGGTTCGGTTTGGTTTTAGCCAAAACCGACCCAAACCGAACTGCACACCCCTACTTGAAAGCACAAATACAAACTATTTAAGACATGATAATTTAAAAGTCGACATACATTTTTAAAAACTAAAACTAACTACTCTTGAAACCGCTTCTCTCTTCACTTTTATAGCTTCAAAAGACTCTCCCACTTGCTCGACTAATCCCACCAAATCCAACCATTGGATCTCTCATGTGCCATATGTCATTTTAGGCGCCAAAAGTCTCATTAGCATGTTTGAGTTGGTATCAATTAATTAATGGGTTTTGGGTGTATGTAGAGGTGGAGGGACAAAGGGAATGGATAGGTGAGGAGGGGTTGAAATGAGGAAAACCACTCGGTTTTGGTGTTCTGAGGAGGAAGAGATCTCGCATGATGGTAGTGGTTTTGGGCGCCAAGTGGGTTTGACTGGATTGGTTTGACCAGGCAGTAATACAAAGGGGGGGTTCAAAAAGCTTATATGGCAGGGGGTCATAGGTGTGAAAGGGTCCAAAATGGTTTATAAAGGGTTAAATATATAGGGACCTTTTGTGTAACTTCTGAAATTGCAAGGACCATTACTGCCAATTCTGCCAAGATGCTCCAAGGACTAAAAGTGACAAAGTTTAATAATGCAAGGACCAAAGTTGCCATTTTCAGATTTTCCAAGGGCCATTTCTGCCAAATTTGAAACTTAAAGGACCAATTTGAAATTTTCTCAAAACTTTTTATATTTTTCACCAAAGGACTAAATTTGACAACTTTTGATTTAAAAAGAACCTTTGGTGACTTTTCTTTTGAAATTTTGACTCAGGGACTAATTTTGACAATTTAAGAAACTTGGGGGACTAAAACTGCCAATTTTGCAAATTTGATACGTTTTTCATCTGATTTTGATATTTTTGCATTTAAAACACATAAAACACCGATTTGTGATATTTTGATCATTTTGATGTGTTTCGAGTGTTTCGGATGATTTTGCAATTTATATTATACAAAATGATGAGTATTTAGACTCATCAAAACAAATGAACTGCTCAATCTAACTAAATTAAAAACTAGAACAGATTTAAGGCAAGTTTGACTATTACTGCTCTAGGATGCAAATGCATGAGCTTAAAGCACTAACTGGTTGTATACTGATGTAATGCAACAGACTTAAACCACTAATGGCACTTAAAACTCAGTTAACTGTCTTATGCCAAACACTGGTTTATGTGCCAATGTCCAGCTTTTCCAATCCACAACTTAGTCCTAGCTTCAACTA
This sequence comes from Chrysanthemum lavandulifolium, assembly GCA_022545495.1. Taxonomy (NCBI): domain Eukaryota; kingdom Viridiplantae; phylum Streptophyta; class Magnoliopsida; order Asterales; family Asteraceae; genus Chrysanthemum; species Chrysanthemum lavandulifolium. The sequence goes on along the minus strand of CM040241.1, from coordinate 308,282,672 downwards.
ACCCTTAAATCAGATTTGGTATGCAAGATTACAACAATGTGACTCGAGCTAACCACTATAACAGGCTTAAACTGATTTACTCTCACTAATGCGGGTTCAACAGAAAATCATGCAGATAAGGTTCTAAGCTAAGGAGCTCTTAAACAACAATCAAAACAGCTTATTTAAGACCAACTACACTAGTTTAAACATCATTAAGTCAGATCAAACAATTCGAACTACAATGCAACAATGAAACATAAATGGAGCTTACAATAGTCTTGGTCACAATGGCTTGTCACTGAGATTAGATTATCACTATCCTAAACCTGGTCTTGACCCAGTATGAATACGATCTCAACCCATATCAATCTTCACATTAACACCAAGAGCAATCAATATGAGATTCTTGTGCGTTGACTTTTATTGACCCAAGTTGAATTTGAAAGCAAGAACTGAGTATATAGAGAGTTTTCTCTCTTTGTGAACTAAAATGGGTTTATAACAGTTAATGAAATCAATAAAACAGAATTTAGAATTGAAATGAGAATTAAAGCAAAATGATTAAATTGACAATAAAACTTGAGTACAAATTAGAAATTACAAAGCGCAATATTACTTGAAAACATAAAAACTGAATAAAAAAAACCCTCGTTTGTTCTCTCTGGCGAAAAAGCGATCGAATCCCTCATTCTCGAATCGTTAACTTTGTAGTAGTATAAGATCGTCCCTATTGGGGTTCATTAATTGATTTAATGATCTAGTGGGTCGTATATTACTATATTGCTCTAAACGTTTTTTAGGTTTCTTTGGATTTGCTTTTTGTCTGTTTATGCATGTGCTTTAATTCACATACGTAATAATTCTGATCATATATTCCTAATATTATATCCTTTGTTGCTTACTTCATGGTTCTCAATCATTGAAGATTTGTGGGGTTTTCCTTGATAAAAACGATCGTAATATTCCTAATATTTTTGTTGAATCGTTTTTTTTTAGGGTTTATTATATCGGCCTGATTCATCCTATCATTCTCTTTAACATTCTTGTATTATGGGATAGGATCGAATTTTTTGTGGTTTAAACCCTAACGCTTCAGTTAGGGTTTTCTTGGTAGTGCATGCTCGCTGGTTAATTGGTATTTGGTTGGGGTGATTTGATTCGGTAGGTTGAGGGTTTAAGAGGGATGGAAAAAGGTTTTTTCAACAAGAATAGTGCTCGTAAGGGCACTAGAGATGTGGGGTCTTCTACTAGTTTGGCCGATCAAACTAGTGGTTCGCAAACTATTGATGCACCATCTAACTTGGCCGATCAAGTTGGGTTGCAAAAGGATGATGAACTTGCTGCACGAAAGGATAAGGTTGTTTTGGATGATTTGGAGCAAAGCCATGATACACCGCTCGATTCGCCTCTAATGTTTCACAACAACCTAGTGTGGAGCAATTGATTGCTAATGCGCATCGAGAACTTTGATGAAGCAATGAATAAAATTGACATGATATTGCTAAGATGGCTTCATCTTCTCGATGTGAACAATTCGAGTGGTATTGGGCTTCAATCTAAGTCGAATGGTACTAAAGTTTATTCAAGAAATACTCCTCCGTCGAGTTTTGATGTGGCTATGCAATCCCGGATGTATGGTACTACTCATTGTGTTACTTCGATCCTAATGCACCCAAGGTTGTTACTACTAGTGGTAATGGAGTTAAGTCGGTTTCTTACGCTGGTGTTGCTACTAATGAAGCCCAAAACACGATCTAATTTTCTGAGGCTAGAATGCAAGAAAAGAAGAATGATGTTGACCTTTCATCCCAATGAAAGTGGTGGAAGAGGTGAACATGAGGTTTGAGAATACTCTATGGATACTTCCTTGGTCAACGCCTTGCTTTCCCCGTTGTTGACTATTATGTTCGCAATCGTGGGCTAAGTATGGTTTACAAAAGGTTATGATGAATGCTAAGGGATTCTTCTTCTTCAAGTTTAATTCGAAAAAAGGCGTTGATGATGTTCTTGATAATGGTCCTTGGTTGATTCGTAATGTTCCTATTATTCTTAAACCATGGACATTGAACACCAACTTGCTTAAAGAGGATTTGACTAACATTCCGGTGTGGGTTAAATTCCATGATGTTCCTTTAGCTATGTTTTCTGATGACGGGCTTAGTCTTCTTGCTACATTGATTGGTACGCCCAAAAGGTTAGATGCTTTTACTAGTCAAATGTGCAAAGAATCTTGGGGCCGTAGTAGTTTTGCTAGGTGTATGATTGATGTGAAGTCGGATGAGGTTCTTAGGGACGACCTCACCGCCGAGATTCCTTTACTTGATGGTACGGGTTCGACTATTGAGAAGATCCGTGTTGAATATGAATGGAAACCGCCTAGATGTGAGAAATGTCGGTATTTGGACATACTTTGGTGGATTGTCCTAAGGTTGTGATTCCGATCGCTCAACCTCATAAGGACGTAAGTGATGGTTTTCGGATCGTTAACAATAAGAAGAAGGAAAACAAGTTCGGCCGAATCCGGTCGAGGAGGTTCTACTAAATGTGGTGGGCAAGCATTTTGAATATCGCCCAAAAGCCTCCTCCCGAACCAAAGAAAGTAAATGTCGGTAAAACGATGGCTTCTAACGTGGCTAGTTCGAGTGGAACCATGATCACTACGTCTAATCAGTATGATGCTCTTAATATGGACGATACAGATGTGGATAATGGTCGTACAATGGAGGTTAATGAGGATGAGTCGATTAAGACTGGTTATACATCACATGTTCCGCTTGTGAGTGATTCAATGGGAACAATAGATGTTGGTTCCACTCCCATAGTTGAGAAAATTGGTAAGCTTGAAAAACTAATTATTGATGGGAAAGCTACTCTTGTGGATGATGATGGTCAACCTATTCCGCCTACCTCTTCTACTAAGAGAGCTAACCCTTTTCTAAAGTGGGAGAGATTGAGGTGTCTGATTACAAGATGAGGTTGTTGCTAACCCATTTGATGAGTCTGCTAATATATTTGGCGGTGGCGGGAGTTTGAAGATGACTATGATGAATATGACTTGATGACTATGCAAAGCAGTTCGTGATCTTCCGGAATTTGATAACTTTAATGCCATGTATGGCACAAAGTTTCAAGGTCCTAGGAAGTAATCTTATTTTGTTGTGTCATTTGTTATCATTTGAGTAGTGGTTTATTTTCTTGTTTCGAAAATAGGAAGTATCTTGTTATGTAAGCTCTATGCCTATGTAACGGGCTGATATATGGGATTTCACTCATATACATTGTACTTAAACGTTTATTTGGTTAATATATTTACCAGGGTGCAGGATTACTCCCCTTTACCCAAAAAAAACATAAAAACTGAATTGAAAACTACGTTAACAGAAAAAAAGATGAAAAGATGCTAAGTCTCCCAAAAAAAAACTCTCTTCCCCTGTCACAGCTACGAGCTTATTTAAGCTCAGGTATCTTCATCTCTTTCCTCTGTCTTCTCTGTCTTTCCAGTGAGATGAACGTGCAAAAAGACGCGTGCCTGCCATTTGCCAGTTGCTAATTCCTCTTTGCCACTTTTCTTCTTTTTTTTCAATTTTTTATTTCTTTTCTTTTCTTTCTTCGCTGGAAAAAAATGGGTGGGTAACATGCGTGGGGTGTAGGGATGGTGTGGGAGATGATGGTTTGAGTGAATATGTCAGGGAAAGGTGGGATTATTTTAATTTGTGTTTGCAGGTGTGTGTTTGGGTTTGGGTGGTAAAACGAAGAAGAAAGGGTGGTTTAACTCGGGTAATTATTGACCGGGTATAGGGGTTGACTTGGGTTGGACCGGGTATGGACCGGGTAAGATTGGTTGGGCTTGGGCTTGGACTTTAGGTAGTTATTAGTTTGGATTTAGGATTTAAATTGGACCCATTTGATACTTTAGGGACTAAAACTGCCAAACTGAAAATTCAGGGACCAAGACTGAAAATTATGAAGTTGTAGTCCAAGGGTCAAACTTGTACATCTCAAATAAGTTAAGGACCATTTTTGCCAATTGTGAAATTCCAAGGACTAAACATGACAATTCTGAAAATCAAAGGACCAAAACTGTAATTTCTCAAAACTTTTGTAATTTTTCATCAAAGGACTAATTATGACAATTTATGATTCCAAAAGGACCTTAGGTGACTTTTCTTTTAAAATAAGTGCTCAGGACTATTTCGCCAATTTTGAAAGTCGGGACCTAAACCGCCAATTATGCAAACTTTGTTCGTTTTCATTTGTTTTCAATAATTTTGTATCTCAAACATATAAAAACAATTTTGAGATATTTTCGTGATTTTGATGCATTTCGAGTGTTTTTAAATGTTTTGCAGTTCAGATTTGACCTAAAATGATGAGTTTTTACACACTCATCAGCTACCCAAACAACCTGAAAAAGGGAGGGCTCTACCGACGTTGAGTTTATGTTGTGTTGGGTTAAAACCACGTGAATTATTCAATTAAAAGTCCGACAAACATCGTTACCAAGAAAAACATTTTATGTTTAATTCTTTTAATGATATTATGGTAAAGTTTACTAATTTCCAAAGGTAAATGACAAAATCTGTTTTATGGATGCTACTTGTCTGTATCATATAGTAAGATACTCTAAAGCATCTAATATGTCGGCACAATTTTAAAGTTATACAAAATGAGATGTATATGAGAACAAAAGATTTGACAAAGAAATTCCCATTTTCTAAAATAATTTGAACCATAGTTGTTAAAATTTCGATTTTATTTTATAGATTTTATGATTTTACGATACTAAAAAGCAAAAATGATCAGGATCATACGTAGGATTTTAGAAGCTTAAAATCTTATAAAATCACGATCTTGACCATAAAATCTTAAGATTTAATCCTATGCTATCTTATTTTATCGATCAGTTTATCCTAAAAAGTAAAAATTACAAAGTTATAATATATATTATGTTTTGTATAATTATAAAAAACAATTTATGAGTCTTTTTATACATTCCAAATTCATAATTTAGGACAATATTTTTATGAAAAATTCATATAGTTTTGTGTTTATGATATACTATAATTTGTAGATTTGAATAATATTACAAAGAATATTAAAAAAAATAACATTATAATAAGTTTTTTAGGATCCTGAGCCGATCTTACGATTTCAATCGTGTTATACTATATGTTACGATGCTTGGGTTGCTTAAAGCCTTAACCTTAACTCATAAAAATCCAATTTTCTACTAGAGTTCATTTACTTCTTCACCTTTCAATTTAAATACTCATGTCCTTTGGTAGATATTCATGTCATTCCATTTATTAACTCACTAATGTATGTACTTTTCATTGAATTATAATAACGCTTTCTCTCTCCTCCTCCTCTTTTTCTCTCTCCTCTTTTATCTCTCTTTACCCTAAACGTTTTCCCCCCACCTATCCTCACCATCTAGATTGGCTACAATTAAACCTTACCAAGAGCTTCCTAATCCCATACCGATCCCAACGGTACTCGCCGATTTGTCGCCGGACCACCGACGTCGCTGTCACGCGCCTGCAGCGTCATCGCCGAAATTTAAATTTTCCGGCAATATAGAGCAATTGAGCTCAACGGCTTTTTGCTTTGTGTTTTTCCGAGCAGCTTCTGCCATTCCGGTGCAGCTCTAACCCAGTTTTTCCGGCCAAGTTCTGGCATACTTGATTTTCTACTTGTTTTTCTTTTTCAGGTTGTTGAGGCTACGTGGACTGTTCCCGCTGGTGATTCTTGGACCCCAACACTCTTCGCACGGCCGCTTCTCGCCACCATATCACGACCGGATTTTTTTCCAAGCGTGACTTAGGGTTTGCTTTTCTTTACCCTCTTTACCATCTTTTACTCTTTTCCCTCTTCTCCTTTGTGGGTTGGTTCTCTTTTCCTTAGGGTTAGTTTGTTTCTTGTGGCCTTGTTGTTGTTTGTTAGGGTAGGATAGACGCCTTGGTTAAAGATGGTCTCATGAGGTCATGTCTTGCCGGGTTGAGTGGTGTTAGCGGGGTAGGAAGGGTAGATGGGGTGTAGATGGGGTAGGTGAGCTTAGGGGTGCAGCTGGGGGGAGCGGGGTAGGTGTTTTAGGAGGGTCAGGAGGGTTTGGGGGGTAGGGGTTTTGCTAGGGTAGAGTCCCCTCGTAGAATTAGGGTGGGTAGTTGGAATGTTGTGTCCTTGACAGGAAAGCTCTTTGAGTTGGCGGATGTGTTGAGGAGACATAAGGTTGACATTGCGTGCTTCCAGGAGACTAAATGGAAGGGCTCCATCTAGAGGGAGGGTAACGGTTTCAAGCTTTGGTACTCAGGATCTAAGACCGCGAAAAACGGAGTTGGAATTATTTTGGCGACGAGTCTCAAGGAGAATGTAGTGCAAGTGACCAGGAGGAGCGATAGTATCATGGCGATTACGTTGGTCATTGATGGGGAGACCGTTAACGTAATTAGCGCATATGTATCACAGGTGGGCCGGAGTGAAGTAGAGAAAAGGACCTTCTGGGACTCCCTCGACGAGCTTGTTAGGGAGTGTCCCTCGGACCAACGCTGATTTATAGGTGGGGACTTGAATGGCCACGTAGGAGCGGTGCATGAAGACTACGCGGGTGTTCATGGTGGTTTTGGCTTTGGAGTCAGGAATGATGAAGGTCGATCGATTTTAGAGTTTGCTTTAGCTCACGACTTGGTTGTTGTGAACTCTTTCTTCAAGAAGAGACATGAGCACTTGATCACCTTCCAGAGTGGGGGTCACAACACCCAGATTGACCATCTGATGGTGCGAAGAGGTGACCTTAGAGCGTGTAGGGACTGCTCATCCCAACATAAATTGCTAGTTTTGGACTCTATTTTCGCGAGGCAACAACCTAGGAGAGCGGCTACCAGGTTGGCGAGGATTCTTTGGAAGAATTTGAATGATGGGACGAGTCTTTTAGAATGAAAGTCTTTAAGGGACTCTCCACTGGGTCGGAGGACTTGACTGCTAGAGATGCGGAACAGTTGTGGATTGTTCTGGCTGACATCATTAAATACGGGCAAAAGAGTCCCTCGTCTTGGCTAACGGACAGCTAGGACCCATCCACCAAACAGGGAATCTTGGTGGTTTAGTGAGGAAGTGCAATCCAAAGTTGCCGTGAAACAATCAAAGTTCAAAGAACTTCTTCGGTGTAGAGAGGGGCACCAAACTGACATTACTGCCGCGGAGGAGAGGTATAAAGTAGCTAAAAGAGAAGCAAAAAGGCAATGGCTCAGGCGAAGGAAAAGGCGTATGAAGATTTGTACAAGAAACTAGACTCCAATGAGGGGGAAAACGATATATTCAAGATTGCTAAAGCCCGAGAGAGAAGGAGGAGGGATTTAGGAAATATCAAATTTATCAATGACGTAGGCGGACGGACCATTGTTTATGAAGAAGATATTAGGAAAAGATGGGGATAGTATTTCTCCTCCCTTTTCAACGGAGGAAGCACGAAGGAAGCGGGGAAGAAGAGAACCTTTCCCAACGTCTTGAATGCTACTATTCATGAATTAGCGAAACAGAAGTGAAGGTCGCACTACAGAATATGGGAAGAAACAAAGCGGTAGGGCCGGACCAAATCCCTATAGAAGCTTGGAGGTGCCTCGGGAGGGAAGGGCTAGATTGGCTGAGTTGCCTCTTCAACAAGATCTTTTCTAGTGCTAAGATGCCGGAAGAATGGAGACTTAGTGAATTTATCCCCATTTACAAGAACAAAGAGGATGTGCAAGTGTGTAGCAACTATAGGGGCATTAAGCTCCTTAGCCACACCATGAAGCTCTTGGAGAGAGTTATTGAGAGGAGGCTGAGAAGGGAGACGAGGGTATCTGAGAACCAATTTGGTTTTATGCCAGGAAGGTCTTCGATTGAGGCTATCCACATTCTCAGAAGTCTCATGGAGAAGTATAGAGAAAGACAAAAGGACCTGCATATGGTGTTCCTTGACCTTGAAAAGGCTTATGATAGTGTCCCACGAGAGTTGATTTGGAGAACTCTTATTGGCAAGGGAACACCAAGGATATACGTGAGAGTCATTAAGGATATGTACGAGGGGTTAAGACCCGTACGAACCAAATGTGGGAGCTCGAGTTTTCCACAGTGAAAGTTGGGCTACACCAGGGATCTTCTTTAAGTCCCTACCTTTTCGCCTTGATTCTGGATGACATATCTCGAGGGGTACAAGAGGGCATCCCGTGGAGCATGATATTTGCTGACATTGTGTTGGTGGCGAAATCGTGAAGGTTAAACATCAGCCGGAGCTCTGAGGAGGCTTTGGAAGACAACGGATTCAAAGTAGAGAGAAGATCGAATACCGAGATGTGATTTTGGGAGGCGAGTCCGCCAACACGAGGATATTCGTGTCGGCGACCGATTCTCGCCACCCAAAGAGTCTTTAGATATTTGGGATCGATGATTCACAAATCGGGGAGGATAGATGAGGACGTTACCCACAGGATCAGCGCTGGTTGGGCGAAATGGAGGGCGGTGTCGGGAGTCCTCTGTGCCAGAAATGTCCCCTTAAAGTTAAAAGGGAAATTTTATAGGGTAGCGATTAGACCGGCTATGTTGTACGGGTCCGAGTGTTGGCCCATCTTCAAGGCCCAGGCTAACAGGGTAGAGGTGGCTGAACTGAGAATGCTAAGATGGACTTATGGTAAAACCTTGCTTGACATGATCCCGAACGGAGTTTTCAGAGCAAAACTTGAAGTCGGAAATATTATTTCCAAGATGAGAGAAGGTAGGTTGAGGTGGTTCGGCCATGTCAAGAGGAGGCCTCATACGGCGCCGGTTAGAAGGGTCGAGGCGATAGTAGTAGATGGAGTGAGAAGAAGGGGCAGACCCAAACTCAGGTGGGAGGATAGACTTAAGCTTGACATGTCGGAGCTTCTCTTGTCAGAGGACATGACTCAGATAGGAAAGGGTGGAGAGATAGGATTAGGATCTGCCGCTAGTTTTGTCTTGGGGCTTTGTGGGTTTAGGTAGTTTTGGGTGGGTTAGGTTTTTAGGCGCCTCGTTGTTGCTTTGCCGTAGTTTTAGGCCACGTGCGTGCTTTTCCTTGCTCGTGTTTGTTTAGGCTTGCTTGCTTTTTCTCGCCCGGCTTTTGCTTTTGGTGCCTTGTTTTTGCTTTGCCTTAGCTTTAGGCCCGTGCGTTGTTTTTGCTTTGGTCTTTGTTGCCCCCTTTGGTCTGCTTTTCTTTGCGCTATTCTATGTTGCCTTGCCTTGTTTCCCTGTTGTCTTCACTGCTTGTGCTTGCTTGGTTTTATGTCTCTTGCTCTCTTTTCTTTTACCTCTCACCCGCACACCAGCACTTGCCGGAGGTCTCGTTGGAAGCAGTCTCTCTACTCCCGAGTTTATCTTGGGGCAGGGGTAGGATCTGTCTACATTTTACCTCCCCCATACCCCGCCCCGGCGGGATTGGGTATGTTGTTGTTGTTGTTGTTGTATGTACTTTTCAGTAGTGCTCAAAATGGAAACTTTTAATAGCGGGAGCTTTTAACATCGCAGGAAAATGAAAACAATATCATGAACATAGCCACACAAATTCTGTAAACCAAGAAAAGACATGCATGTAATAGCCTACCTATGCCATGACAACACCTCTACGATACGAACATACAAAGCAGTCCATAGTAAATTACAGAAATCTCTTTTTCCCAAGTAAAATGCAAGAATTGTTTTACGTATTCATTAGGAAGAAGCACAACAACAAAATTCTCAAACTGCTAACTAAAACACAAGATCATAATCGTCTGAGGTGAATGGACATGAAAGGCTAAACATGCCTTCTAGTATGGGTTTGGAAAGTCACTTAATTTGGAGGGGTTTGATTACCCATTTTAGAGAGGATACTACCTATCATTCACATTCCCAAATCTAAGACTAACAAACCAAGCACAAACATATTTCGAATCAGACTATAAAATAGGATTATTTTAAGGGATTTGCTACATCCACATAAACTTTCCACAAAATATCCACTCGTGACACGTCAGCGAGTGAGGACTTTTTGTGGAAAGTTTATGTGGCCCTAGCATTGCTCTTATTTTAAAACATACGACAACAAATTTGCGAAAAGTTTTTGTACATGCATGTGATGACAAAACAACCGGTCAATGAGCTTGAAGCCACAAAAAAAAGTCTTCCAATTGCAACATAAGATACAAATGTTCAATAATGAAACCTACAACAAATTAAGGCTTTCTTCTCAGCGATATATTTCTACCAGTGAGAAACTGAACGAGCAAATTTTGCATAAAATGTGGCAAAACAAGATGTGTGTCAACTCGGGCTTACACGATCTATCTCTAACATGACATATGATTAAAACTAGATAATTTAGAGAATTGCATTTTGGTCCTTGTGGTTTGGCCAAATTACAGGTTTGGTCCTCATCCTTTCAAAAGTGCAACGATGGTCCCTATTTTGAAGTTTTGGTAACATGTTTGGTCCCGCGCCAAAGTTAAATGACTATAATACTCTTGTCTTCTTCCCCTTTAATTTTTGATTATTATTTCTTTTTATTTATTCACCCAATAACAAGAACATATACAAGAACCCAGATAAACAAAATATTTAATACACTTAAATATCTAATACACCCATTGCAAAAATCGCTAGGGGTAGTCAACATAAAAGCGATTACGGTTAAGCACTCTTAATCGGATTGGATTTTATATATAAAACTATAAAATTTTGAAACTATATGCCGATTTGGCCGATCTAGCGATTTTTTTTCGATTTTGCCGATTTTTACCCGTGGCGATTTTTCCGATTTATCCGATTTTCTACGATTTGGCGATTAATCGGCCGCCTAGGCCGATTAATCCGATTTTATCCGATTTTTGTCATAACGATTAATGAAAATCGGAACGGCTAATCACCGCCTAGCGATTAATCGGCGATTAATCGGCCGCCTAGACCGATTTTTGCAACAGAGAATATACCCATATCATCAACATAAAAAAACACCCACTTCTAACCATAAATCCATATTCACCCCCAACTCTTTTTAGTCTCCTACCTACCTTACGGAGATGGAATCAGCCTATCATCAGTTCAAGAAAAGTCAAAATTATTGACAAGAAAAAAAGGTGAGTAAAAGAACACTAAACTTCAAAAACAACTACTAACACAAAATTGTCCCGGTCATATCCCAAAACTACAACCTCGTGTCTACATTATCAAACACAAATTCATCAACATAATTGACTATCCCTACCCTGCCAGATTCGAAACAAGAAACGAAAATTCAAAAAGGAATAACAAGAACAGTAACTGGTCTACAACAACAAACCACTACAACTTCACAAACAAGAACAATAACCTTGTCCAAATCCATACCCTACCAGATTTGAAACAAAAAGAAATGAGAGTCAAAGAGGAAGAACAAGATTCGTGGAGGTGGTGACATAACCACCAAATATGGCGGCGGCGGTGGTTACAGATCCGATGGAGGTGGTGACAGAATCCCCGAATCTAGCATACATCTTCAACCCATGTAGATCTACAAAAATAAGTACTCATTATCCATAACCTCAAATCCCCAAATCTGATCTGTGTTGATGCTTTTATGTTTCGATTAACACATAAAAGAAACAAAGAGGATTTTGTGGCTTGTGTTCGGTTTAAAATCATAAAGGAGAAGAAAAGAGATAGATTTTTATGGGACCGCTGTTTTGGTCTTCTTATGTGAAATCTAATTGGGGGTTTTGTGGTTTTTGTATTTTTGTTTATCTTTGCTATATCTGAAATTGTTTTTGAGAGTGTTTGTGCATTTATTATTGATTTGTGTGTGAAAGTGGGAGTGGTTTTGTTTTAAGAGTAAATTGTAGTTTTGTTTACTTGGGTTCTTGTTCATGATCTTGGTATTTGATGAATAAATAAAAAGAAAAAGTAATTGGAAAATTAAAGGGGAAGCAGACAAGGGTATTTGAGTCATTTAACTTTGGTCAGAGACCAAACATGCAACTAAAACTTTAAAATGGGGACCATCGTTGCACTTTCGAAAAGATGGGGACCAAACCTGCAATTTGGCCAAACCATAAGGACCAAAAATGCAATTTACTCGATAATTTATGTTGCATTTTGTAATATAATCTAGCTTGAATTATATACTCAACAGGTAAAATCAACATATTGGTGCTGTCACAATGCCATAAAAAGATTAATTGGACATTTTTCTTTCAAAAAGTTATGTGAGAAATTTAAATTGAGACACGAATGTGGAAGTTTTTTTCACTGGTAGTATTTGGTGTTCATCTATCTAGCTAAAACAAAGTAGCACATGTAATATATATATGACAAAAAAAAACAAAAAAAACTGTCAAAAAAAAGCGGCTTTCAAAATCGATATTAATTTGCTGTATCACAAACTCACAATTTCTAGAAGTCGCGAAACCAAACATCCTACATAAACTAGTTGACATGAAAACTCATGGAGCTTCACATACATATTACTTTCTTTCTGGTAATTAAAGTACCTTAACACGGAAAATAAAACCATTAAACCGAACAAATTCCTCAATTGTGATGGGACTATATGAATGGGTAAAAACAATCCTTGCACTTAGCAAGTCGGCAGTAGCGTAGAATATTACTAGGGCAACTATCCCTCTTCGAATGAGAAAATGACCGTAAAATATTACTAAGACAATTCGCATCCTATGGAGGGGAAAGTGTAGTAACCCCTAGTTCGTATGATCATTCTTCGACCTTTGGTATCATCTTGTAGCCAATATGGAACCAATTAGAGCGTATTTGTTCGCATCCTCAACACCAATGAATCTTGATTGCACATCCTACAAACAAATACAAATTTAGATGCAACAATTCTAAATTTAAAGAAAACACATAAACAATTATAGGGAAAGTGTGTATATACTCAACAAAAACATCATAATTACATATTTGCTTCCATGACAAGTTTTCAATGCATAAATACGATGCTTTTAAATGATGTGCCGGGAATATGAAATTATGATATTTCTTTTGGGTATATATGAATTGCCCCACAATTAAAAACCAAATATACATTACCTATTATCCGGCATTGTGATCAAGAGGACGGAACTGGCTGTTAAGATATCAAAAAACGGTGTCGATCAGGGTCTTGTATGAAATAATCTATTGAAAGGATAAACAAATAAAAAATAACATAATTTTTTTTTTCAGGGTTGTGGTGTGGCCAAATATGAGTTATGGTTAGTTTTTATATGTTTAGTGTTTCACCTTTTTACCACAATCGTTGAGTGGTTAGTTTTTATAGATTTTTTAGTAAGTTCGGTTTATGGCTTGATACGGGCCTAGTGTAGGATGAGTTCGTATCAAAGTACAAGAGACATAAAAAAAATCCATCGGATCATTGTAGTTGGTTAGGTCATGTGGTTGTCACAACTCCGCATTGCTCTGATTTAATCAATGTTTTAAAAACCGGGTTTATAATCGACCCGGTCGAGTCACCGGACACCGGTTTGACTGGTTCAACCAGTTCGACCGCCAAGTCAACCCGGTTTTTCATTTATTATTATTATTTTTTCAACCGGTTTGAAAAATATTTCAAAAAGTCAATTGGTTTATTTAAGAAAAATTTGGAAAAAATATTTTGAAAAAATTTTAGAAGGGTAAAATGGTAATAATATGGTCATTCAAAGAAAGAAAAACGGCCTAACTTTAACCGGGTTTTAAAATAGTTATTATTGGTAGTTCACCGTCCGACTTCCATTTTCGACGACCGGGTTTGAAAACATTAGATTTAATTTCATAGTAGTTACTAGTAATTTTCATGTCTTTAGACCGACAATGCAAAGTAGTGCAGAGTCTTTGTAATTTAACAACATACTCTAGTACATATTAGATTAAAAATATCTATTATTAATTTAAAAAGATAAAATGGAGATATTGATTCGGGAAAGTAATGTTTGATATCAAAAGAATCTTAGTTTTAGAAATTAAGCATAATATAAAGTGGAGTTGTAACATAGTGGATAAAGCTTCTCTTGCATAAAGAAACAAAAAGGATACCATTCTCTCTACATTAACAATTCAATGATTTTATTATTTAAAACTACAATTAGAGTTCATAACTAGGTGAAAGCAGCCGAGCCGAGCTCGAGCTCGTTTAGGCTCGAGCTCGGCTCGCTTATATATAAAAGCTCGAGCTCGAGCTCGAGCTCGCTCGAGCTCACATTTGAGCTCGAGCTCGCTCGTGAAATTTTCACAAGCTCGAGCTCGGCTCGTTAACACAAAGCTCGACTCGTTAACACAAGGCTCGAGCTCGTTAACACTGTTATACGATAGAAAATAGAGTAAATTACACCGTTCGTCCTTGTGGTTTGCGTTGACCGCAGGGTTTCGTCCTTTGACCAAAAAAATTGCACCGTCCGTCCTTAAGTTGGAAACGCTATGCATCATTCGTCCTTTAACCAAACGACGTTAAGTTTGACCGTTGACGAACGGTGTAGTTTATGGAAATGACAAAATTACCCTTTAATTTTCCATTTCCTTTCTTCCCTGTACTTTCCACTGTGAATTTCTATTCCCTATTAAGAAATTATTCATCATTTCAAGATGTGCTTACCCAGATTTAATTGAACCTCAAAAATGAAATTTAAAATACACACACCTAATCACACATGATTATCAAAAAAAGAAAAGTATCTTTTTCCTCATAAACAACCAACCCATAAAAATAAAACACCATCACCAAAAGTCTAAAATCAGCAATAACAACCACCATTTTTTCCATTAAACTGTTTAGTAATAGACTATTGGTAGAGATTCAAAAAAAAAATTAAAGTGGTTCCCTTATCTATTGTACATACTAACATCCACCAATCTCCGATAACTCTCAACAACTACCGCCACCATGTCTATGGCCGCCACCGTTACATCCACCAATCTCCGATAACTCTCAACAACCACCACTCCATCATCATCCTACCCCCTCACCAACCCCTTTCAAACTCAACACTTTCAAATTAACATCCACCATCTAAAACCCTAAGTTGCGATCATTATCTGTCACAACAATGACGCCAGCATCTCAAGAGATTTTGTCAAAAACATTCCAGATCTAGTCGTCATCGGATTTATCTCGCCGCCGCGTGTGCAGGGGTGTGTGTGTGTGTGTTTGATATGGTATGAGGTAGATGAAGATTGTTGAAAAATATGATGTTGAAATTTGTGGAGTTAAAAGAAATAAAGGTTAGAATGAAATGTTTAAGTGGTTGAAGAAGTTTTATTTTTTGAATGCGTTAAGATTTTGTTCGTTGTAGGATGGTATATGTGTGATGTTTCATTTGAGAAAATTTGTTAAAAGAAAATAATCATAGAAACAGTTGGGATGATGTTCATGGTTGTTTTCAAATAAAAGTAAGAGAGCTAAGATTTGTGAAAAAAGAGAGAATTTGGCTTTACACAATCTCAGATATTTGTAAACAATGACTAAAACAAAGAGTATAATGGATATAAGAAGGTGGTGGTGGCACGGTGGGCGGTGGTGGGTGGTGATTGTTGAAGATGAAAGATGTATAAGTAGGCGGTGAGAGGTGGGTGCCATGATGGTGTGTTTTCCTATCGGGTAAGGTTTTCAAGAGATGGAGAGAGAAAAGTGGTGAGGGCGATGAATGGTTGTGTTTGTATGTGTGTTTGTGTGTGGTATTATCCACATAAACTACACCGTTGGTCTTGCACCGCTCGTCCTTATGGTGTTGAAATGACGACTTTACCTCATGTGCAAGTCACATGATGGGTTTTAACGGTCAAACTTAACGCCGTTTGGTCAAAGGACTAACGATGCATAACGCTTCCAACTTAAGGACGGACGGTGCAACTTTTTGGTCAAAGGACGAAACCTCGCGGTTAACGCAAACCACAAGGACGAACGGTGTAATTTACTCTAGAAAATATATATACGTATATATTTCTAGGGCTCGTTTAGGCTCGCGAGCCTAAACGAGCCTTTTGTATAGAGCTCGGGCTCGAGCTCGATTATTAAATGAGCCCAAACTTAGGCTCGAGCTCGTTTAGGCTCGGCTCGTTCGAGCTTTTTACCGATCCGATCCCGAGCGGCTCGGCTCGTTTTTACCCCTTAGTTCATATAGTTTGATTAATGAAAAGCAATGCAATTATATGAGAGAAAATGGTAGGGAATCATATTTACCTTATTACGATTTCGAGAACACCTATTTTACTGATGATAAGTGATTTTGCTTGTTTTTGCTTATTGCATCTTTGGCGTGCATACAGTAAAAATTATTACGCATGTACTTTTCTCTATACATTTTGTGAAAGCTTCAAACTCTATACGTTTTATCTTTTAAAACAGCTAAACTTAACACTACTAAATATAAGATCTGTTAATTACATGATTACATAACCTTTTTATGATTTGCAACACTTATGTACAAGTAACAACACCTAATTAAAACACAATTTGAAATCTCTAATTACAATAAATCTACAACGTTTAACAACTCATCACTTATGTTTAAGTTTTAACAGATTTTTACTTCAAGTTTTATACTTGTTCTCTTTAAAACAAGTAAGATGTTACTTTTACTTGTTAGAGATTTGTCTTACTTTTAATTGTTAAAAATTACTTAGACTGATTAAAATCTAGAGATAGACACTTTATTATAGTGCGAATGAAATAAGTGTTTGTTTAGGCCCAAAATAACTTTTAAGCAAAATCAAGGGTGCAAACGAAGAATACAATAGCTCGAGCACCGCTACAAAAAAAAAAGTTGAATTCTCCACATTTATTTTTCCACGGTATAGTCAACCGTGGATTTTTTTTATATAAATCAAAACTTTGCTACATTTATAAGTGTCACAAATTTATTAAAAAATATTCTACGCAGATAAGTGTGACAATTACAACAACGCTTACATTTATAATCAAGAAACAAATTTTTAAAAGGTCACACTCATAAGTGTAAGAAAACACTTAAAAATACTACACTTATAAATGTAAAAATAACTACATAAAAAGCCATTGTGAAAACAAAAGCTACACTCATTTAAAAAACATTTTATATCCACAAAATTAAAGCCACATAATTAATCGATAAAAGCTACGCTTTACTACTCTGCTCCAAATTATATGTCAGTTTGATTTTGACTCAATTTTGACATTAAATATTTTGTTTGTATTATATAATACTCACGAAAATATATAAATGGATTGTGTTTTAAATGATTTTTATTTCAGATAATTTTCATCGTGTTATATAATACAAATGAAAATATTTAAGGTCAAATTTCGAGTCAAAAAGTTAAAATAGAGGGAGTACATCACAAATATCACAAAAATCATAAAAATCATCAAACCCTTTTAATCGATACAACACATATCAGAAAAATCATAAAAATCATAAATAAACCCTAACTTGTGGTTTCGTTATTGTTGCAGAATTAATCGCCGCCGTGGTTTCACATTATCGATAATTCCGTTGAAGAGGCTGTTACTCGTGTTCGTGAGTTAGTTGGAACTGAGCTCTCTCGTAATCTTCAGTTTCATCTGGTATAATAACTAACTCAACTCTTTTTTATACATTTTTTTGAATTAGTGTGTGTGTTTTTAGTGTAATTTGAGTGATTTGATGTTTTGTTAACTTATTTCACTTGTTTTGAATTAGTTTCTAAATTACTCTGCTTATTTTGTAATTATTACTGAATACGTAGGGTTAGGATGTGAGACTTATGTGAAATTGAAGCCAAGTATGATTCGGATACTGTGTGTTGTTGATGAATATCTAGTTGAATTTGTGGTAGTTAGTGTGTACGTAGTGTTACGATGCGAGAATTAATCGTTGCTCAACTTGTGGTTTCGTATTCGTCGCCGTTTTCCCCTAATGTAGATTGTGCTATCTGAGTATCTGTATCTTTCCTCTGGCAGCTAGGGATGTGCGTGAAATAGTAAATTTAGCGTCTGAGATGTGGAAGAATTTTAGTAGGGAGCAAGGGAACAAGTTGTTAGCGAGTAGGTTTAGGGGCGATTGTTTGTATGTTTGTGATTGGCCGGGTTGTGTGCACACCGAGGAGAAACGGAATTATATGTTGTTTAGAGGTGTTTTTAAGAATTTTAAGATGAGTAGAGTGTGGAGGACGATTAAGGATGGGAATAAGAGTAAGATTGATTTGAATTGCGCGTATTGTTCTAGTAATGATGTGTGGAATATGCATTCCGCGTTTTGTTTGAGGCCTGCGTATGGGTTTCATGATGACGGTGAGCCGGTTGTTAGGGTTTCATGATCACTTTGTTCATTTAAAGGTTAAAGAGTTAAAGCATCACTTGTAATATGCACTTGGGTTCTTAACCATTAGTAACAACTAGAAAGCTTATTGTTGCTCATTTTATCTCCTGCTGTATTTCGTTCCAACCAAACAACATATATTAAAAAATGTTGGAAAGCAATTTATAGTTAGCCTTCAGGTGGGATTTTTTGAACAAGTAGCCAATTTGAATCTTCTCATTTTTTCGGATTGTTTTAATACGCTTAAGTTAGCAATTTGGCTATTAGGAGCTCGTTGGCAAAGTGCAAACACATTGGTTAACTAGTGCCTCGTATGTCAAATGCATGTAAATGTGATTGTTATCACAGTATAAATGTTACAAAGCTAATAGTTGAATTAATAGTTATTTCTGCATATGGATGTGTTTAACAGATATTTAAGTCTCATGAAACTAGTTGTTGAAGTGAAGCTTTTCACTATTATGCATTTGGAGAGTGATACCTTCTTCCATAAGTAGGCGAAGTTTTTTTTTAATGTTTTCTGCTATAAGATCAATAGCCCAATTGAGCAGCCTAATGTCCAAATTTATGTGACTGTAGAAGTGTAGATTGATGTAACTTGACTTTTTTTATAGTAGTAAAGTGATATTTATGTGACAGTAGTGCCTGTAATTGTAGAAGCGTTTGTTAGCAGTAGCTTTTTGTTTTATAGTAGAGTAGCTGCTAAGTAGGTTAGTTGACAGTAAAAGCTAAACGCTTCTTTTACTAGCGTTTCAAATAGGAGCTTTAAAACTAAATTAAAAAGACAAATGCTCGTTGCCAAACATACATTATATCTTAAATATTCCAAAAAGTTTTTGTTAAGAGCTGGATTTGTGGCTAGATGTAGAAACATGTTTATGTGTTGATGTAACCTTTTTCTATTATGTCTTTTGCTGATAATTTAGTGTGTTTCTGTATGGTGTTATGAAAGATTGAGATAGTTGATAGGAACTATGGATCAGATTGATTTTACTAGGAGTCTATGATTCTTGTGATGCTGTCTAAAACTGAAATTTGTAGTAGCTGGTAGCAAGTGAGTGGACTCTACATATAATGTATGAACTAGTGTGTGGTAGGATGGGATGGACAAGGAGAGAGAGATCGTATCTACCCTCTTAAGGACCGGCTGTGAAAGTTAAGCTCTCTGTGTAGTCAAATTATCTATCACTATACATTCTTAAGACGGGACTCACACAACTGCAGTTTAGATGGTACCACATTGTGGATGTCACCTCATACCCCGCTCCGGCGGAGTTGGGTATTGGTGGTGTTGTTGTTTTCATTGACATTGTAGAGGTCTAAGAGAATATAACTAGAAAATTTTATGTAAAAATACCGAAGTCTATCTTAATACTGCAAGATATACTATAGATTTACTAGAATTGTAGCTTCTGTATCAGTCAATGTGATTAATTATAGTCAAACTTGTTCCCTAATTAGAATTTTGGTATTGCCATTGATATGCGTGTACTTGCCGTCAAGTTTCATTGATATACCTAATGTTTAGTTTTGTAGACGTACTTTAGAATGTAAATGTATTAATTAAAAATTATTGCATATGTGGACTGCAGTTTTAGCTGTGTTTCTGAATTTAGATTTTGACAAGCTTTGGAGCTCCTATATGCTAGAAAATTTCTTAGTACACTACTTTTTGTGTACACTAAAGTAGAAGCCATACAATTCTGTTGTATATGCCTTTAGTTTGTGTCATAGACAAATGTTATCCAGATAAGTTTTCCCTGTTGGGCGAGTCTTTGACTCACATGTAAGCGGCCTAACCAGGTTATCCCTGTGACTGATTTTGAAAAAGCATTGAAACTATTGCACTTGATCAAGTGAAGGTAGGTCAAAGACTTATGAAAGTAACGTGTAAAATCTTGTTGGTTGTATTGCTACGACTAGTTCTTTGTTGTTTGTTTTTCTTACAAAGAGGACTATCTGCTACTTAGTGCCATTAGAACGATGAAAATCTACTACTTTTAGAACCTAATTAACTTGATGAGAATCTACTACTTTTAGGTATCAAGTATCGTAATACCAACTACCTAATTTGCCAAACATACTTCAGCTAATTTATTTACTGTAACATATATGGAAAATCACTTACAGAAAAACACAACCATCACATGTCAAAATATCCATTTGAAAGCTATCAGCATAATACAGTACATCATTAAGAAACAAGAACATAAGACCAGCACATGTCAAAGTAGCGAGCCCAAAAGCAATCAGCATATGTCATAATTCATTAGAAAAACTTAACATAAACGCCATTACATGTCAAAATACCCAGCTGAAAGCATCAGCATCTTTGGGTCTTACTACAGTATATCAGTTAATTACACTCGGTTAAATACCGTACAAAAACCAGATCCTCTAATTTTTTTAAAAACGTTCAGAGAACTAGCAGTTCAAATAAAATACCACCTACAGTCAATTCACTTTTCTTCATTAGCAACACAACTGGTTCAGCGGGATCCAAGGACAGACAAACTCCTCGAGTGTGAAACCACATTCTTCAGGCCCCGTTATAACTGGTTCAGCAGGATCCAAAGACAGACCAAACTCCTCGAGTGTGAAATTACATTCTTCAGGCCCCGTTTCCATGAAGTCACAACCAAAGTCATCCAGGTTGTTCTCAAACCAAGCATCGTACATAGGATTACCAGATGACCCTGCCTCGTTGATAGATTCACCCTTTTGATCCATAATACCGAGAAGCTCGTCAATATCAATCATCTCATCCTCTGGAAAGCCCTGATAGTAACCATCATCATTACCGATACCCGTAACATCAACTTCACTTGCACTTGCTTGACATACATTCTGTGTGTCTAACCCGGTTTTTGACTCACGAACTTCACTGTTCTCAGTTTGACTACAAGTAATAGTCGAGCCACAGCTTGAAGCAGTTTTACACAACAACGACACATCCGGGCAATAGTTTGGCAAATTGATCCTTGCAGACGGACCATACATCGCTCGTGCAGCTTCATCATAAGCCAGAGCAGCATCAACTGCAGAACCAAAAGTACCAAGCCATAACCTCTTACCCCTATTCGGTTCTCGTATCTCAGCCACCCACTTACCCCAAGTTCGTTGCCTCACTCCTCGAAAACTACACCTGCTATTCTCGGGGCCACCTTTACCTTTCATACACCCCTTCGTAGAACCCTTAGCAGGAGCTTTACGTGTAGTTTTTGCATCTTTATTGATTTTTACCCACTTGGCTATAGTTTCAGCAACGATCTTTGGTCCCTCAGTCCTTTTTCTCTTTTGCTTCTTTGCTAAGTTATCCATTGTTATCGTTTTTTAAGAAAGTAAAGAAAAACAGTTATGATCGAGCGGGTGAACGAATTTGTTTTTATGAGCCTGGATGCGATCAATCAGGTGAACCAGATTATGGTTTGTTTACAAACAACAACTGAATATAAACTTTCCATTATATAGAGTTTGAGTAAGATGTTGGAACGCGGCTTTAGCCGTTCCCTCATCAAATTAAGGAATTTTTTTTTTGTTTTTGGGAACGCGATAAATTTAGGAAACTTAATTTTAACTTAGGAAACTTTATGTAAGCTATCATATGTACTCTTTGCATCTTTGGCGTGCATACGGTAACAAATATTACGCATGTACTTTTCTTTATACATTTGTAAAAGCTTCAAACTCTATACGTTTTATCTTTTAAAACAGCGAAACTTAACACCACAAAATATAAGATCTGTTAATTGCATTATTACATAACTTTTTCATTATTTGCAACACATATGTACAAGTAACAACACCTAAAACACAATTTGAAATCTCTAATTACAATAAATCTACAACGTTTAACAACTCATCACTTATGTTTAAGTTTTAACAGATTTTTACTTCAAGTTTTATACTTGTTCTCTTTTAAACAAGTAAGATGTTACTTTTACTTGTTAAAAATTACTAATTGACTGATTAAAATCTAGATATAGACACTTTATTATAGTGCCAATGAAATAAGTGTTTGTTTAGGCCCAAAATAACTTATAAGCAACCTTAAGCGTGCAAACGAAGACTACCATAGCTAAAGCGCTCGTCGTTTTTTTTTTTTTTTTTTTTTTTTTTTTTTTTTTGTATATATTTAGCTTGTACTATGCTCGTGACATACTATACAAGCTCCTTCATGGCTCGTTTATATAGCCAATCTATACAAAATTAAATAGAGCTCAAGTGCTCAACCCAAACTCAACATGTTAGAATTAGTAGAATATATGGTCCAACTTAAGTTCAGGGACCTTTTCTAGTTTTCTAGAGAATATCAAACTTATTTTAACCAGCTCCTTGTAAGGGACTTGTAGG
>CM040241.1:307925681-308259971 GCA_022545495.1 Chrysanthemum lavandulifolium | reverse complement strand
TGGTTTCCTTGGCGGTCTAGTGCTTATTTTTAAGTCTTATTCAAAAGTTATTTGACCACAGAACCTCAATCTTGCACACTAGCATAGGCTTTCATATTTTTCATAGAATTAGAATTTTATTTTAGAGTTTTACTGAATTTTTCATAATTTTCCATTACTGTTTGCTATTTTTCTTTATTTAAATCAGTTTTTAAGCCTTTTTAAATAGATTTTAATCTAATTAATTCAGAAAAGCTTCAAAAAATAATAATAATAAGTTTTCATTTTTCCTAGGTTAAGAAAAATATAAAAAGCAAAAAAATTATTTTTCAGATTTTTCCTAGTTTAATTTGTAATTTTAGCAATTTAATTAATTTAAAAGCAGTTTTAATTCATAGAAAATAGAAAATAATCGAAAAATACAAATTCCGTTTTGAAAATTCTATTTTGTTATTTTAGATTTTTGAAAAATAGTTTCATAATTTTCTCATTAATTTTCATAATTTTTAGTGTTTTTAATTAGTTTTAAAAGTTAGAATTTAGTTTTTAATTCAAAATAAATCAAGAAAAATCATAAAAATTTGTTTTAATTCATAAATAGTTTTCAAATATAATTTTTAGTTTCAAAGTAATTTTAGATCAATTTTAGGGCTTAGAATAGACGTGTTTGCATTTTATTCGCTTTTCATTAATTACGTTAAATCAAAATCAAAACCAACCAAATCATTTGTAAAACCCCATTCAAGTCCATAATCACGAAACTCAATGATTCCCGTCAATTTCACACCTCGTTGGGACACGACCCGGGGAAACCACTTTCCCGGTATCACTTTAATCACATTAACCATTTTCCTAAAAGGTTGATTTGTCGAATTTTACGGTTAATTTGATATTGTTGATATTTGTGTTTTTCACACACTCACTTCACAACGAATCAGTAGCTTTCTCGGAGTTATTGCATATACTACCAAAATAATATCTTGTAGTGGCACGTAAAAAAAACTGTCACCAAAAGTTAAAAAAGTGTCACTAAATGTAAATAGAGTTAAAAATATAAAAAAGTGTCACTAAATTTTTTATGTACTTCACCTACGTTTAAAAAGTGTATATAGGTAGTAGTCTAATAATTTTTTAGGTAAAAGTCTATTTATAATGACAAAAAAGTGCGAGAATACATTCTTTTTTTCTAATTTTAGACACATTTTGTACATAAAAAGTGTCATTAAATCTCAAAATTTTAAGCTTTTACTTACGTTTTTTTAAAGAGTCATTAGAGTGCTAGGTTCAGTGGTGCACTAATAAACGTTATTGGTGTGTCACTTCATCATCCACTTGATAACACCATAATAATTAAAACACATTCCCTAGCTATAACTGTTATTAATGCAAATGAGTTCCATAAAAAAAATCACCAATAAATACCCTCACTCATTCACAAAAAAATTAAACCCAACAACGTTCGCCAATCTACCAATGAAGGGAAGAAACGATGCCACAACGGCGTGAGGAAGGGTGCAGAACGGGGCATCTTTGGTGCCAAAAATGCCAATGTCGTGTGGTAAGAGAGCTGCATCGTGAGATTATTTTTAACCTTTTGATAAAGGAAAGAGATGCATCCATGTTCTTTAACTTGATTTTTTGCCTTCTGTTTTCTTTTTGCTATTGATGCACACCAGTAATATTTTTACTCATAAATAGTACATGGGTCGTTCAACACTTAAATGTCGATCACACCAAGGATATTCATGGTAGGTCATCAACAACTACTCCCTCATATCCTCACTAAAAATAACACCAAGACCTTATTCTGTCCTCCGCTCAATAATAATGCTAGTATCAAGTGTTGATTACACAAATATTAATGAGTTTCCTAATAAGTATTTTCAAATTAAACGTAAGCCCTAACAAAACGCGCACCGAACATGCTCAAATCCAGTTATTTGTTTTTTTTACGACACGGAAGACCGAGTCTCGTGTTGTACACGATTCCCTTAAAATGGTTCACATCAACTATTTCGGTGAGCGTTTCGTTAGGGCTTACGAAGACCGAGTCTTGTGTTGTACACGATTCCTTTAAAATGGTTCACTTGTACTATTTCAACAATGGATGTCCAGGGTACAACTGTCAACACAGTGTACGGCTAGAATTGACAACTTGCAAGAAAATTTGCTAGAATTCTTGTGAGTGTGCAAGTAGAGAAAAGGAATACGCTGTGTGTTTTGGTGTCTCATGATATGGTTAAGATTGCCTTGAATTTATACACCTTATGTAACATATGGTCTAATGGTAGCAATCAAATAGGTTGATGGCTCATTAATTCAAATGTCTGATTTCAAACAATAGCCATAACAGACTTTTAACCAATTTTACATCCGTTCCAACTACTCTTCTTTGATACTCGATATCTAATTTATAATAACTCCATTTTGAACATATAATGGCTCGTTACGAAGCACTCACAAAGGACCACGTAACCATATAAGGCCTTAAGCATAATAACTATATTTATTTTTTGGGTAAAGGGGAGTAATCCTGCACCCTGGTAAATATATTAACCAAATAAACGTTTAAGTACAATGTATATGAGTAAAATCCCATATATCAGCCCGTTACATAGGCATAGAGCTTACATAACAAGATACTTCCTATTTTCTAAACAAGAAAACAAACCGCTACTCAAATGATAACAAATGACACAACGAAAAAAGATTACTTCCTAGGACCTTGAAACTTTGTGCCATAGATGGCATTAAAGGCATCCAAATTCGGGAAGATCACGAACTGCTCGTATAGTCATCAAGTCATAGGCATCATACTCATCTTCAAACTCTTGGCCACCACCAAAAATATTAGCGAGACTCATCAAATGGGTTTGTAACTACCTCATCTTGAATCGACACCTCAATCTCTCCCACTTTAGAAAAAGGGTTAGCTCTCTTAGTAGAAGAGGTAGGCGGAATAGGTTGACCATCATCATCACAAGAGTAGCTTTCCCATCAATAATTAGTTTTCAAGCTTACCAATTTTCTCCACTATGGGAGTAGAACCAACATCTATAGTTCCCATTGAATCACTCACAAGCGGAACATGTGATGTAGAACCGATCTTAATCAACTCATCCTCATTAACCTCCATTGTACGACCGGTATCCACATCATATCATCCATATTAAGAGCATCATCTTGATTAGGCGTAGTGATCACGGTTCCACTCGTACTAGCTACATTAAAGCCATCGTCTTACCTACATTTACTTTCTTGGGTTCGGGAGGAGGCTTTTTGGGCGATATTCAAAATGCTTGCCCACCATGATTTAGTAGAACCTCCTCGACCGGATTCGCCCAACTTGCTTTCCTTCTTCTTATTGTTATGATCGAAAACCATCACTTACGTTCTTATGAGGTTGAGCGGTCGGAATCACAACCTTAGGACAATCCACCAAAGTATGTCCAAATACCCGACATTTCTCACATCTAGGCGGTTTCCATTCATATTCAACTCGGATCTTCTCAATAGTCGAACCCGTACCATCAAGTAAAGGAATCTCGGCGGTGAGGTGTCCTAAGAACCTCATCCGACTTCACTTCAATCATACACCTAGCAAAACTACTACGGCCCCAAGATTCTTTGCACATTTGACTAGTAAAAGCATCTAACCTTTTGGGGTACCAATCAATGTAGCAAGAAGACCGAGCCGTCATCGGAAAACATAGCTAAAGGAACATCATGGAATTTAACCCACACCGGAATGTTAGTCAAATCCTCTTTAAGCAAGTTGGTGTTTAATGTCCATGGTTTAAGAATAATAGGAACATTACGAATCAACCAAGGACCATTATCAAGAACATCATCAACGCCTTTTTGAATTAAACTTGAAGAAGAAGAATCCTTAGCGTTCATCATAACCTTTTGTAAACCATACTTAGCCAGCGTATTGCGAACATAATAGTCAACAACGGGAAAAGCAAGGCGTTGACCAAGGAAGTATCCGTAAAGAGTATTCTCAAACCTCATGTTCACCTCTTCCACCACTTTCATTGGGATGAAAGGTCAACATCATCCTTCTTTTTTGCATTCTAACCTCCAGAAAATTAGACACGTGCTTACGGGATTCATTAGAAGCAACACCCGTAAGAAACCGACTTAACTCCATTATCACTAGTAGTAACAACCTTATGTGCATTAGGATCGAAGTAACACTATGATTAGTACCAAACATACGGGATTGCATAGCCACATCAAAACTCGACGGGGGAGTATTTGCTGAATAAACTTTAGTACCATTCGCCTTAGCTTGAAGCCCAATACCACTCGAATTGTTCACATCGAAGATGAAGCCATCTTAGCAATATCACTATCAATTTTATTCATTGCTTCATCAAATTTCGATGCGCATTAGCAATCAATTGCTCCACATTAGGTTGTTTTGAAACATTAGAGGCGAATCGAGCGGTGTATCATGGCTTTGCTCCAAATCATCCAAAACAACCTTATCCTTAACCTTATTCACATTATCAGCCCCATCACATTCAATATGATCACCAAGACTCTCGTTCTGACCAGTACTCCCATCATCATTGCATGTATTCAACCGTGCATCAATTTCATCATCCTTTTGCAACCCAACTTGATCGGCCAAGTTAGATGGTGCATCAATAGTTTGCGAACCACTAGTTTGATCGGCCAAACTAGTAGAAGACCCCACATCTCTAGTGCCCTTACGAGCACTATTCTTGTTGAAGAAACCTTTTTCCATCCCTCTTAAACCCTCAACCTACCGAACCAGATCACACCAACCAAAGTACCAATCAACAGCATACAGCTTCAACCAAAACAAAGAAAGAAAACCCTAACAAAGAGTTAGGGTTTATACGCATGAAGCACCAATGACTAACCCCCCATCATTGAGCGTAGCAGGAAAGATATAATCGATTAGAACAAACCCTTAAATCGATTAAGTAATCCCTAACCAAATAAACCTAAACGGTCCAAGAGTGAACAGCCTAGGAAAAATTCAGCAAGAATTAAATAAACTATTGAAGGATAGTGTAAAAATCGACAATAATAAGATTAAACTACGATCATTAAAAGTAATACCATGCATGCAAAATTGACTTATATAATAATATAAGTATGATCGATAATATAAAGTTAGATCAGACCATGCAGGCATAAACCAAAATTGAAACTCCCAAAACCAAAGTATGTAATCGACCCACTAAACACAAGGACCAATCAATGCTTACCAACCCTGAAGTAGAATAAATAATTAAGAGGTTTGTTGTTAGTGAATTGTAGATATATCGATATTCTGGTTTGGAGTTTAATCGTAAATCGCCAAAGAGAGATATTTTTTAGGGATTCGGATATTTTTTTAGATATATCGATATTCGGTTATTCGCCAAAGAGAGATAATAACTATATTTATTACTAGTAATAATCATCTATGTCCAAAGTTATTGAAAACTCATGTTTTTCACAGAATATTTCAACAATTTCCCACATGATGTTACTCAATCTTTCGTAAGTGTTTAACGGCCTCTAAGCTTTATACTTTTCCTAATCTTACTGTCTCGCCCGAGTGGGCTATCTACATTAACTACTCTTTTCGGTTCAGTTATGTTCTTGAGTGGTCATGCTCATGTGTTGTATAGCCTTTTCTTTAAAAAGAAAAGTTCATAAAAAGGTTTTGTAATCATGTCATTAACAGATCTTATATATGTAATGTTTCACTGTTTTAGAAGAGAAATTGTATAAAATTTGAAGCTTTTGCAAACTAATATATGTTTCACTTTCAGTACCAGGCTAGACCTAGTCATCATTTATCAAAGAACCATGAAGTGTTTTGTCAATTTATATAGTGCAGTATATGAGCTAGTATATGTTTAATTCCAAAGTGTTTTGTGTTGTCAATATTAACTACCCATGTTCAATGGTCAGTCATGCACTTCAAAGATGCAGCAAGCTAGCTAGGTTATTACTGTTGTCTTACAAACAAATTCAATGGCATGCATTCAATATCAACTACCCCATCTTCAATGGTGAGTCATGCACGTCAAAGCAAATTCAATACCATGCATAATGCATTCAATATCAACTACCCCATGCATCTTCTATATTAACAAGTAGGGCTGAGCAAAGGTCCAGAACCGACCCGAACCGACCCGAACCGACCCGAACCGACGTGACCCGAGAACCGAATTTCACAAAAACATGAACGAAACCGAACCGAATCGGTTCGGTTTGGTTCGATTTTTATGTCGGTTCGGTCGGTTCGGCCAGTTTACATGCTTTAGGTGCGTGTTTGGTCGGTTTGGGTCGGACCGAACCGAACCGAACCGAACCGAAAGCGAAACCGATAAGACATAAAACCGAAACCGAACCGAAAATGGTCGGTCCGGTTCGGTTCGGTCCAGTTCGGCTCGGTTTTCCGGTTCGGCTCGGTTTTCTCGGTTTTGTGCTCAGCCCTATTAACAAGTATACTATCCTCTCAAAATCAACTACCCCATTCACAAACATACACACACAGAGAGTGACACAACAAACACCATCCTCTCAAAATCAGTCAAACATAACACCACACTAGAACCACCACCGTTGATTTGTCATTCAAGTACAACTAATACAAAACACATTTAACTATTGTTTCAAATCCAGATTTTGCCTATAAATCATATCATCCATAGTTTCATACATAAGAATTATAAGTTACCCTAGTTTAAGTATATTATGAGGTTAGTTGTGTTATAGCAATAATTAGTTCATTTTACTTGTTTGCAATATTAAACACATTTTTGTCGTAATTTTCCAAGCTTCCAAATGTTTCATGTCACGTTTTAATTGAATGTGAATTTTTGAAGAAACACTGTTTGTTTTCTTGACGATTTTGCTTGTTCCTTGTTGTAATTGTTTGTTTTATTTATGCAGCATCAAGATTTAAGATGTCAATGTCAACAACTTCAGTAAAGCCATATTGGAAATTCTGTCTTGTGGATGTATTTAAAGACTCTAATGACGAAGAGATTATTGGAAATAAAAGGATGTTAAACGTGGTTTATACTACTTTCATAAAAAAATTGGCAGGTAATGGAGATTAAGTGTTGCATATATATATTTATAACTGATGTTGATTTATTTTGAGGTTAGACCTTGAGACCCTTTTAGCTCTACGTTGATAGTATCATATGTTTCCCTTTTGTATTTCAATAACAGATAAATCCTCAACCAAGTATATTCAACCATTAGACTTGATAATTTCCATTACATTAAATCAAATGGTGTTACGTTATCATGATTGAGGTTCTCCAATAACCAAGTGAACCTTTAGATGTTGAACGAATAGAGTTTGTCTCCTACAAATGAAACATACACATGTTAATAGAAGGGTACTGCTAGTATAGTAGCTCGATATGTTTGGATTGTATGCTATGAAGTTTGAAGAATGTGTTGTTTAGTTTGTTTGTTTGTTTTAAGATATTGGAACATCTTTCTAGCTGAGATTGGAGGGTGACAATGCCTCGTATTTTGTTTTAACTTTTAAGTATGCTTAGATTTCACTAGAATGGGTACAATATGGATAATCGATGTATTTTGTCATTGTTGCGTGAAGTGGTAAGAATCTTAATGGAGAAAGAAAATTCCATAGTTACATGTGAACTATGTTACGTGTTACTATGATCTTTATCTATTACTAGTGTTATTTTAAAAACTTACTACGTATAATTTTGCTTTATTTATGAAAATTGACTATGACATATAAAGTAAGTATGAGTTAAGCATATGTACACTGCTCACTTTGTTCCATTTTATTCATATATTAGAAACGTTAAGTCCTTATATGAAAATCGTTTCATCAAAAATTAAAATGGGAAACCTGAAAAATGTTGATTTCTGCAGGGATCAAGACAAATTAGGTGATGAAGATTTACGCAGAAAATCTACATCCTGATTTTACTAAAGAATATCTTCAAAAGGTTTGGACATTACTCAAAATCGTATTTAATTTTTATAATTATTAATCTTTTTTTTGTTGATAAAGTGAATATCATATGTGACCTGACATCCTTTTTTTAGGCATGTAAATCATAAATTTTACTAAATATTCAAATGAATGTAATTGTTGGCCGTTCGATGTTACGAGTTATGTATATACTATATAGTTTCATTTTGTGTTCAGCTATTCGAGATAAAAAGCCTATGGAAAAGGTAGAGTTACATCTTAATGAGAATGGGAACCATCATGGTTTCGGTTAATTCATGTGACCTTTCCTCATACATCTACTCAAACAGTATCTTAAATATTTTGCGAAAGGAAGTAAATTTTATTCATCTTAGGCGTTTCATATTTTTGTTCAGTTTTATGACAGTAAACATGCCAAGGCTGCGTTTGTAGCCACCTAATTTATTTGATCTAATTTAAGCATTTTAGCATGTGCATTTCATTTTCTTGCATAAAATTTATGCCTGTCCGAGTAGTCTTATTTAATTATGCCTAATCTTTACTGATTTCTAAATCAGTCTCACAAGAAAATTTTCTTGTCTTACGAGTCCGCACGCGTACCGGTTTAATAAAAGAAAACGTGAAAAAGAAATACGAATTAACAAGGTCGAAAGTCATACAGTCATATCAATTTAATTAAAACGTGACCGAAAGTATAAGTGACATATTTATCCGCTTGAAATCTATACATACACTAATGAAACAGCGGGACACG
The DNA here is from genome assembly GCA_022545495.1 of Chrysanthemum lavandulifolium. Taxonomy (NCBI): domain Eukaryota; kingdom Viridiplantae; phylum Streptophyta; class Magnoliopsida; order Asterales; family Asteraceae; genus Chrysanthemum; species Chrysanthemum lavandulifolium. The sequence goes on along the minus strand of CM040241.1, from coordinate 308,251,278 downwards.
AAATTCATCTAATACCAAAAGACAATACACAAATAATAAAAATTACACATACCAAATTTATAAAAACTAAAACTAAAACCAAACCTTATCTCTTTTACCAAACCCACGCCTCTTATCCCCTCAAAATCTGCTTCCCTCCTCGGCCTCTTCAGAAATACGCCCCACAACCTCTGCTTCCCTCTCCTCCATTTTCGTGTCTCTATCCCTCTACCCTACCATCACCATAAACACTCCTCCAAAAGTAGTAACCTATCCAAAATAATCATCCCACCTCAAAAATCAACCTTAAACCAAACATAGAACCATTCTTGGCCCTTTTCCATGGAAACAAATCGACAAGACAAGGATCCCCATCTGATTCCTTGTCCCTAGGAGTTTCGGTTAAAGGAAAGCTCAGGAAGAGCCACGTGAAGGCCTGTATCATTACCCAAAGAGGACTCTTAAGCTACCCCCACCTTCGAATGGTCCAAGGAAGGACTTCCTCATCTACACCTATATGAAGGCCACGAATGACCTGGGTATTCACACATTTCTCACTCACTTTCATCACCAAAAGGGTTTCGAAATTGAAGTTGAAGTGTTCGGTTGGAGTCTTGGGTAAAGATTGTGTGAATCCCCAAAGAAAGGTCTTCGTCGGCTTAGCAAGGTTTCATGTTTTCCTTTCTTAGTCTTATTCTTGTTGTAATATTGATTTTAGTTTAATCTTAATATTGAGTTAACAAGGATAAAAATCCTAGACGAATCATAAATAAATTTGGTGGGTTAGTTCTTTTGTTAATGTTAATCGAATGTACACTTTCCTTTTTCTAGTCGAATCATGATTATGGTAGTAGATTAATTCTTCCGTTGAAAAATCGATTTTGGGAATTTGATTATTGTTATTGTTAGTGTGTTGTATGCAATAAGTAATAAATATCAGTAAAAAAAAAGTCTTCATGTTTGGGTTAATATTGTAGTCGATCTAGGCTGACCCTCCCACCTCTCGTGCGGTGCGAGACTTGAGTGAAATGTTGGATTGTACGACCCTAGACTCGTAGGAGTGTGGCAAGTGATGAGTCTCGTTCGAATCAATCGAGTGACACAAGCCTGGCCTAGACACTACCCTGATGGAGTATTGCTAAAGGTACATATGGGCACTAATGTTTGGCTCTTTAGTTGCCATTAGTAACCTGTCCAAAATTCTTGTTGTCCATTTTGAAACCAAAGGTTACCAAAAGCCCTCGTCAATGTGCTTAGTACCTCAAACCCCAAGCTTCCTTGTACCATAAAGTGACAAACCTTGCGACAGGTTTATTGTTTTTGTCTAAGTGTCAAAACACTACTCGAGTAATTTCATTCTTGTGCGTATGGCTTGAGCTACCCGAACCCCACTTTGACATCCTCAAGTGACAAACGTGTACCAAACTAAACTGCTCCTATTGTCTATAAAAAAAATCATGTCCCTAGTGTCTTCTTTTAAGAATAAAAATGTTGGATCCTACCACTTTTTCCAGCAGGGTGCGTTTGGCTTTGATCTAGGCCACGAAGCCCACAACCTGATTTGATTACCTTTTGTTGGGCCACAACCCAAGTGCTTGAGTCTATCTAGCTTACCTCGAGCCCAAACCATTTCCTTTCCCCCTCCACGCTACCACTAGCCGCGTCTACCTATAACCATCAAACGAAAACCAAACTTGTTAAACATGTACGAAAACCCATGGAGATTTTAAAAACAAAAACTCGATAACCTTACAAATATAAACAAGGCATTTTTCTTTTAAGCATAACTTATAATCTTGATAAGTAGTCGCTATTTTTGGAACGACAACCTTTATGCACTAAACTATATTCATGTAACTCTTAACAATGATTTTATAAAAGACTTATGTTTGCATTTTCAACGACAACTTTACAAATTAAATTCACTAATATCGCTATAAATAAAACAAAGTCTTCAAACAATAGATGGCATGAGTTTTTTCATAAACAAAACTATTAGTCTCTGTATAATGACACCTTGTTTTAAAGACTATATTTAAATGTATAAATGAGATTTATTGTAACACAATAATATTTTCCTACACTTAGTCGTCAAATATATTTAGGCATATAACCAGGTTATACCCATTTTTCTAAGAGACCATTTTATTTAAATGTATAAATGAGATTTATTGTAACACAATAATATTTTCCTACACTTAGTCGTCAAATATATTTAGGCATATAACCAGGTTATACCCATTTTTCTAAGAGACCATTTTATCATAATAAACGACCCACAACATAAATAACTTAAACTTTTGGTGTATATAAATATTATCAAGTCAAAATACAAAGGTATTAATTAAAGTATTGGTATACAAATTATAGGTCGCGTGACGGTACTCGGTGCATCATTTACTTGACTTCTTTACTACTCGGATACTACTTTGCTAAGGTGAGTTCATAGCCTCGCTTTACTTATTTCTTTCAAACCCCGAGGGAGATGCATGCTATAAACTAGAACACAAGTCTTTTCTTAATCAGATGCTTTGATTATTATTATTATAGCCTAAGTTGCCCGCCATAAGCCCCTTACATCATGAACCATTAATCACTTACGAGTGAACGCGAATATTGTGGATAGTACTATGGGAATTAACGACCCGACTGGTTATCGGAAATAACCGGGCGCACTATATTTGGTTAACTATGGAATTGGCAATTCCATCCGAGGCGATATTATTACTTACACCAAGAATTAGGTGTATGCGATTAGTTTGGTGTCATGAGCTTAGTGCATAATAATAATCTCTATTTTCCATGGTGATTGTATTCGAAGCAATTATCATCTTTTACTTGTGTTCAACCACTTATTTAAACCTATGAATATCACTCAACTTTTGTTGATCTTTTTAAGCATGTTCATCTCAGGTACTAATTAGAATATCACGAAGGCGTGGAGTGGACGTCATGGGACGCTTGAAGTGGTGTTGTTTTCAATTAAAGTTATCATTTCGTAAACGTTTAAACTATCTTTTATGTAATTTCAAAACATGTGGTATTTCCTTTTGTGTTTTCAAAACACTGAGATTTATGAAATGGTAAAAACTTTTATTTAAAACGTCTCTTTAGAGTCGTTTTCTATAACTTATGACTATGATCCTCTAAGTAATACCCCAAATAGTCTTCCGCTGTCACATTGTGATTTTGGGGGGTGTTACAGATTGGTATCAAAGCTTTGGTTATAGAGAACCAACTTGTATTTTCAAAAAAAAATTGGACTATAACCACATTTTCAAATGGACCGTTTTACACCACCACTTCAGGTCCTCCGCGCCTACTTCGTTCCGATTACACGTATGAGATTCGTTTGGCGGATAATACATGACTAGTAAAACTTTGCATGATAAAAACTCATAATGCTAGCTTTAATTTAGTTAGGCATTTAGATTTGCATCGCAGATTATGCGCGACTAACTAAATCTTATTTACTGCATGGCATTATTTACTTATAAGTGTATATTTTCTTTTGGGTTGTTACAGTACCATGTCGTCTGCTACTCACCCTATCGATCTGACCTCTGACATTGAGATTGAGGATGCTATGTCCTCTGCCTCTATTCCTTTGGCACCGGCTATCATTTCACATGTGTCTTCTGAGACTGAGCCCTTCGAGGAGGGTGAAGTCATTGTCACCCCACCTACCTCGACCATACCCGAGCATCTACCCGTTTTTGGTCCCCCCCCCACTTATGACAGATACCTGGAGTCACAGCAGTGGCTATCACCTTCTGACATTGTATCCCAGACACCCTCACCCACTGATTTCGTGTCTTCTACTCCTCGCCCATCACCACTACCGGTTCGCCAAAGGCGAAGACGAGCTAGGGTTCTCAAACCCTACGAGCCTGCACCTTTCGGTCAGCCATTCCGTTACCGTGAGGATGGTGCTACTTTTATACATACCGCTGAAATGTGTGAGGCACCCATCACTTTTGTTCCACCTCGACATACCATCATCGCCCGCTTTCCCACCTTCACCGCACTGCACCACCACTCATACTGCTTTCACCACTACAACCACCTACACATTCATTTATCGGACCACCCCTGCTCACGGATTCGTCCCATCCCGTGCGTCATCACCCGGTGATGCATCTGAGCCTGTGATATCTCTTGGGAGAGTCATTTCTCACCCGCATATCGGACCCATATCACCATGTTGTGTTTGGTACCTCGGTAGGGAGTCCATAGGAGGTCGATGCTGGGCGTTGGTCCTACATGATGCCACTCATTAGTCGATGGAGGTGGGAGGGGGCGCACCTAAGCTATGGAGCTTGGGAGCATCTGTTTGCTCTGCCGAGACTCTCCTGTTACGGAGAACCCTTCATCATACTATTCCATTGTTAGTCGCCTTGAGTCTTGCAAGTCGAGGATCAACTTGAGGATGTTGTGGCATTCGTTGACGAGGTTTCGTTGGTTCGTATCGAGAACATTGAGGATGAGGTTGGAGAGCTCCTTAACGGGAGGATCACGATGGAGAGAGCACTTGATAGGGTTAGTGCTCAGTCTGAGAGAGCGAGTGGAGCAGTGACAGTATTGGAGAGGAGGATGGAGTCGGATAGATTGGGACTGCTAGACATAGTCGAGATGTTAGAGGGAGTTGTGCGACGACGGTCTGAGAGGATGACGATCATGGAGACTCGTGCTACTGCTCTGGAGCAGAGATTGGAGGCACGAGATAGAGAGGTGGATGATTTGGCTGAGCTAGTTCGTGATCTGCAGCGCCGAGTGAGGGGCTCACCCGACAGTCTTTAGATCGGAGATTCACTTACTTAGTTTTCCTAGTACTTTAGCTTTGCCGCTGTGCGTAATCTGATAGAGGCTTTGTATTCGCATGTTTTGTTAAACTATCGAACAAGCTATTAATGTGACATTGTATGGTTATTATATCACTATGTATGGATGATTGAGCTATGGCATTATCGTTGATTTTCTTATGTTCTTATGTATGGTGATCTTTCTTACTTATCGGTTTGTGTGAATCAAAGTGATCATTTATATATATTCTCTTGTGTGGTTCTAACATTTTGTGATTCTTTCTTATGATGATTATACTCTATTGATATAATGTGAAGATCTTGACTATTATGAAACCATTTTTTTATAATAATTCACAATTATGTTGAATGATTCTGAAATCTGAGTGTATGTCTTTAGAAAAATGGCAAGAACAAGTGATAACGCTACACGCATCGTTCGGGGTCAAGGAAACTTCCTTTTCTTCGAGCAAGTTTTATAACACCCTAGGCGATGAACCTAATCGTTGTAGTGTAGTAATTAGGGTAAGCCACGGGTATTGATATCGTTCTCTGGGGAATAGGAATGCTAGTAGAAGTTACTACGCTAAGGTTGAGGTTGAGGAAGATTATTTTTATATTTTATATTTTATGAAATTGAAAGGTACGAATCTCGGGTATTGGATTTGGGGGTTTTGGTATTTCTACCGATTACTCTACTATTATCTAATTATCTAAACTAAGGTGGTGGGAGTCTATGTCTAATTAATGTGTGCTCGTATGATAGTTTAAAGATGTGTTTACTTAGGTTTTTACTCCTTAATTATCTCCTATTGATGGTTGAGTTGTCACGTCCTTATTCTTAGTTGCGTTGTGTGTCTAAAGTTGTAGGGTATCGTTTCTCCTAACTCTTTGAACTTACCAAAGGGTCTCGTCTACAAAACCCACTAGGATGATAAACTCTTACTCTAAGGCACTCTTTGAATGGTTTAGCCTACAACTACTCGGGTAATTATATTCTAAGGTTCACAAAGATGAATCAAGCATTAAGTACACAACGAATGACCTATCGCATTACTAGATCATTAATCAACTAAGATAAGAAACAACCAATCAATATTCAATAATTAAGTTTCATATTCCTAAGCAAACACACAAATAAATTAGCGGACATGGAGAACATGCAAGCATACACACAAATAATCAAAGACATAATTGAATTGATGAAGTAAATACTTATCTTGATGTAAAATAGGGTTTAGAACCCTAAAATACTGTACAAGATACCCTTGGTTCGATTTTAGGTTTTACTCCAAAAGACTCTCTAAAAGCCGAAAAATTCGGATTCTATATATAAGATTACATATGCGGCGCGCCACCTTATGTTTCGTGACGCGTCGTGTCGCCGTCATTAGGGTTTCGTCTTGGCCACTTTAACCTTGGCGACGCCACCTTATGCTATGACGCCGTCTTCTTGACCGGCGCCGTCCGGTCGCATCTAGGCCGTGCGAGTTGCGACGGTCTACTCCTTTAAAGCCCGACCGCCTCTTGAAAATACGAGTTTTGGCTTCGACCGTCACAAAATCCAACGACGGTCGCGATTAGCGATGGCGCCGTCGCCTCTGCTTTCAAAGCGACTTTGAGTGTCTCGATTCGACTTTGGCCATTTTCTTCAGTATATTCGCGCTTTTCGTTCAAATAAGTGCCATTCCAGCATTTTGCCTTCAAGAGACCTAAAAGTGAAAAGGGCGATATTAAGCAATAACGGATACAAAAGTGATCAAATAAGGGCTAAAACGACCCTCAAATGGTACATTTTAAAACCTTATCAAATATCCCTACACTTGTTATTTGCTTGTCCTCAAGCAAATGTGCTTTTAGCCAATTAATTTATAAGTTAGGGGTCATGAAGCATTGATTCAAAACGGTCCACAACACATATAAGCCCATAAAAGTCGTAACAAGCACGGAATTACATACTAGCACCTCACATGGGGTGTTTGGATACTCACATCTCTCTCGGTGTATATATGAAATATAACAAATAGGAAATGGAAGATAAACACTCATTAACGGTCCTAGTACATAGATTACCATAGGCTTGAGAATAGATCAAACCTCCATCGCTTTGGCGTAAGCACCTAGGAAAGACTATCAAAGAGGTCTTTTAAAGGGTTGTAACGTTAGGCTTACGGTAGGGAAACAAGGGTTTGGTGGGATAGGCTTTTTAGTGGTGGAAAGTCAAAAATCTCTATGTTAAATGCATACGAAGAATGGCGTTGCTAAGCCAAGACTCGACACTCTAAAACTCTAGGTAACGGAAATAAACAAACAGAAATTTAAAGGATAGATGTAGGATGGTAACCCGTATGTTTTTTTCTTTTCTTTTTTACACTCTATTTTCTTTTCTTTTTCTCTTTTTTTTTTCATACACTTTTACTCTACCATCCTCTACGGTAACATCAAAATGATAGGGATTTATAGGCACATCCCTACACTTGAGTTTTTATTACTCTAACACTAATTTGACCCGAATTGAAAAGATCAAAACACTTGGGGTATAACATTATGCAAACAAAGGGAATTTGAATTTAACGCCCTTCCGTCATTTCATAAACTTTAACTTTTCTCACGAATCCCAATCGTCCCAAAGCGTATACAAAGGATATGACTCGACTTAGCAACTTATGCAAGCAACGGATAATTGAACTAAGGGTTTAGGTGATAACAAAATGCACTAAAAGTGAGTGCATATAGGGTAGGCTAAGGTGATTTGGTTGTATATTTGGGGTGGGGTGTAAACAATGCTCTTCATTGATATTTGAAAACGGAAACATCACGAGAACCCGAAAAGGATAGGCTCGAGGGTTAACTAGGGTATCGTGTCTTGAAGATGAGTACAACGCAAAGGGTGTGGGGAATTACTCAACCGAGGTGGAAGAAGTAATTATATTACGGTATCAAGCAAGGGTTATCCTAATGCCTCTTATCATTTAGTTATTCCTAACTACACAAGTGTAGTCTCACTTGCGATCTCGGAATGCATCACAAAACAAGTTCTAGAATCTAATATACTACCGGTTCACACTCTAAGCATTGAAGATGAATGCTTTAATTCCTACTAATCTAAGGCGATCCTCACATTTTGAGTGGAATTTGGGTGGTAAAGGTTTTGTGCTAGTCATGCAACTTCCTATCCGTGAGACGCTTTTGTTAAGACTAATGGCCCACTCTATATGTCATGAAAAATTTTAAATTTGGTGCCAAAATTACCCTAACCGACATTTTCTCATGGTTTATTACACAAATGCACTTGGACAAAGCAAATAATCAAGGATAAGCATAGTTTCAAAGTTCTGCTTTATTTTCCTCCCTACACTTAAACCGAACATTGTCCCAATGTTCCCGAAAGTATCAAAGTTATGATAATGGAAGGTAATTAAAAGCGAAGAAACTAATACTCCTACGATTAGCTCGGTAGGATCCAGTATAAAGTGGTGGTTAAATCCTTTTCAAGAAGAATTATTTAGTGAAAAGCTCATTCCAATCTTGTGTAACTTCTTCTTGACAAACTAAACTCGCACACTTGAAGAAAACAAACGAAACCTTCGTAAAATCGGTGGTAATAATATATATAAGACTCGATTTAAACTAGGATATAATGCTTGTGGAATGGATGTTTGAATTTCTAAGAAAATTAAGACCGGAAAATTCCAAAATTTATAAGTAGCTCGAGAAACGAGAAAAAGTGATCGATGTTTTACTCCTTCAGGCCGTCAGTTATCCCGACAAAAGCGGTTTGCGATTTTGGAAAAATTTCGGAAAAATTTACATTTTAGAATCGGAAAAATTTCGCTAAAAACATCCATTATGACTCGATACAAGCATTTGACTCGAACAAATAAACATATATATCTTTTAGTTAATTGTTATTCTCATGTTTACGTTTCTTTTGAAACGCGTGTGTAATCCTCCCACACTTATCCCATATGTAAAATACCTTTATATGCAATTAAGGCGAGGTTAAAAACAAAATAAAGCATTTTTACAAATTTAAACATGAGGATAAACAATTAATAAAAGATATATGACACTAACAAGCAAACAATTAAGCATGGGTTTCCTCCCACGAAGCGCTTTTCTTTATTTAAGAGACTTGTAGCTAGACTCATAGTCGTGCTCCTACGTTTTCTTATTACCGCCCTCTTCACCCTTTGTTTTCCCTTCATCGAAAGGGTGTAGACGCTGTATGCTCACCGTGGATTCCTTGCCAACGTTGTCAATTATGGTGACGGTTTTATCTTTTAAATTGGTCTCCTTAACTGTGAAAGGCCCAAACCATCTTGGTTTGTTTCTTCCTCGTAATGCCCTTATCCGAGATCTATACAAGAGCACTTTTTCTCCCTTTAGAAATTCCTTAGGGTCCTTTTGTGCCTTAGGTATCGAGGTGGGATTGCTTCCTAACTTTTTATCGGGTTTCCACAACGTCGCATACAATCCTTGAACCATAAAGTCTCTAAGCCCTTTTTCCCAGTCATTCATCTTCTTCTTAACATTGTTGCCCGGGGCTTTTCGATTTCCACCTGTAATCATTTCCATGATCTTAAGAGGGTATCTTGGGATGATGGGTATCCTAGCGTACCCCTTCCCGCTTTTGAGTATCATGATGCCTTCTCCGCATTTGATGGTTGCCTTAGCGGTGGCCGAGGCAGGCGTCCCAAGAATGAGAGTGCGTTTTATCTTCCTCAACATCAATGATCACGAAATCTATCGGATAAGCGATGTTAGCCACCTCAATTAGAACATCTACATGATTCCTACGGGTGGACATAAGTATGATTTGCTAAGGAAAGTCTAAGGTCGGTCTTGGTTGGTTTCTCCTTAGTTAACTTATTATAGATTGACAATGGCATTATGTTCACATCGGTCCGCGATCGGCCAAAGCATTTATATTATCCATGTCACCGATCTTGTTGGTATCACGAAATTCCACGTGGTGTCTCGTTTTCTTGTTAACGGTTTTTATAACCAACTCATACAGAGGTTCCATAGGTAGGCGTCATATTCTTCTTAGTCATTTTCCTTCAAGAGCTTCCTAAGAACTTCATTGTACCTAAAGTTGTTTACACGGTTTGCAATGGTTTTCTTGTTAATTTCGTGTAAGGTAGTACTCGATGTGTAGGATATTACTTTTCACTTACACATCAAACCATAACACAAAGTAGCATATAGATGGAATTCTAGAGAGAAAGTTAGAGGTTTAGGGAACTTAGTGAGAGAAAGTGAAATTATTATTATGAGCTCCAACTCTCTACCTTGGGAGGTAGAGTATTTATAGTCTTACACAAATCGCCACACTTTGGGTCGTGGATCGAGGCATCTGGGTAAAGACCGTCCGTCCTCCACGGTGTTACAAAACTAAATTACTACTTAACTTAAAAGAACTACGACTACGAGCTTTCTAACGATTACATATACTTGAGGTGACCGACTCTTTAATCTGAATTTCTAATTCCTAACAATCTCCCTAAGGAGGTCACCTCAATCATGTACCAAAATTACATTGAATACAAATAGATAATACATTAAACATAGTTCTTGCATTCTTGATGTAGTCCTTTGTACTTGAGCTCGTAGTCATTGATTCTTCACAATGCATGTTTGGTTATTCCAAGTGGAGGTCTTTTAACGATCCACGTGATGATAATTTTGAGCCATCATTTGAGATCATCGACAATCAACAATCTCGAGACTTCCATTGTGGTGTTGTGACTTTGGGACCGACATGCTCACATTACGGATCATGATATCTTCTCATCGAGTAGCGGAAGCATTGGTTGAATCATGATATTGGCGCAGATAGCAGAGAAGCATGGAGTGAAAATATCGAGTCATTGATGCACTAATCATGATTTCTTTTGAGATGAATGTGTTAAGTGAGCATGCGGCTATGGATTGACCGCTTCATTACGATCATTACCAAACATCGGGCGTGCACGCATACAGCAAGCTTAGCAACAAATCGCACGAAAGTGTCTTTGATCACTTCGATGAATTGAGGTACACGGCCCACGGTTCCCGTTGATCGATTACAAATCCGCCTTGTGATCGGTAGGATTCAAAGAATCTCCTTGACAGGTTTCGCAATGTTGTTCAGTTGTTCTCAAACGGAACATCTCAAAGAAGACAACACGGAGTGAGTGAACCCGTAATTTTAAGTCCATTGATTGATGAAAAGAGATTTGAAAAACAATCGTGTATTGCTCAATAGAAATTGTTTTTGCAATACAACGAAGGTTTATTGAAAATCAATTATCAATCATAAAATACCTTTGGTTTGAAAAATGAGTACGGTCGATGTGCTAAAGAAAAGGGTTTTTAAGCACAAAGACCGGTTTTCAAAGGTATCCGTCAATCCCTAACACGAACCGAGATTGATTCAAGAAATTGAATCGCCCATTGTTTCTGTTCGGTTGTCACATGGTTGATCCATATAATAGATCTCACATGCCACCCACGGGAGCTTGTTTGATGTTGGCTCGGAGGCTTTCCATCTTCATTGTGAATGTGTAAACATATCACTCGGATGTTACAGCAATACCACAAGGATAATCGTAGGACTCAAGATATAATCTCTCTTTCCACATTGTGTGAAGCAGAGAGTCTTCATTGAAAGTGTCCTAATGAGATTTATTGATGATCTCGTGGCTCTAGACTCAATTTGTGCATATTTGGATCCTATAACGGAGACTAGGGAGAGGTCTCCTTCTTCAATATCAACCATCTCTAAGAGAAAGTCGATAGATAATGTCGGTTCCCGTGAGAATGAAACAAGCCCTTTTAAGAGGAACTTGAGTGGTTTGGAAAGTTGAAGTGCGGTGCGTCCTTTGGGTCCATGACGTCTTGTCTTCAATCACCGATGTTACCATCGGTAGTATATGAATTGAACCGGTTTACCTTTCTAAGGTTGAATAAATGGAGGGCTATTTATTTTCACCCTTTCCTCATTCAATTCTTTTAATTCTTCACCCCTTGATTGCTTACCGAGACTTCATAGCTAGAACCTTGTTGGGTTTATTCGATACTAGCTCGGTCTTAGTCCGCACTCTTCCCATATCTCATTTTCTCCTTTTCTCATCATACCTAAGGACTTGTACACTAACTAGTGGATTGTCCTGGTAGATCCCTCCAGTTACGGCGGATCATGGGAACCAATACCTAACCTTATCATCCTTATAACACCGTACATAAAGTAAAGTTGGTGGTCTATTTGGTATTGTTCATCGCCATTGGATCCAATAGAAAAACCATTTGAAAAATCAATTCGGATACTTGTGATATATTATCAAAGCATTTTGTACTGAATTGTTTTTGATATTTTAAACGAGAACTCCCCTCAACATGTGCATCAAGTATTTGAAAATGTTTTGCACACGGAGGCAAGAGAAAAAATTAACTTCTTTTGATTTCCATTTTCTAAAGATATCAACATCACTTCCCTCAACCGAGATCAAGTGGGTTTTGCATTTCCGGAAGGATGAGGTTTCCATGAAATTTGCTCCCCTCAATATGTGCCTCGAGGTTTGAAAAGAGTTTTGCACATACTAGAGGAACTGCACATAGGATAAATGATCACGTTTCAAATCAAAGGTTTAAGATAGATGCTCCCCTCAACATGTGCATGAAAATTTGAAATCGTTTGTCACATGTAGGCGAGGATAGCATGTACATCCGTTTATAACCATTTATCGATTATCGGTTTAAATCTAATTTAAATCACACATTCTCCCCGATCACAATTATCAAATCATTTGAGATTTGTGATCTCGTATAGATTTAAATTGATTTTGAAAGCTTTTAAGGAGAATAGTGACATGATTGTGAAAGTGTTTGAACTGATAAGGATCGGATTTTAAGACTTTAAACTCCATTGATAAAAACATGCATGTATATCTTTTTTTGAAAAACAATTTAATGCCAAATAACTTTTTAATTTAATTGAAATCATTCTCCCCTCAATCAATGGCGTAGGTTGTTGATTGAGAGATAAGATTTGACACATAAGTCCCGATGATTATCAAAATAGGGACCAAGTTATTTTCAAAGCATTTAGTTTTCGAGATAAATGTTTATAGAATCGAGCAAGGAATTTTGAAAACATGATAAAACATGGCTCTGTTCTTTCTTTTAAAACCGGGTTATTGCTCGAAAGTGACAATAAACCATTGTTTCTCTTCTCCCAAAAATATTTTTGATTTTTGAATTTTTTTTTTTTTTTTTTTTTTTTTATATATATAAAATTGAACAACATCTAAAGTCCCGTGTCATTCTTTGAATGACAACATCAAGACCGTAGATATTATCGAATCGAGAGAAACATGACAAAATGACAATATTTTTGAAGATTTTTGAATTTTTCAAATTTTATGGATTTTGAAAGTTTTATATTTTTCTATTTGATTTTTGAAGGTTTTAAAATTTTGTATTTTGTTTTTCGAATAGATATATACAAGATATAGAAGAAGAAAGACCTTTACTCCTCGTCTTCCTCCACGAAGACGTTTGAGTGTTCTCGGTTGAAGGCTTTTCAAGCCAAGGCGTGAGAATAAACTCAAACGTTCTCTTGGAAGAGCTTTGGTGAAGATGTCGCTAACCGGTATTCGGTCCTCACAAAATAGAGTTCCACCACACGTTTTCCATTTGCTCACGATGAAATGATGTCGAATGTCGATGTGCTTTGCTCTTGAGTGTTGTCGTTGTTGCATGAGAGAGCAATAGCACTTTTATTATCCGCAGTCAGAGAGGATTTGTTGAATACAAAGCCATAGTCGATTCGCGAGATCTCATCCATAGGATATGAGCACAACAAGATGACATGGCTATGTATTCAGCCTCTGTAGGAAATAAGTACTTATTTTCTTCTTTGAAGACCGACTCACAAGCTTATCACCCAAAAGCTGAGCACCTCCGGCGTGCCCGGCGACGAGTATCTTGACATCCCCGCATGATCGGCATCTGCATAGGTCATTAGTGACATACCGGTGTCCTTGGTGCCAAAGTCCCATATTGATGGTTCTTTGGAATACCGAAGACCCGTTTAAGCGCTTCAAGGTGCTTTTAGTAGGCTTAGCACGGTATCTAGCACACATGCACACAGAGAACAAAATGTCCGGTCTACTAGCGTTGAGATACATCGGGATCCAATCATACTTCGATATTTCGTTTGGTCAATCATGATCCACGAGAGGTCCTCATCTAGTTTGGTTCGATCAATCATGGGGGTGTCAGCAGGTCACATGAATCAAATCCAAATTTCTTTAAAATCTCTGTTGCAAATTTAGATTGATTTATGAAGATGCCTCCGGGACTTTGTGAAATTTGTAATCCCAAGAAAAAAAATGAAATTTGTCCCATCATTGACATTTGAAATTTTGAACCCATTTTATTTGAAAAACGGTCACACACCTTTGGTCGGTCGAGGCAAAGATGATATCATCAACATTTGAACATGAATTAAATTTTGCACGACTTCTGGTGAACAATGTTGGATCAATCTGCTCCTTTGCTAAATCGGTAGATAGAAGAAACTTTGATAGCATATCATACCATGCCCTTGGAGCTTGCTTTAAACCGTCTGAGCCTTCGGACGATAAGCGTGGGTAGGATGCTCGGATTTACAAAGCCTCGGGTTGGTACGACATGAGCGACTTCTTTAAGATCTCCGTTCAGAATGCCGTCTTCACGTCCATCGATGAACTACCATGTTCTTACTAGCAAGATTAGCCTAAAAGATTCGATTGCCTCAATTCGAACAACAGAGCAAAAGATTCTTCAAAGTCTATACCTCCTCTTGACGGTATCCTTTAGCAACTAATCGAGCCTTGTTCTTCAACACATCACCATGCTCATCAAGTTTCACTTTGAAAATCCATTTTAGAGCAATAATCATTGCATAATCTGGAGCAGGTACTAACTCCCATACATCAAGTCGATCAAACTCATGAATTTCTTCTTGCATGGCATTGAACCAGCTGTCTTTATTCATGGCGATTTTAACATCTTTTGGTTCGATCTTAGAGAGTACGGAGTTGAAGAAACACCACAAGGCATCGGTTGCAAGTTGTTTACGTGTGGATACGAGGGCGAGAGGATTTCCAATGATGTTGTCCAATGGATGATTGTGAGTCCATTTTACGAGGTGTTCATGTGGCGGTGGTTGAGAAGCGGAGTAGCAGAGTCGATGTCTCCGAAGAAGATGGTTCGATGAAGATTCATGAGTAGATACATTTTCAAATGGAGCATCTTCGGGGAGTAGCAAAGGATTAACTTTATCATTGAAACGAGACGAGTTCCATGATGTACCCTCGAAGTTTGATGATTTGTTGATGAGGCGAGTTATCGGTAGCAGCGCTTCGACTTAATGAGATTGAGGCGAAGGGTTGACTTCATTCACGAGGATAGGAGCGACCTCTATTGATGGATTTGACATTTCATCAACATTTGTTTCATAGTGTTCATCAAACATTTGATCGAACAATTTCCTTAAATCATCTTCTAATGGAGGTACATATGGAGTTGTTGGAGAGGATTTGGTACAAGGATGAACCAATGGGACTGTTTTGAAGTGTGGGTCCCGAATCGAGTGTCCAGGGCCATAGGACCATCTAGATAGAAACTCTCTCTCGACTATCTTTATCAACCCATCGTAGACAATTTGAAGTGACCACCGATAAAGAAAACGATATACCAAACTTGAAACCGAAGAAGAATTCCATGCATTTGCATCTTAAGCTCGCCTTTGTGAATTTTAACTTCAATCTCAAATAAGTGATAATTGATTAACTCAAGTAATCGACTGTGTCAAATGCCCAACACATGAATAAGCGTACAATCGGATGTCGTCGATCCACTGAATGAACCGGAACAAATGATATCTCGACATTAATGCATTCTTCCTAAAGGTATACATGTAGAGACCGATCGGAAGATTCACCACAAATGTCTTGACGAATGAGGTAGTCATTTTCCTTAATGTTCATGTGGTTGATTTATAGCGTGCACAATGAGAGGAACAATAATCCGTAAAGATTTGGCAAAGGAATACCAAAGAGCGGATCATTATCCATGAACAACAATCCGTGAAGATTTGCACGGGAATACCAAGAAGCGGATCATTATTCAATAGTGCAACTTACAATATCATGATAGTCATTATAAGCGCCTTGTGAAATAGCGGAGATAAGGTTTCTTGAGAATTCAAGAAGTACTTCTTAGATGGTGAACGGTTAGTCAATAGAAGCTGGAGCATGAGCTTCGTGTGGATGATCAACATTAAATCGGGAGGTTGAAAGTACTCATCAAACATATCTTTGAATCACAATGAATCCCAAACGTTGATTCCCAATTATCCTTAGAAAGTGAAGCATTAGGCGTTGGAGAGATTCATCAAAATCAAAACAATGAATCCAGTTATCCTTAGTATATTCACTCTTCATCAAAAGAATATACACTCATCATCATCAAAATTAAGTCGTATAACCATTATTCAAAATCCATCCTCATGTAGTATATTCACTCTTCTCCCCTCAAAAATTGCATCCAAGTTGCCATTTTGATTTAACAGTGAATAAGTATACACCAATGAGCGTAGATCCACGATGGTGAATGAGCGTGGAAAACATGAAGCTTGTTGATGAAGAATGCAGATGAGTATGGCCGCCCATGAGAGAATTTCTCATTAGGCTGAAGATAAAGCGCCTGTAAGAGCGTACACTTTTCTTTTCTTTGAAAACGGGGCTGAAGTGTTATCTGCAGACACCATAATGATAATCACGAGGCTGGGCTCGATTTGAGCAGTACGTCATTGTTAGAGCCCAGTCATATGTTTAGAGCCGCCCGAATCCAAATGCTGAGGGACGATTTGTATGACTGCTTTGGACAATGACGAAGACATAGAATTGGAAACATTGGATCCCATGTCGATGGGTTCCTTTTGGTTAGCACAAACGGTCTTTGAATCGCCAGAAACCCTAGATGCAATGGCATTATCCTAGGAGTGAACTAGTAGAGGCATCGGACTTAGTCAAATGACATTGTGCTTAATGGGATTATTCTACCGGTTGGCTTCCAAACCTTAACAGCACTATTCTCGGCATAGTGGATCTAGTTAAAGAGCAAGGTTTGCCATTCGTGAACATTACCGACTGTTGGCTTCCACCGAAATCCTACATTGGTAAAAACCTTCCTTGTAGGTTTCGGGATTGCTGTCTGCTTTTGCTTTCCAAACTTTCTTAAGCGGGGTATGATTCTTAGATCTCGAAATAACACATCACATTTATCATGATTACGGAAAATAAACATTTTTACATGTTTTGCGGATAGCATAAGGCCTCGAATTAATTTGATAGCTTAGAGCTAATACTAGAACTAACACGATTCTTTTGTTCAAATCAAACTTCTTGTCCCTATGGTGTTCTTTTACTTCCTTATCATGATCACTTTTAGTTTGCGTAATCCTATCCTTCTTTGCATTGCTTTTAGGTTTTGACCGCTAACTTTAGTGTCAATCTTAACATCCAGAGAAGTAACGATGGGAACATTACATGGCTTCACTACTTTACGCATTTCGGTCTAGAAGTCTTGGGATACAAGTTCTAGGAGGCACATCAAAGGTTGTTTGCTTGAATTTTGACATGGAACAAGGCATATCAAGGGTCACATGCTTGGCTTTAGGCATAGAACAAGGCACAACTATTCTATCTTGCCTATTGCTAGATTTCGGACTTGTGACAATTACATACTCTAAGAGTTCCCGAGATCGTTTGGCATCCATGCGGCATAGGCTATAGTACTATCAAAAGGTTTTCTAATCTTTCATCTTCAACAATCTCACGGAGACCCTTCAAACTTTCCTTAAGGCATGAGAGATATGCTTTATGTGCAAGTTCATTATTCCTAATAGGCGGAGGAATATATAACATATCGATAGCATATTTATCACAATCGAAACCTTAGGAGCAGTATTTGCGGTTGGGATTGGCAACTTTCCTTTCACCTCACGCTTGATTCTCAATATCGTTAAGTAAAGTTATCCTTTCAATTTGTTTATCATGATTAACTTTAAATGAATCACATAACTCTTTGTTTTGATCATTAACCTTTGAAATTTCGACTTTAAAACAATCATTTTCCTTTTGCAAGTTATCAATAATGCTTTGAAGTTGGAAATTTTGAGAATCTAAAGGTGGAGGCATATAGAACCGATCACATCCTTCTTTTCACCTTTCGGTTGTGAGACTTGGGTTCTTAATCTTACGATCGTGTTACAATGAGCTCGAATCATTCATCACGTTTGCTAATTTCAAAACGCATCAAATTGAGAGCATCCAGGATGTCTTGATATTTGAGGTTTTAACATTTTCTTTAGATGTTGATATTTTAATTGCAAAGCAAGATGCTCAACTTCAATTTAGAAAACTGTTTCACCAAAGTTATCATGATCATCTGTTCAATTTTCTCATGCAATTTAGAATTAGTTTTTCAAGCTCAATGACACGATCATGGGAGACTTTCGAGCAACAGATAATTCATGAAATTGAGAAGCATTAATGGAACAATTTGTAGCGATGTAAAACACATCTTGAGTAATACATTGAAATAAGATTCTCATTCAAGGTATGCAAGTTCTTCCTTTCAATCTCACTATATTTTAATTCTCTCATAGTCACTAACCTCAACAATCATTGCATCAAATACCTTTTCCATTTCTTTAATATCGAATCGTCCCCTTTTAAGACTCTCAAATTGATCTTTTAGTTGTTTAAAGAAAGGCATGACCTCGGTTAAATAGCATTCTTTAGTTTGCTCAAAACCCTTTCCCTTCAGTTATACGGTGGGTGTGATCCTTTTCTTACAAGTTTTCTCAAAATCAACAAATAGTTGAAAGATAACATATTCATCGATTAAGGTCTTGCTTTTAGTGGCAAGAGATCTAGGAACTAAGTGCATCGTGTATTAGAGGATACGCAGTTGATTTAGGCGGCTTCCTGCAAGGGGATTCTTTTCAACAAGATTTTCACTTTTTGCATTTCCATATCCTTTTCCGGAACACTTGTTCGGGGGTTAATAGTAGTCCGAGGCTTAAACTTGTTCAAGGAGATCCAATTTTCTTTAGTGTAATTATGGGGTTCGATCGTTATGTTATTCTTTTACACTCGTGATCTTCTAACTTCTTATTCATTTTCTCCCTAAAGTGACTTCACTGATTTCTTATCTTCCCGATTGCACTCAACGCAACTAGGTTTCTCGCCTAGGCTTAAGGATTTCATTACCATCATAAAGCACCTTATGAGCATTTCTAGCCTTTTTAATTACCTCTGGATTTGGTTCCTCAACAAAGGGAATGCTATGCTTATCGCTTAAGACTCGATGCTTAGTGATCATGTGAAGCGGTTTGAATGGTATTCCCTTATGCGTACAACTTATTTTTCAAGCTTGTTTTCAAAGTTTTAGATTGGAAAATCATTCAAAGTTTTGATTCCTTAGCTTTGAATTCTTGCTTAAGCATTTTAACATTTTCTTGAAGTTCGTGTTTTGTAGCGAGTTTTGGAAAGCTTTTCTTGTAAGAGTTTAACTCTTGTTTTAATACTTCTTTCTAAAATTACTTTTTCTAATAATTTATGCATTTGGATATCCATGTCCTCGCTTACGAGTGGTAAGTTCAAACTTAGCGCGTTGTTCGTATATGGTAACTTGATCCTTATAGGTATTGAGTTCGATGTTCAAGGAATCATCGTGCCTGAATGGTGTACTCATGCAATCCATAATCATCATTTGAAAGAAGATGCATACTAGAGTCTGCGCGAAACTTTCATGCAAGTTTCCTCGCATTAACGTGCCGCGAGGTTGTGGCGGTGCATCTCTATCTTGGTACATCCGAAGCTTCCATGTAGCGTTCCTTTGCATTAGCTTGCGGGTTGTGGTGGTGCACCTCTCTTGTGGACATGAGCATGAAGATTCTATTTTAGCATTGTCCGACTCATCATTATTTGTTTTTCTAACATTACGCATTCAACACCACCCGATTCTTCACAGATACATTACCCAACTTATCACAACAATCTCTCAATTGCACGACACTCATTTACTTTTCATCCTTTTATGCGGTTTCCTCAATGTACTTTTCACATTATCCATGAGTTGGATAAATGTCTCAATGAATTCTGAATTTCCATTCAAGTATGTTTTTGAAGGAAATTCCGGTCAAGTGTTGATCAATGTCTACTTTGAATATTCCCCATCGATGAATCAGCTGAAATTGTTTGTAGATTACTTGAAGAGTGCAGACTGGAACCATCCTTTAGAACTTCTTCATTGGTAAGTTGCAGCTTTAAATGCTCTAAGTTCAACAAAGAAGCTTCTTCAATGTAGGTAAGTCTGGCGGAAAAGAGCACTACATGTTCGATCTGACTATGGATAACAATGAATGAGGTGCGGATGAAGTAAAGCGATAGGGCTCGATGTTGCATTTCATTTGCATGGCATTCTGTAGCTTGGACTGGTGCAATTTCTCTCATTAGATTACGAACACGGAGATCTCACATCCTCATTGCTTAATTCAATCATCTTTAATCGTTCGATTATAGCATACATTATCATTGTTGTCCACAACATCATACGGTTTAAGCATACGAAATCCTTTGGTCGGTAGAGTAAGACATGATGTGGAAGGATGCGCGGATTTTACGTCTATGATTTAAGCAGAAATAGAATCTTTCGGCGAGTTTACTAAAATCAAGGCCAAGCCATAAATAACTTGACCCGATGGGGTGTTAAGATGACCGATGGAATGATACGATGAAAGAAGACTGTGTGATAGGACTTTAGTTTGTTCGTAGGAAAAGTTTTGAAATGTTGTTTGGTTGAGATTTGGATTGGTTGATGCGTTTTCACGGAGAATTTTAGGTCTAAAACTTAAAAGCTCGATAACTTCCTTTCGGAGTGGATTTGGGCCTCGAAAATTAGTTTCACGACATCGTGGTGAAACTTCACAATATTCGGTACATTAGGTCGGTTTTGTGGTATTTATTGGACAGATTCTGGATCAAAAGTTATGGCGTTTGAAGTTTTGGCGTAAAAGTCAACTTTGGTCAAACCTCTTCTTAGTAAACATCACCCAAGTCGCTATAACCCTTGAACCAGTTGCTAAGTCACCAAGTCGCTAAGTGCTAAGTCGCTAACACTTAATTCGCTACACCACTAAGTCGCTGGGAGTCCCAAGTCGCTGAGACACAAAGCAAGTCGCTAGTAGTAACTCATTCTGGACTAAATTCGCTAGCCAAATTTCATGCGATAATTAAGCTACACAAGTCGCTAGATATGCAAGTCGCTAAAGAGCAACTCGCCATGGGACTAAGTCGCTACCATTAAGTCGCTAACCGTAGTGGAGATTCCACTACTTGTACTTTAACTCGCTAGAACTAACTCGCTAGGTTTAACAACGTAACTCGCTACAAAAGCGTGAGTAAGTCGCTACCAAGAAAAAGTCCGAGAGCTAAGTCGCTAGCTTGAAAAACCAAATAACCTTCGCTTTCCATCCAAAAACAACCCAACCACGATGATTCAAGCTACCAAATAAAACCTAAACACTTTAGATGATTCTAAACATAAAAGTACCAACAAAATTCAAACTTTAACACAAGAGATCAACGCAAATGATGCAAAAACCACTAAACTTTTTCAAACTCAAAAACCACCTAAAACCACTATAAATCCAAAGATGTGCAAGATATGATCTAACCATGGCTCTTGATACCAATTGTAGGATATTACTTTTCACTTACACATCAAACCATAACACAAAGTAGCATATAGATGGAATTCTAGAGAAAGTTAGAGGTTTAGGGAACTTAGTGAGAGAAAGTGAAATTATTATTATGAGCTCAACTCTCTACCTGGGAGGTAGAGTATTTATAGTCTTACACAAATCGCCACACTTTGGGGCATGGATCGAGGCATCTGATGGGTAAACACCGTCCGTCCTCCACGGTGTTACAAAACTAAATTACTACTTAACTTAAAAAGAACTACGACTACGAGCTTTCTAACGATTACATATACTTGAGGTGACCGACTCTTTAATCTGGGAATTTCTAATTCCTAACACAATGGTCTCGGAGTTCATCATTAGGCATGACTCCTCCTTCGTGCTTTCCTCGGTTTTCCACATCTCAACCCTTGCATTCTCGTGCCTAATAAGCGGCGTTAACAAATGAAGTGGGAGGGCAATCGTTGCTTCTTACGAGCACCTTTTCGAACCTTTGTTTTGGTAAATTCAATTACCAAATTCATCATTTCTGTCATTTTGCTTGCATTTCTCTACCTATAAACCTCCTCAATCTGGCTAATCTCTCCGTATGATGCCATGTCCTCCTCATTTGATCCTTGAAGCTTGGTAAAAGTGGTATTGGGAAGTAGAGCAGGCGCCTTCGGAACTTGGGTTTGCTCACGACTTGGGGACTCCGAAGAAGGTGCGGGCGGTTGGTGGAGTTGGCGGTTGTGACTTCTCGAGGAATTTGTACGGAGCTCTTTCGCCTTTCCATAAGATAATCAATTCTCTCTCAATGGCACTCAATTGCTCCTCGAGTGTATCTGAGGATTCGTAAGGAGTGGATATGGCATTAACGTTAATCGGATTTTCGGAGATTCATTCCAATCTTCGTAGCTTTGATCGGCAAGCTCCTCATAATATCCCATGATTTCTACTGCGTTAAAGTCGGCGAGCCTTCCACTTGGCTGCTCGATCAATGGATCGTCGAGTGATGAAATCGGTATGATCATAGAAGACTTAGATTTGAAGCCAAAGATCAATGCCATGGTGGGGAAGTCTCACGAGTAGTTCTTTAAACCGAATCCACGCTTTGTAAAGAGACTCACCTTGGAGTTCTTTGAAACATCAAGATGTCTCGCCTAAGTTTGGTGGTTCTCCGGTGGGAAAAATTGAGCAAGAAGCGGATGTAAGATCATCGACTTGAGATGGAGCCGTGAGGAAGTCGCTCAAGCCAATTACTAGCTTGGTCCCAGTAGAGAATGGAAGAGACGGTAGCGTGGTCTCCCAGTAGTAGCATCAAGGTCGATGGAATCGACAATTTTGAGAAATCCTCGGATCTTGATTTGGATCTTGAACTAAGTCCATGGAATGCACATCCAATTTGTACCAACCGGATGGTGTCGGATCGCAGGTAGTAGTTTGGGCTTGGTGGGAACCTCAATGGTGTTCCTATAGCCTAGGTGGCTTGGTCTTGAGTATTCACCAAGAGTACGGGCTCTTGGCGGGTCATTTGGTGGTGGGTTGATGAGAGGTGGTTGGTTATCACCTTCCATGATGAAAAGTGATGGTTATTACGAACAAAGGTCACGAAGAAGGGGGATAGACTAAGAGAAAGCTAAAAATGAGAACAATTTACTTGATAGAATCAAGCAAAGAACCTAAACGAGGTGGACTACTAACTAGCTATTCTATTCCCGGCGGTGCCTAAAACTTGATAACGCTACACGCGTGGTCGGGGTCAAGGAAACTTCCTTTTTCTTGAGCAAGTTTTATAACACCCTAGGCAAGTTGAACCTAGTCGTTGTAGTGTAGTAATTAGGGTAAGCCACGGGTATTGATATCGTTCTCTGGGGAATAGGAATGCTAGTGAGAAGTTACTACGCTAAGGTTGAGGTTGAGAAAGATTATTTTTATATTTTTATATTTTATGAAATTGAAAGGTACGAATCTCGGTATTGGATTTGGGGGTTTGGTATTTCACCGATTACTCTACTATTATCTAATTATCTAAACTAAGGTGGTGGAGTCTATGTCTAATTAATGTGTGCTTGTATGATAGTTTAAAGATGTGTTTACTTAGGTTTTACTACTCCTTAATTATCTCCTATTGATGGTTGAGTTGTCACGTCCTTATTCTTAGTTGCGTTGTGTGTCTAAAGTTGTAGGCATGCGTTTCTCCTAACTCTTTGAACTTACCAAAGGGTCTCGTCTACAAAACCCACTAGGGATGATAAACTCTTGCTCTAAGGCACTCTTTGGATGGTTTAGCCTACAACTACTCGGTAATTATATTCTAAGGTTCACAAAGATGAACCAAGCATTAAATACACAACAAATGACCTATCGCATTACTAGATCATTAATCAACTAAGATAAGAAACAACCAATCAATATTCAATAATTAAGTTTCATATTCCTAAGCAAACACACAAATAAATTAGCGGGACATGGAGAACATGCAAGCATACACACAAATAATCAAAGACATAATTGAATTGATGAAGTAAATACTTATCTTGATGTAAAATAGGGTTTAGAACCCTAAAATCGTACAAGATACCCTTGGTTCGGTTTTAGGTTTTACTCCAAAAGACTCTCTAAAACCGAAAAATCCAGTTCTATATATAAGATTACATATGCGAGCGCCACCTTATGTTTCGTGGGCGCGCCGTGTCGTATCATTAGGGTTTCGTCTTGGCCACGTTAACCTTGCGGCGGCGTCACCTTATGCATGCGACGTCGTCTCTTCAACTTCGGCGCCGTCTGGGTCGCATCTAGGTCGCCCGAGTTGCGACGGTCTACTCCTTTAAAGCCAGACGCCGCCTCTTGAAAATCTGAGTTTTGGCTTCGACCCGTCACAAAATCCTACGGCAGCGTCGCGATTAGCGAGTGGACGCCGCCGCTCATTTTCAGCGGCTTTGAGTGTCTCGATTCGACTTTGGCCATTTTCTTCAGTATATTCGCGCTTTTCGTCCAAATAAGTGCCATTCCAAACATTTTGCCTTCAAGAGACCTAAAAGTGAAAAGGAACAATATTAAGCAATAATCGAATACAAAAGTGATTAAATAAGGGCTAAAACGACCCCTCAAAATGGTACCTTTTAAAACCTTATCAACTAGAGCTGCCTCTACCCCTACTCCAACTCCTGAGATGACCCCTGATGCAATTTGGAGAATGGTTACCAATGAGATTGGTGCTGCTTTTGCTGCAAGACCCGCTGAGACAGCTCGAGCAAATGAAGCCCCAAGTCAAGCCAACCGGAATGAAACTGTGGTGAATAGTAAATGTGGATACAAGGAGTTCATGAATTGCAAACCTACCTTCTTCAAAGGCCGAAGGTGCTTTATGGCCTTATTCATTGGTTCGAAAGATGCGAAGCTGTGTTTCTTCTCTGATTGCTCGGAAGATTGCAAGGTGAAATTTGCTCTTGGTACTACGCTAGAAGATGCATTGTCTTGGTGGAAGGTTCATGCCCAACCTATTGGCATGGAAGAAGCCTACAAAACCACTTGGACTGAACTAAAGCAATTGATGATGAAGAAATACTGTCCAAGGACCGAGATCAAGAAACTTGAAGATGAGTTCTATCATCTGACTACTAAGGGCAACGATCTCAAAACCTACTTTAAAAGCTTCCAAGAATTGAAAGCTCTATGCCCTTCCATGGTTTCTGATAATGTCAAATTGCTGGAAAACCTCATTGGGGGATTACCCCAAAGCATTGAGGGCAATGTTACTGCATCAAAGCCCAAGACCGTGGAAGTAGTGATCACAATTTCCTACCAACTCATGGATCAAGTCCTGAAACATGGATCCGTGCAAGGCAATAACGACAACAAGAGGAAATTTGATGACTGTCGAGGCAACACTTCAAACAACTACCATCATAACAACTCCTTCCATCACAACCATAACCGTAACAACAACAACCAAGGCCGCAACAATCCCAATCAACACCGCAACAACAATCCCAACTCGTACCACAAAAACCGAAACAACCACCACAATCAACAAAACCGTAGGCAAGAATTTGTGCGGGCTTATGCTGCTACCCCCGCCACTGGAAGAGGCTATGCTGGACTACACCCTTTGTGCACTCAATGCAACCTGCATCATGTGGGACATTGTACCATTAAGTGTGGGAAGTGTAACAAGGTGGGCCATACCCACAAGGATTGCCGAAGCCCTGCTACTGGAAGTAACCTTCAACCCATTGGGATAACTTGCTTTGGATGTGGAGAAGTGGACATGTCAAGAGTAGATGCCCAAAGTCATCGCGGGAACAACAACAACAATAACAACAACAACCCTGCTAGAGCAAGAGCTTATGTGCTAGGAGATAGAGATGCACAAGAGAACCCGGATGTCGTTACGGGTACGTTTTCACTCAACCATCATTTAGCTAAAATGTTATTTAATTCTAGAGCCGACAAAAGCTTCGTGTCTTCTAAGTTTGCACCTTTGTTAAAAGTCACCCCAACTACCCTAGATACCACTTATGAAGTAGAGCTAGCCGATGGAAAAATAGTAGGAACTAACACTACCTTCGAGGTTGCAACCTATCCTTATCAAATCACCCATTCGATATAGACCTTATGCCTATCCAACTTGGTAGCTTCGATGCTGTCATTGGCATGGATTGGCTATCCAAGAATCGTGCAAGAATCATCTGTGACAAGAAAGCCATTCACATTCCTCTCGATGGTGAAACTGTGATCATTCGGGATGCTCGTAGTAAGACCCGATTGAACATCATCTCGTGCGTTAAATCGCAAAGTACATAGAAAAAGGATGCCACATTTTCTAGCACAAGTAAAGAGAAGAAGGAAGCGGATGAGAAACAACAAAAGACGCCCCGTGGCTAGGGACTTTCCCAAGTATTTCAAGACTTGCTGGTCTTCTCCGATTAGGCAAGTAGAATTCAAATCGAGCTAGTCTTGGAGCGGCACCCGTGCCTGAGCACCTTATAGATTGGCACCTTCCGAACTACAAGAATTTTCCGAAAAAGGATTCATTCGACCGAGTTCTGCGCCTTGGGGAGCTCCGGTCTTATTTGTCAGAAGAAGGACGGATCTTTCCGTATGTATTGATTACCGAGTTGAACAAACTAACGTTGAAAAACGCTATCCATTGCCTAGGATTGATGATCTGTTTGACCAACTGCAAGGGTCAAGCGTCTACTCAAAGATTGATATGAGATCTGGGTATCATCAACTAAGAGTTAGAGAGGAGGATATTCTGAAAACTGCTTTTCGAACACGATACGGCCACTATGAGTTCCAAGTGATGCCATTTGGTTTGACAAATGCACCGGCGGTATTCATGGACCTAATGAACCGAGTGTGTAAACCTTACTTGGACAAATTTGTAATTGTGTTCATTGACGACATTCTCATCTATTCCCACAATAAGGAAGAGCATGCGGAACACTTGAAAGCCATCCTAGAGCTACTCAAGAAAGAAGAACTGTATGCTAAGTTTTCCAAGTGCGACTTCTAGACTCAAAAAGTCCAATTCCTTGGTCACGTGAGAGATAGAAATGGTCTTCATGTTGATCCTTCAAAAATCAAAGCTGTCAAAGATTGGTCATCCCCGACTACCCCTACCGAGATACGCCAATTTTTGGGTCTTGCGAGTTATTATCGAAGATTTATCGAAGGGTTTTCGAAAATCGCTAAACCTCTAACGGAGCTAACCCAAAAAAAAGAAGAACTTTGACTGGGGTGAGAAACAAGAGTCAGCCTTTCAACTCTTGAAACAAAAGCTTTGTGAAGCTCCTATCTTAGCCTTACCCGATGGAGTGGAAGATTTTGTGGTCTACTGTGATGCATCACACCTAGGGTTAGGTGCGGATGATCGATGCAAAGAAACAAGGTGATCGCTTATGCTTCATGACAACTCAAAACTCATGAGAAGAACTACACTACCCATGACTTGGAATTGGGAGCCGTGGTTTTCGCTCTTAAAATATGGAGACATTACCTATATGGAACTAAGTGTACGGTGTTTACCGACCATAAAAGTCTCCAACACATTCTCGATCAAAGGAGTTGAACATGCGACAACGCCGATGGCTAGAATTGCTTAGTGATTACGATTGTGAAATCCGTTATCACCCGGAAAAGCAAATGTCGTGGTCGATGCTCTTAGCCGAAGGATCGACCTAAACCTCTTCGAGTAAGATCCTTGGGAATGACAATTAAGTTAACCCTTCCATCAAAAATCCTTGAAGCTCGTCAAGCTCTCAACACAAAACCGCCCCAACGAGAGAATCTTTGAACGCCGTAAAATGAGAACGGCTTTATGCAAAGATCGGATGGAACCTTATGTTTAGGCGATAGAAGTTGGATACCACTTTATGGAGGAATACGGGAACTCATCATGCATGAGTCTCACAAGTCTAAATATTCCATTCACCCGGGATCCGACAAAATGTACCAAGATGTCAAGAAGCTTTATTGGTGGCCAAACATGAAAGCTGAAATTGCAACTTACGTTGGGAAATGTCTCACCTGTTCTTGAGTCAAAGCCGAATGTCAGAAGCCTTCCGGATTGTTAACTCAACCTGAACTCCCAGTTTGGAAGTGGGAGAGAATCACTATGGACTTCATAACCAAACTACCAAAAACTGCTAGAGGTTACGACACCATTTGGGTTATCATTGATCGCCTTACCAAATCCGCTCATTTCCTACCCATCAAGGAAAATGACGAAATGGAAACCCTTTCCCAACTATACCTGAAGGAAATTGTATCCCGTCATGGAGTGCCAATTTCCATCATTTCTGATCGTGAGAGTCGTTTTACTTGTTTGGATATGAGTACCGCGTATCATCCTCAAACCGATGGCCAAAGCGAAAGGACTATCCAAACCTTGGAAAACATGTCGAGCTTGTGATCGACTTTGGAAAAGGTTGATAAACACTTGCCGTTGGCGGAATTCTCTACAACAATAGTTACCACGCGAGCATCAAGGCAGCCCATTCGAGGCACTTTATGGCCGAAAGTGTCGATCACCCGTTTGTTGGGCTGAGGTTGGAGATGCCCAACTCATCGGACCGAACTTGTCCAAGAAACAACCAGAAGATTGTGCAAATTCGTCAACGACTTCAAGCTGCTAGAGATCGACAAAAGAGTTACGCCGATGTTAGAAGGAAGCCCATGGAGTTTCAAGTTGGTGATCGAGTTATGTTGAAAGTATCACCTTGGAAAGGAAAGGTTCGGTTCGCAAAACGAGGAAAGCTACATCCTCGATACATTGGCCCTTTCAAGATTCTCGAAAGAATCGGCCCGGTTGCTTACAAACTTGATCTTCCCGAAGAACTTAGTAGAGTGCACCCTACCTTTCACGTTTCAAATCTGAAGAAATGCTTGTCGGATGAATCTCTTGTTGTTTCACTAAAAGAGATTAAGCTCGACGACAAGCTCAACTTTGTTGAAGAACCAATTGAAATCATGGATAGGGAAGTCAAGCGACTTAAGCAAAGTCGCATCCCTATCGTCAAGGTTAGATGGAACTCCAAGAGAGGACCGGAGTACACGTGGGAGCGCGAAGACACCATGCGTGTTAAGTACCCACATTTGTTTACCAATTCAACTCCGGCAACCACCGTAAACTAAAATTCCGGGACGGAATCCTCTTAAGGGGTAGGTACTGTAGCCACCTGAAAATTTTCGCTATTTTAAAACCTTCATAGTTATGAACTAGACCGTTTATCAAAATTTATTTGATCTAATTTAAGCATTTTAGCATGTGCATTTCATTTTCTTGCATAAAATTTATGCCTGTCCGAGTAGTCTTATTTAATTATGCCTAATCTTTCCTGATTTCTAAATCAGTCTCACAAGAAAATTTTCTTGTCTTACGAGTCCGCACGCGTACCTGTTTAATAAAAGAAAACGTGAAAAATAAATACGAATTAACAAGGTCGAAAGTCATACAGTCATATCAATTTAATTAAAACGTGACCGAAAGTATAAGTGACATATTTATCCGCTTGAAATTTATACATACACTAATGAAACAGTGGGACACGAAATTCATCTAATACCAAAAGACAACACACAAATAATAAAAATTACACTTACCAAATTTATAAAAACTAAAACTAAAACCAAACCTTATCTCTTTTACCAAATCCACGCCCCTTATCCCCTCAAAATCGCTTCCTCCTCGCCTCTTCTAATACGCCCCACAACCTCTGCTTCCCTCTCCTCCATTTTCGTGTCTCTATCCCTCTACCCTACCATCACCATAAACACTCCTCCAAAAGTAGTAACCCATCCAAAATAATCATCCCACCTCAAAAATCAACCTTAAACCAAACATAGAACCATTCTTGGCCTTTTTCCATGGAAACAAATCGACAAGACAAGGACCCCCATCTGATTCCTTGTCCCTAGGAGTTTCGGTTAAAGGAAAGCTCAGGAAGAGCCACGTGAAGGCCTGTATCATTACCCAAAGAGGACTCTTAAGCTACCCCCACCTTCGAATGGTCCAAGGAAGGACTTCCTCATCTACACCTATATGAAGGCCACGAATGACCTGGGTATTCACACATTTCTCACTCACTTTCATCACCAAAAAGTGTTTCGAGATTGAAGTTGAAGTGTTCGGTTGGAGTCTTGGGTAAAGATTGTGTGAATCCCCAAAGAAAGGTCTTCGTCAGCTTAGCAAGGTTTCATGTTTTCCTTTCTTAGTCTTATTCTTGTTGTAATATTGATTTTAGTTTAATCTTAATATTGAGTTAACAAGGATAAAAATCCTAGACGAATCATAAATAAATTTGGTGGGTTAGTTCTTTTGTAACTGTTAATCGAATGTACACTTTCCTTTTTCTAGTCGAATCATGATTATGGTAGTAGATTAATTCTTCCGTTGAAAAATCGATTTAGACACAAGTCCTGGGAATTTGATTATTGTTATTGTTAGTGTGTTGTGTGGAATAAGTAATAAATATCAGTTAAAAAAAAATTCTTCATGTTTGGGTTAATATTGTAGTCGATCTAGGATGACCCTCCCACCTCTCGTGCGATGCAAGACTTGAGTGAAATGTTGGATTGTACGACCCTAGACTCGTAGGAGTGTGGCTAGTGATGAGTCTTCTTCGAATCAATCGAGTGACACGAGCCTGGCCTAGACACTACCCTGATGGAGTATTGCTAAAGGTACATAT
Organism: Chrysanthemum lavandulifolium; assembly: GCA_022545495.1. Taxonomy (NCBI): domain Eukaryota; kingdom Viridiplantae; phylum Streptophyta; class Magnoliopsida; order Asterales; family Asteraceae; genus Chrysanthemum; species Chrysanthemum lavandulifolium. Next base: position 308,220,514 of record CM040241.1, on the reverse strand, counting down.
GGGCACTAATGTTTGGCTCTTTAGTTGCCATTAGTAACCTGTCCAAAATTCTTGTTGTCCATTTTGAAACCAAAGGTTACCAAAAGCCCTCGTCAATGTGCTTAGTACCTCAAACCCCAAGCTTCCTTGTACCATAAAGTGTCAAACCTTGCGACATGTTTATTGTTTTTGTGTAAGTGTCAAAACACTACTCGAGTAATTTCATTCTTGTGCGTATGGCTTGAGCTACCCGAACCCCACTTTGACATCCTCAAGTGACAAACGTGTACCAAATGAAACTGCTCCTATTGTCTATAAAAAAAAATCATGTCCCTAGTGTCTTCTTTTAAGAATACAAATGTTGGATCCTACCACTTTTTCCAGCAGGGTGCGTTTGGCTTTGATCTAGGCCACGAAGCCCACAACCTGATTTGATTACCTTTTGTTGGGCCACAACCCAAGTGCTAGAGTCTATCTAGCTTACCTCGAGCCCAAACCATTTCCTTTCCCCCTCTTCGCTACCACTAGCCGCGTCTACCTTGAACCATCAAACGAAAACCAAACTTGTTAAACATGTATGAAAAACCATGGAGATTTTAAAAACAAAAACTCTATAGCCTTACAAATATAAACAAGGCATTTTTCTTTTAAGCATAACTTATAATCTTGATAAGTAGTCGCTATTTTTGAAACGACAACCTTATGCACTAAACTACATTCATGTAACTCTTAACAATGATTTTACAAAAGACTTATGTTTGCATTTTCAACGACAACTTTACAAATTAAATTCACTAATATCGCTATAAATAAAACAAAGTCTTCAAACAATAGATTGCATGAGTTTTTCATAAACAAAACTATTAGTCTCTGTATAATGACACCTTGTTTTAAGGACTATATTTAAAATGTATAAATGAGATTTATTGTAACACAATAATATTTTCCTACACTTAGTCGCCAAATATATTTAGGCATATAACCAGGTTATACCCATTTTTCTAAGAGACCATTTTATCATAATAAACGACCCACAAGATAAATAACTTAAACTTTTGGTGTATATAAATATTATCAAGTCAAAATACAAAGGTATTAATTAAAGTATTGGTATACAAATTATAGGTCGCATGACGGTACTCGGTGCATCATTTACTTGACTTCTTTACTACTCGGATACTACTTTGCTAAGGTGAGTTCATAGCCTCGCCTTTACTTATTTCTTTCAAACCCGCGAGGAGATGCATGCTATAAACTAGAACACAAGTCTTTTCTTAAACCGTATGCTTGCACGATTATTATTATTATAGCCTAAGTTGCATGCCATAAGCCCCTTACATCATGAACCATTAATCACTTACGAGTGAACGCGAATATCGTGGATAGTACTATGGGAATTAACGACCCGACTCGGTTATCGGAAATAACCGGGCGCACTATATTTGGTTAACTATGGAATTGGCAATTCCATCGAGGCGATATTATTACTTACACCGGTAATTGGGTGTATGCGTTAGTTTGGTGTCATGAGCTTAGTGCATAATAATAATCTCTATTTTCCATGGTGATTGTATTCAAGCAATTATCATCTTTTACTTGTGTTCAACCACTTATTTAAACCTATGAATATCACTCAACTTTTGTTGATCTTTTAAGCATGTTCATCTCGGTACTAATTAGAATATCACAAGGCGTGGAGTGGGCGTCATGGGACGCTTGAAGTGGTGTTGTTTTCAATTAAAGTTATCATTTCGTAAACGTTTAAACTATCTTTTATGTAATTTCAAAACATGTGGTATTTTCTTTGTGTTTCCAAAACACTGAGATTTATGAAATGGTAACAACTTTTATTTAAAACGTCTCTTTAGATTCGTTTTCTATAACTTATGACTATGATCCTCTAAGTAATACCTGAAATAGTCTTCCGCTGTCACATTGTGATTTTGGGGATGTTACAGTGTTGGATATGAACTTAAACTTAGATTTCCAGACTAAAACTATGAAGGTAAAATTTTGCATAATTCATCAAGTTACGTGTTAGCATTTCTTTTTTGGTAGGGCAAAATGATAATGTTTTTTCATTTAAACCCTAAGCACGTAATAAATTATTTGTATGCTTTCATTATCACGCGAATAGTTTGTTTGTTTAATATTTAATAGTAGAAGTGTAGTGTTAGTATAGTAGCTCTATATGTTTGGATTGTATGCACTGAAGTTTGAAAGCCGTCTCGTAGTTTCCAGTGGTCCTAGGCAATAACAACGAAAAAGCCTTATTACACTTGTAAATTAATGATAAATTGCATATAAACTTCAATTATATGACTCATGTATGTTTAATATTATACGTATTTATATGCAAAACTAATAAAAAAGTTGCCCTTTTTAAGTGGAGGCCCTGTGCGACAACACATGTTGCACACCCCTCCAAGACCCCTCTCATTTTGAAAAAATGTGTTGTTTAGTTAGTTCATTTGTTCTAAGATATTGGAACATCTTTCTAGGCGAGATTGGAGGGTGATAATGGCATGTATTTTGCAATAGTTATAGTTTTGTGTTTTGATCTAATTATTTTATTTTGTATTTAAAGAAACTATTACTGCACGTAGCGGCAGTTGCCAAAAAAGCTTCGTTGATGCCGGCGAAAAAGTAGAGGGTGTTTGGTAGGAGAGAATCATATGAGATTAAACTAGAGGATGTAAATGGATAGAAAATGAATGCACCACAATTCTTGAGATCTATTCTCTTGTTTGGTGTTAGTAAAGAATTGGCTTAAGAAAGTATATGATTCTTCTGTTTGTTTGTATCATGTGGAATTGAAATGAACACATATTAGTAAATTTCAATGGTCTTGAGATTAAATTAGAGAATGGAAATGAATAGAAAATGAATGCACCACAATTCTTGATATCTATTCTCTTGTTTGGTGTTAGTAAAGTATTGACTTAAGAAAATGTATGATTCTTCTGTTTGGTTGTATCAGGTGGAATTGAAATGAACATATATTATTAAATTTCAACAGTCTTAAATTTTTAATAATGTGAATGTGTTTTGCTTTTGTTACATATTGTTGTCATTTGTGTTTTCACGAACATAACTATCTAATTATTAGTTTGAACCAATTATAGCATCACAAGTTGTTGGAATTATATAACATGAAAATCATATATAAAAACATATAAACATCAAAGAGAATGCGGAAGCGTATAGGAACATATAATGAATAATTAATTAACTAAAGAATAAAGTATGCGTACCTTTCTTGATTCTAGCCGAACAAAAATCAAATCCACAAAACTAGCAATTGGATGAACCCTAATTAGGGTTTATAGGATTGTGTGAATTACCCCTTACCTTTTTGTAATTCAATCCAAGATACAATCAATAGTGTGATTGTACCACGTTCTTGTACACAAGTACTATAACAAATTAAAGTAATGCTAGTTTTAATTAAACAAAATAAATTTGTTTTGGAAAAGATGATGATCGACACCCATAAGGGTTGTACGATCGGATTATGCAAAAAACACACACAAAACTATTTAGGTTTTAGCATAATGAATACAAGAGATAGATTACAAACACCCTTGGTTTTGTATTTATACCCAAAGTAACTTGGTGAACAAGTTGGCTATGAATTGGTTTATGGAAACCATATGGACGATCGGTTTAGGAAACCCACAAGGATTCTAGAACCTTCTCGATCTCTAATTTCATCTTTAGTCCTTCCCAAATATATTTAACGACCGTTAGTCCATTACAACTAATTACTTAACGTCCGTTATAGTTATTTCGTTTAATTAATAAATAAATATAACTATTACATTTAATTATTAACTTTAATTCTTATACGTAAAGTGTGCAATCCCGTGGTCTCGAGTTCGATCCTAACACACATCTATTAATTTATAGTCCATAAAACCAACGACTCCCACTTGGACATATCTTAATAGAGTGATCACATCGGTTGGCGTCAGCAACACTTCGATGCCTCTAGTACAACTCGAGTAAGGCTCCGGAAAACCTTTTAATGATTTCTCATTATTATTATCCTTTTATTTCTAATACCATGTTAAATAAAGATATGGAATTAAGTCATTCTTTATCCAACTATTCATTTCTCGTTATAAGAGATTGAGCAAGATTACCAAATTTTCCGAACATATTCGGGGAGAACTTTGGCGTGGCACGCGAACATCTTGTCAACCCTACGAGGGCCCAAAGAGATTAAACTCAAATAAATTTAAAGGAACAAATTCTATATTGACTACGAGAATAACCCATGAACTTTGCAACACTTTGAAACAACCCTTATGACTACCGATTCGTATAGCGTTAAGTTGTTCCACAGTGCACTACATTCATGACACTTATACGGTATCTCAAGTGCGAGGATAACTATTCATAATTTACTTATAACAATATCCACAAAGTAAATTATGTAGTTGGGATAAGTCCTATATTCAATCCATTGAATATCATCTCGAAATTGGTATGCATTCTCATCAATATACTTTCAAGTATATTCTACCATATCTCTCGGATTTGTCTTAGTTTAATGATACTCCCATATCATTAATTGACAACAGACGATTTAGAATAAATAAATTTATTCACGGATTAAACATGCAAATATAGGATACTGGTATATTATAAAATCAAACATACCAAGTATTTGATTTATTATAATAATTGTTTAACATCCCTTATCCAAATACCAAATAGATCAATGCATGAAAATTCGTGTTGATGAATTATGCCTCAAATAATAACAATCATACTTGTTGACAAGGCATAAATCAACCAACTTGATCTATCGTAATTTTGAGAATACTTATTTCAAGAATTCAATTAATGAAGTCCTTGTATGTGTGCATTCTCCAATCCACATAATAATTCATAAATTGTGTGACATCCTCTATCACCAATTTATGACAATTAAACTCTCAAACACTTTAAAGTTTAAAGTATTCTTATTCTTTTAATGTATAATGCAACTGTGCTCTTAGTTGCACAACTAGTTTACATGGCTATTAACAAGGATGAAATCCTACCATGACTAGTATTGAGTGTCATCTCAATTAAACCAGCATCATTGTATACAAACAACAATATGCTCATTAAAACTCCGTAAACTTTAATAGCTTATTGTGTAATGTTTGATGCTTTCCTAACTTTCAAGTTTAAAGCTGATGACAATTTGCACAACATTTGACATATTGTTCATCCATAAAATCTAGGAGCAATTCCAGGCTAAGGATGTAATTTTTTAGAATATTCATTACACAAGTTATCTAATAACCTTTAGTTAGATATCAATGTTGTCAAATCACTTCTTATTCAAGAATGATCCAACAATTTCAATACACAACATGATGTACATGATGAATCTACATGTCAACCTTAGAATTCATTCACGTTCTATCTTGTCAAAAGATATTCACCCATTTCCCAAATGATATATCATCTTTTATTAGAATCATTTATTTTACTGCACATGTTTATTAATAATAAACATACATTCCAAGGTTCTATGTTTTAATTCTTAAATCTTACAAGTGAAGTTTCATTCCATTATAAAACTTAACATTTAGCTTACAAGGAATGTTACTTCCTATATGTTATACAACATATAAGATTTTAGAACCTTAACATAATACTCCTACTAGCTTTCAGGAATACTTAAAATTTATCTTATTTCAATCATAAATCGAAATTAGGATTTAATAATTAAACATAAGAATAATTTTATAGATGCATGCATTTATCCATTCATGAATTATTGCACTTCATACACTTCCAAAGATTATATGAATTCAAAAAAAACTTTCAATTACTTACCGTCCTCGCTCAAGTAATTTCTTCAAGAAAGAGTTTTGATATTCTATTGTCATATTTCATATTAATGAAAACAAGTATGACAATTATCATCTTTATATATTTAATGTGTCTAGAAAATAATATTCAATCATAATTAATTGCTTAAGTATGATTAATAATCTTGTCATAAGACATGCATTAAATATGTGTACAATATTGTCCTTATGATTTCTACATAGAAATTCAAACCACTAGGGGTTTTCATATTTTTGAAGAAACTCATTTCCATTCTCTAGTCTAACTATTAAGATAAACCAAATTTCCAAAATTGATTATCTTTATGGATGACATCTTTAACATTCATAGTATGAGCAATTTACCCAATTCAATATTTGGTAATCCATCATAATGATTATCGGGTTTACAATAATCCCGTAACTCATATTTCTCAAACATATAAGTCAAATATCTTAGATATCCTTGCAGATCTATGAATGAAAATTCCATCATCATGAGGTCTATCAATTACATGTCTAACCTCATCATGATATTTACTAGTGTGTTTTAGAAGATTATGTATCTTGTAATTTTATCTTTCAAGATAAAAAACTCCCACTTGCCTTTTGTAATATATAGACTATCTATATATACTTAGTAATTAGAGCAAAACTACATTGTTCTCTATTTGGGACATTACAAATACACATTGATAATTCGTGACTTAAGTTTGTTAATAACCTATTCATAAGTATTTTAACAAAATTCAGAATCTTCAATTTTAAAACTTAATGTGATTCATCACATTCCATAATAAAATGGTGTTTTATCAATCTTCTAGGTTGGAGTCATATTGAGTATATTCAATCTATACTCAATTTTCTAACCTTGTTACTTTTAAGAAAGAAGTTATGATTATCTTGAATCAAATAAATCAAATAGAATTTGATTCTCCTAACTGAACATACCATCAACTTGTGGTATTCATTAGAATTAATATTGTAAGGCAACCTAACAATATATAAGATAAACATATTCCTTTTGGCTTACCTATTTACCAACTAAGTCAACTTAATGGTATAACAGACTTTTCAAGCCAATTGCATGCTTTATAACACAAGTACCTTTTAACCAAGTCACTTCAAATCTATGTCTCATCAAGAAAACATAAATTGTTATAATCCCATTTAACATTATAAATCATTGATCACCTCAATGACTTCTTGTATATGTCTTAATTAAAAACATAACAAGTTAACGTCTTACTTTATTATAAGTCTTAAAAGACTTTATGTTTATGTCTTTACAATGAATCATAAACATGTTTAACTAAAGTAATTATGAACACAACTCTTGGTTTCAATAGTAATTTCAAGTTAATTTATTTTACTTCACAATAATGTAGGACTACATTATCATTCATTTATGTCATTCCAAAATACCTAAATAAACAGATTGAAATGGGATTAGATTACTTCATTTAATTTTATGTCATTCTAATAATACATAAATATTTAATATGAAGTAGTCTTATATATCATTTTGACACATGTTCTAAATACTTGTCTAATTTAGAAACTGCAAATATGTCCATGCAAGGTCTGACTTCACATAGAGATTTACCTTATTGTTGCAATCTCGCCAAGTTCTCACATGACGTAAATTTCAACACCAAGTGTTTCTTGAATTAGATATGTACAAGTTATATTAGAACGTTAGTCTCTTACCTTGCAGTCAAGAGAATCCTTTAAATCATATACCTATATGTTGTACCTTGCACACAATATAGATTTCTCCCACTTGTGCATGGAACAACATCATGTAGCGAGATAAACAACACGACATATGTTTGTTTATGTGACTAATATGATTGTGTCATTGATATTAGCATAACTAGTAGATGTAGAACCACTTCATTGTCTAATAAGGAAGCGTACATGACTATCCTTGAAAACATAAGTGTCTACAAGTGGAAAGTAATTATCTTAAGACATTCTAGAGATAATCGGGTTATTACCAAGATGAAAAAGCTTGTAACTCCCACTAAATAAGAGATCATTACATTAATTCCTTATTCAAGAATAAGAACACAACCTCCCAATCTGGATTTGACAACATTGTAAGTGTTTCATTAACCAGTGAAAGAAAATAGGGTACTATTTACTTCCTACACCTTTGAGAAAGTCCATACATAACAATTACATATGTACTTAAAAGAATGTATTCTACTATGTAGATGATGAATTATTCATCAATGCTATTAACTTGAAATAATTGGGCATGCAATTTCTTTCTTAATAGTTCTACTATTCCAACAATTGTAAGTAGTACTTTTAAATGGTCAAAACAAAACAACTAGATAAAATATACTAGTTTGTCTTTTACCAATTTTGTAGTAAATAGTCTAGCTTCTAATTTAATAACTCAGAAATATGCAACTTTCTTAACTATTAAAATTTGCTTACGAGTTATGTATTTAGAATGTAGACAATTCTAATTGTCCTATCATACCTTTCTTCATTCATGAAAAGGAATAGGATTGAATCTCACTCTTTCATATGAAAAGAGGACTAAGTTCATTCTTTTAGTAAAGTTGACTCTACCAAAACCCTTACAGGTGTAGATCAATTTTACCAATACACGAATAACCTACATTTACGATTTAATGTTGCATTAATACATTTAAAGAATTAGCAAAATTCAATTTTAGTATTTTCGATAATTAAACTTTTCAAGAAAATAAAATACCCAAGGTAATATTCATATAACCATAGAATTTTCTCAAAAACTAGGATCCAATTATCATAGGTTCATTACATCGCTTGATCCGCTAGCAACGAACGCATATAATAAGGTGTCTGTCGAACATTAATTGGCAAACGATTTCCAACTCCTAGATCATTATGGGATTTATATTTTCCAACGCTATTGCAAATATAAACATGTTTCATCCCATCTTATGCCATTGAGTCCAAGTCTCACTTCCTACTCAACTTAAGTGTCTAACTTAAAGAACTGCAAATTTGTTCATGTAAGGTCTCACTTAACATAGAGATTTACCTCTCCATCACAATCTAGCCAAGTACTCTCATGACATAAATTGCAACTTCAAGTGTTCCTTTTAATTAGATGGCATATAACTTAATTTAAAAGGGTACTAGTTTTGATTTTATGTGGTCAAATCAAATATGTACAAAGATGTCATGCATTCATCTTGTAGCATAAATTTAATAAAAAAAACTTTTTATTACCAATTCATAAAGATCAAATTATCAAAGTTTTGATTGAGGTATTGGGTTCACCAATCAAGGAATTTAGTGATAATTATCATCCATTATACCGTACTTTTGCATAAGTGTAAACACTTAGTGTTTCGGATAATTACCACGAAGTGGCGCATGGAACTAAAACTAATTAGCCCTTAAGATGAGCTTGCACATTTTATGGCTTACTAAGTAGCTCCATTCGAACTTACAGGAGGCGGAGGACCGGTGTAAGCCAAGCATAACCTAAGACATCCTTTCGGTGTGATTGCACTTCTTTATTAACCCTTTATAGTTCATTCTAATGGATGAGCCGTTCGGACCATTTGTACCAAAGTCACCAATCAATTAAACTATTGAAAACTTAACTCTTCCAAAACAAATCAAATTTCGCCATTGTTTAGTCCAGTATTATTTTCTATTCAAAATTACCCTTTGCTTAAAAGCATCTAACATAATAAACAAACAAGTAACAAATAAAAATAAACTACTAAAAACAATGCTACATAATAAACAATTTATACGTGTAAACAAGTAGCCACATGCAACTTATTCGATAAAACCCTATTAATAATCAATATCTAGGTTAAATTAATGTATATATCAATTAGGGCTTTCACCTCTCAATTGAGAGTGAGCCACATCGACGAATCGATTAAGTAAACCCATAATTAATAATATACCAAATTGCACATAATTGATTAATTAATATATACAATTGAGTCTTCCCCAATTCAAGATTTATCGTAAATAAATATATCTTAACAATTAAACAATATCAAAGCAACTTATCCATGACTAACATGCATGTATAATCATGGATATCATAACAATTTATACAAATAAGTCACAAGATCGCATATCAAATTCCATGACACATAACAAATTATTCATGAATTAAGCACGTAATCAATATTAATTCTAGGTTTTAATAAGGTTAGCAAACAATTTTCAAAACCCTAAAAAATTTATGTATGTGTCGACCTCAAAAAAAATAGGGGTACGCCCCAATTAACAAAAAAAAAATCGACCAAACAAAAATTAAACATAAACCCTAGATTAACATATCAAACAACATACAATTATTTGTTTTATTACGCGTTTATGTAATTAATTACTCATTAAAAACCAATGACTCGTGATGCCACTGTTGGAATTATATAACATGACAATCATATATAAAAACATATAAACATCAAAGAGAATGCGGAAGCGTATAGGAACATATAATGAATAATTAATTAACTAAAGAATAAAGTATCGTACCTTTCTTGATTCTAGCGAACAAGAATCAAATCCACAAAACTAGCAATTGGATGAACCCTAATTAGGGTTTATAGGATTATGAATTACCCCTTACCTTTTGTAATTCAATCCAAGATACAATCAATAGTGTGATTGTACCACGTTCTTGTACACACGCATTATAACAAATTAAAGTAATGCTAGTTTTAATTAAACAAAATAAATTTGTTTTGGAAAAGATGATGATCGACACCCATAAGGGTTGTACGATCGGATTATGCAAAAAACACACACAAAACTATTTAGGTTTTAGCATAATGAATACAAGAGATAGATTACAAACACCCTTGGTTTTGTATTTATACCCAAAGTAACTTGGTGAACAAGTTGGCTATGAATTGGTTTATGGAAACCATATGGACGATCGGTTTAGGAAACCCACAAGGGATTCTAGAACCTTCTCGATCTCTAATTTCATCTTTAGTCCTTTCCAAATATATTTAACGACCGTTAGTCCATTACAACTAATTACTTAACGTCCGTTATAGTTATTTCGTTTATTTAATAAATAAATATAACTATTACATTTAATTATTAACTTTAATTCTCATACGTAAAGTGTGCAATCCCGTGGTCTCGAGTTCGATCCTAACACACGTCTATTAATTTATAGTCCATAAAACCAACACAAGTAACTTATTTGTGATTGAACTTTGAAATATATTTGCATTTGTTTACAATGTTCGTTCTTCACTCAAGTTCATCACAAGAAATGAAACACCTCAGTAAGATTAGTAGCGGAGTTGAAGTGCTATCTTGTGGTACTAGTAGGTTAGACTGGTGTAAAGCAAGGTTTGGCCATGAATAGTATAGCGCAGATCTTTTTTGTGTGATTCTTAAGAAAGATTGGTTTGTTAGCAATGATTTTGCAGCAGCAGCAAAGAGATAACGCTTGACCTGATAATTTTGCTGACTGAGAGTATTTATTCGAGATTCTTTGTTGCGAGATGGATGTTGATGATTTTTTTAAAGTTTTTCCACTTAACATTGAATCATGCTCAACTGAGATATGAAAAAAAGTACGAGCATTAGTACTTATATAATGATAACGTGACCCAGACTAAATTGTAGAGTAATATTCTATGACCAAGTAAAACGAAGAATGTGATGGTTTTGATATACATTATGTATTATATACTACTACCTGTTTCACTAACCTGTTAAATTGGTTGTTTACTTATTACTTTGTTAATTTCGTTTATACTTATCAGTTCTTTTTTGTTAATGAAGCTGAGTTGAAAAGTGTGATTGCCAAAGAAACCAATTTAAAACCCGAGGAGCAAAAGTTATAGTTTCATAAAAAATTAAAATGGGGAAACCTAGAAAATGTTAATTTCGGCGGGAAATATGAAGACAAAGATGATACAGACGTAGGTAAAGTATTGTATGCTAAAATCTAAATTTGGACATCACTAAAGAAGATCTTAAAAAGGTTTGGACATCACTCAAATTGTATTTAAGTTTTGCAATTATTAATCTCTTTATTTTTTGATAAAAGTGAATATCATATGTAACATCCTTTTTTTAGTCATGTAAATCGTAAATGTCACTTAATATTCAAACAAATATAATTGTTGGTCTTTCGATGTATACGAGTTATGTATATACTATATATGTATAGTTTCATTTTCTGTTCAGATATTTGAGATACATTGTCCTGTGGAAAAGGTGGTATTACCTATTGATGAGCAGGGGAGGCGTCGAGGTTACGGTTTCATTCATGTGAGCTTACATCTACTTAAACAGTATCTTAAGTATTTTGCGAAAATAAATTAATTATGTTTTTGCGAAAGAAAATTAATTATGTTCAACTTACTCGTTTCATCTTTCTATTTAGTTTAAACATCTTCAAGATGCCATGCAAGCCCAGCAGGAAGTGAACAGAAACTACGAAATCAGAGATCGAGTTATCAAGGCAAAAAATTTCATGATTCATCAACTTATACATGTTACCATTTTTGGTAGGGCAAAATAATTATATTTTTTCATTTAAACCCTTTTGCATAGTTTAAGAAAATGTTGAGCACGTACTTAAATTGTATGCTATGAAGTTTGAAAAATGTGTTGTTTAGTTAGTTTGTTTGTTTAAAGATATTGGAACATCTTTCTAGGCCAGATTGGAGGGTGACAATGCCCCGTATTTTTTATAGTTATAGTTTTGTGTTTTGATATACTTATTCTATTTTGTATTTAAATAAACTATCAATGCATGTTTAAGCAATTACCAAAAAACTTGGCTGATGCCGGCCGTTGGGGGCTAATAAGTGAAGGTACTCCGATAAATATGTAAGCTCTTTAGAAACATTCTTTTAACGAATTCTTGTAGTTATATCTATTTATCTCTGCATGTGGCTTCTATTTTCTAAAAATAAATGCTAAGACGTTTTGTCTAGGGGCTCTTCATTGGCTTCTTATCGATCTGTAGGACTGGTCTTATTTTTTTCTTTTTGTAAAAAACATGCAGATAGTATAGTAAAATCAAACGGATTAGATGACATTATATGAATAATATATTGTGTTACTAACTTATATACATGTTTTACGTTTCAGGTGAATCATAGTGTTGAAATATAACTCAAAAGTGAAACACATATTCACAGGGACTAACTATGTCTGTTTTATATTCTCAGTTGTAGTGTGAAAATGAGAAAAGGTTGATAGAAGCAACTTGGTTAAAGTTCAAGGGTGATATGTGGCATATTGAAGAAGTCAAGTCAATGGAGGTCAAGGATCTATAAAAGGCTCATAACCCGTTTAGGGTTTCATTAACTCATTCTCTCTCAAAGTTGAAGACTGCATCCAGTCTTCTTTCAACCAAAACTTGTTCTTCGTGTTCTTGATTCATTGATTACTTAAGAGTGGTTGTGAGGATTTGGTATTGTAAAGAACTATTGATAATTAGTCAATAGCCTTCCACTTGAGTAGCAGTTGGAAGGATTGTGAGTTGTTGTTACTGATTTGTGGTTATTGTGTTTGTACTGATTGAGATCAGTTTCTGATTGATCTGAGAAGTTTTGGTTGATAATAGAAGTTGTTCTTGAATTAAGATTCAAAAGTTTATTACCGGTTAATTTGTGTTTTCCGACATGGTATCAGATTAAGGCTGTTGAATCTTACTCTAATCTTGTTTTCGAAAAAATTAGGGTTTCTAAAATTTTGAGGGGTTTTTAAAATCAACTCAATTAACCGTGGTTAATTGGGTTCTTTTGACTCTGATTGGTTATTTCTTAAAAGATTTTACAAAACGCCTAATTTTTGGAAAAATTAGGGTTTGGGTGTTTTTGGGGATTTTGATCTCCGGCTTCGATTAGTTGTTGGTTAAGTGTTATTGGTTGGTTTAATGGTGTTTCTGGTAAATCTTGGTGGTTCTTTGGTGGTTTCTCTAATTCTTGAAAGTTAGGGTTTGGCGATTCATTGATTCTGGGTTGATTGAGATCGTGTGGGTTGTGATTCTTGACTAAGTGTATTAAGATCATAACCTGGGTTCCTCCCCTACTTATTGGATCTTTGCGTGCTCTGTAACATCTCTCGTACTTTTTTTAAATTATGTTTTTTTTATTTTCTTACACTAGATTGCTAGAGGATAGGATTTGGGATTTTGGAAGTTGAGATTGGTTGATTGTAGTGTTAGGGCTTTTGTTGTGTTTTTTTTTTTATTGAGTGCTTGTGTGCGCCCTTGACCTACCACCTTGAGTGGCAAGGAAAACCTGGGAACTACCTTCTTGGCTTTTTTTGAGTGTTTTGCATGATTCTTGGTTTCTTTATTATGTCTGTGCATAATTCTGATAATTCTGTCCATAATTCTGTTCATAATTCTGATGATGATGATGAGGATGATGTTCCTGTTACTCTAATTAGTAAACTTGATCTTAGTCATCCTCTTCATTTACACCCTAATGATTCTGCTACCTTGATTGTTGTGTCTATTAAACTAAAAGGGACTGAAAATTATAATGTGTGGTCTTGTGCTATGTTATTGGCTTTAGAGGTAGAAATAAAACTGGATTTATAGATGGTACTTGTATAAGGTCACATGTTGATGAAGTTTTAGGTAGATAATGGGACAGGGTTAATGTTGTTGTTTTGGGGTGGATTTTAAACTCCATATCAGAAGAATTGTTCTGGGGTCAATTTTTTTCTAAAAAGGCTTCTGATGTGTGGACTGAGTTAAAGGAAACTTTTGATAGAGTTGATGGTTCAGTTACTTTTAATCTGCATCATAAAATCAATTCTTTGTCTCAAAATGGTTGTTCTATTGCTGAGTACTTTAATAAGTTGAGCACTTTGTGGAAACAATTTGATGCTTTAATACAGTTGCCTAGATGCACTTGTCATGCTGCTGAGGACTTTAAAAAACATAACCAGTTAATGAAACTTATGCAGTTTTTAATGGGTTTAGATGATTCTTATATGCAAATAAGAAGTAATGTGTTATCTAGAGATCCTCTACCTGATGTGAAAGGGGCATTTGCCATTATTTCTAGTGAGGAATCTCACAGATCTGTGGTTACTGGTTCAGTTGGTGGGACTTCTAATAGGTCTCAGTCAACTGTGTTCAACTCCAGTGTGCCCAATAGAGGTAATTCTCAGAGGCCCCAATCCTCTGGTAATTACTCAAGGCCAAATAACACCACTAGGTCTAATGATAATAGAAGGGCTACTGGTGGTCTTGTCTTTGTTTGTGAACATTGTGGCTTTAATGGACATACTGCTGATAGATGCTTTAAACTCATTGGGTATCCTGCTGATTTTGGAAAAAATAAGAGGAATAATAACAGTAGTAATAATCAGGGTGCTCAAAATTTCAACAAAAGGTTTATAAATAATAACAACTCTGTTGGCTCTAGTTCCACTTCTACTTTTTCAGATGACCAGATTTCTAAATTGATTTCTTTGATTAAAGAAAACTCTAATAATGTTGATGGAAATGGGAAAGGAGTACATGCCAATATGGCAGGTATTATTTTAAACAATAGCAAGTTCTTTAATCAAAATTTTAAAAGGTTTTTATGTAATAATAGTAAGTTTAGATCTGCACTTGTTGCAGTTGGACTTATTGTTGATTCTGGTGCTAATCAACATCTTACATATACTGATAAATATTTAGTTAATGTGATTGATATTTCCAAACTTGGAATTAAAGTTTCACATCCCAATGGGACAGAAGCTTTAATCACCAAGGTTGGCAATATGGTTCTAACTAAACATTTAACATTATATGATGTGTTAGTTGTACCAGAATATTGTGTTAGTCTAATGTCTGTTCATAAAGTGGCTAGAGACAACAAGTTTGTTATTGCATTTGATGAGTCACAATGTTATGTTTTACCCCAGGATTTGAGGGGAGTGAATGTGCTAGGGATTGGTAAACAAAAGGATGGTTTATATTACTTTGATGGAAATCAAGGTACTGACCTAGGATTTGAGTATTCTAGTCCTGCTTGTAATTTGACCAAAGATTTATGGCACTGCAGGCTTGGTTATCCCTCTGATCAAGTTTTGTCAGTTTTAAAAGGTGAAATATTTTATGAAAATAAGAATGACACTGAAGTTTGTCAAAAAGCAAAACAAACCAGAGAATCTTTTCCTTTTAGTGACCATAAAACCACAGATCTAGGTGACGTTGTTCATCTTGATCTTTGGGGTCCTTATAGAATTAAAAGTAAAGAAGGTCACAGATTTTTTCTAACTATTTGGATGATTTCACCAGGGCTGTTTAGGTTTATTTGCTTAAAAATAAGCATGAGGTGTTTGATTGTATTCAAATTTTTTAATAATCTGATTAAAACACAGTTTAAGAAATGTGTTAAGATTTTTAGAATTGATAATCGAACTGAGTTTGTTAATAATCAGTTTAATAAATTCTGTGAAGATAAAGGCATTGTGCATCAAACATCTTGTGCTTATACTCCTCAACAAAATGGAATTGTAGAGAGGAAACATAGGCATCTTTTAAATGTGGCTAGATCCCTTATGTTTCAGGGGGGATTACCTCTATTTTTGTTGTCTTAATGTGTTCTAACTGCCACCTATTTGATTATGATTGCCTTCCTCGGTCTTTGAATGGAGAGTCTCCCTTTAATCTTGTTTTTAAAAGAAAAACGACCTAAGTCATTTGAGAATGTTTGGTTGTTTATGTTTTGCTACTATTCTTACCAGTCATGATAAGTTTAGTAGTAGAGCAGAGAAATGTGTTTTAGTTGGGTATTTAATTTTCAAAAGGGTTATAAACTTTATAGTCTTGAAAGGAAACAGTTTATCTTTTCTAGAGATGTAAGATTTATTGAAAAAGTTTTTCCTTTCAAGATTAAAAATTCTTCTGCTGCTCCAGACCCTCTCATTCAGGGTATGAACCATGTTAATTTCTTTGATGAAGTTGCTGGTGAAGACTCTGACACACCCAATGATGACAATAAGCTAAAAGGTACCCCTTTGGGTAATATTAATCAAAATGATCCTCATTTGGGTGATGGCAGCAACTCCCAACAGGATGGTCCAACTATTGACCAATTGGAGGATGAATTGGGGCATTCTCATGGTTCCAATGACATTACCAATGTTGGTGAGTAGGCTGCAACACCAAGTGGTGTGAGTGCTTCTGAGGGTGATTTTAGTCCCTATCCTGAACAAGCAGCAGAAGTTGGTTTTCATAATAATGGTCAACCTTCTTTGAGAAGAACTGATAGAACATCAAACTTTCCTAATAAGTATAATGATTACATTGTCGATTCTAAAGTAAAATTTGGTCTTGAAAAGTTTGTGTCTTATGCTAAACTTGAAAATGATACTTTGTGCTTTGTTATTGAACTGAATAAAAATTTTGAGCCTAAGAACTATTGGGAGGCTTGCATGTATCAGCAGTGGGTTGATGCAATGAATAATGAGATGTAAGCTTTATATAGAAATGATACTTTTGAGCTTGTTGTTTTACCTAAAGGCAGAAAGGCTATAGGTTGTAAATGGGTGTTTAAAATAAAATACAAGTCTAATGGTGAGGTAGATAGATATAAAGCTTGACTTGTAGCTAAGGGCTTTAACCAAAAAGAAGGGGTTGATTTTGATGAAACCTTTTCACCGGTTGTGAAAATTGTAACAGTTAGGTGTCTCATTATTCTAGTTGTTCAACAAAAATGGCCTATATTTCAGCTTGATATCAATAATGCCTTCCTATATGGTGATTCGAATGAGATTGTCTATATGTCTTTGCCTGATGGTTTCTTTAATGCTAATGATAAAAGAGTTTGTAGATTGAAAAAGTCTTTATATGGTTTGAAACAAGCACCCAGACAGTGGAATGCTAAGTTAACTAGTGCATTGCTTGAGAATGGATTCATACAAAGTAAGAGTGATTATTCCTTGTTTATCAAAAATGATTCAGGTAATATTGTTGCTTTGCTTGTGTATGTTGATGATATTATTGTCACTGGTAATAACTTGGATGAGATTGAAAGTTTCATGGTGTTTCTTAAGTCTAAATTCCAGATTAAGGATCTAGGTAAACTTAAGTATTTCTTGGGAATTGAAGTGATTGAAACTGATAAAGGTTTTTGTTTAACTCAGAGAAAGTATTGTTTAGATTTGCTTTCTGAGTTTGGTTTCACTACAACAAAAGTGGCTTTTTAGGACCCTTTGTGTGGGACGGTATGATAATGGAGTCCTAAAAAACTGTTTAATAGGACATATGAGCGTTTAGGGTCCTTTTTAAATATTTGCTACTTAGGCGATGTCCTAAAAGGTATATAATAGGATGGTCGATGATTTGGGGTCCTATTATCATATAACTTAATATGACACTTAAAATATGGATCCTAATAAATTACCTTTATAAGGCGTTTATTCATTATGGTTGTATTATAATAAACCATAATAGGACACTGAGTTTTGAGTCATAAGACATCGATTAGTTAAAACGCTTATTCACAAAAAGTTTTATTATAGCAAAATTTAATAGGACCTTTGACACGTGGGTATTATAACGTTAACCTTTATAGGGACGCTTATGTACAATGGTTTATAACATCATTTTTTAAAGCGGTTATTTGCAAAAGTTTTATTATAACAAAACTTAATAGGACCCTTAAAGGATGCATATTAATTATGGTTTTATTACAATACACCATAATAGGACACTTGATATATAAGTCATAAAACATTATTTATTTAAAATACTTATTCGCAAACGTATTATTAAAACATAACTTAATATGACAGTTGACACTTGGGTCCCATAGATTGATACACCATCATAAGACACTTGATATTTGAGTCATAAAACATCGGTTTTATGGAACACTTATTCAAACGTTTTTTATAAGAAAAGTGAATAGGACCCTTGAAAATAGCGTCTTATAACGTTAACCTTTATATAACGCTTATTCATAATGGTTTGTTTATGATACACCACAATATGGCACATCTTTTAGAGTCTTAAAACATCCGCTTTTATAACGCTTATTCGGTTTTATAGAGCGCTTAATTGCAAAAGTTTTATTTGAACAAAATTAACGGGACCCTTGACAAGCGTGTCTTTTAACATTAACCTTTATAGTACGCTTATTTGTTGTGGTTTTATTATCCTCGCCATAATAGAACACTCCTTTATTTGAGTCATAAAACATCGAGTTTTTAGAACGCTTATTTACAAAAGTTTTATTTAAACATTAGTTAGTATGACACTTGATACTTGGGTATCAAAACTTGATACACCATAATAGGACACTTGTTATCATCTTTGTATTGTTATATGTCTCAATCTTTTGGAAGTTATGTATGGGTTATCTGTCTTTGTATTGTCCTTATCTATCAATGATAATGGTTAATTTGGTGCATTATTCTTTGTACTATACTAAGCCGTAATTGCACTCACAAAATAAACTAGGCTTGATTAAAAGCGAAAATGGTGAGTGCGGGGCATCTCGGTCCTAATGGGGTGATTAGCGGACCAAATTAAAGCAACAAGATAAGATCTAGAATCCCAATTAAGCTCGAATTCTCTAGTAAGTAGTACAAGCTACTAAAGGAAACAAAATCGGAAGAGAAACAACGGTGAATAAGCGAAATTAAGCTCTTAATATGGGCATTTGAGCCAAACGGTGATAAGCCATATTGACCCGTTTGACCCATTTGAGCCAAACACCCCTTAAGCGGGGTTGTTTGAGATCTCAAAGTGAAAAATAAATAACAAGAAGCTAAAAGTTAAAATTACCTAAATTTAAATAAGAAATGTATAAGAAAGAGTTATACAAACAAGAATGAGGATTGTCATTGATTCTTAACAACTAATTTTACATAAAAACAGGGACTATTATTATTTAGCTAATTGAAATCATTAAGCTTCTTCAACTGGATCTTCTTCATCGGCAATAACTAAGTCATTGTTGTCCACAACGGTTCCATCGAAACCACCTCTAACCAATTCAATATCCATTGTTTCGTCATGTTGAGGACACATAAATGAGTCACCCCGCAAATGTGTTTCCACGTCATCAAGACTTGTTTGTTCATCCATGTCATAAACATGTCCGGGCTGTCTTGATCACAACTTGCCATCCTTTGTCAACACTATCTCGCAACGTAAAATACTTGATGTGCTTGAGAAGCTAGTATAAAAGGCTCGTTATGAGCCTTCAATCCTTCAAAATTCAATAGAGTAAACCCGTTGTCATCTTCTTTTTCCTTGAACCATTCGAAATCCAATCACAATCGAACAAAACTACTTTCTTGTCAATACCATACTCCAACTCAATTATATCATTCAAAACCCGTAGTAAGTTACATCTCCGCGATAGTATTGTTATCTGTAGCACTCGAGTAACTGTTTGTCATGGCCTGAAGATTAACCCCACTATTATGTGTTTTCCTATTATGTTCTACATCTTTTGTGTGAAATCGAAACCATTTATGATAAATCCTTATATTTTTCGCATACTCGGATGGACCACTTGCCAAGCACCTTAGACTTTCGTGATTACGTGATCCTCAGCATGTAGCTCCTCAACACGAAATAAGGCAAGATGTGTTAATTGTTTTGTTATTAGTAGGTCGAAAATGCTATGTCATTATAATTATTTTCAAAAGTAATAAACACGTGTATATGCCTTACATGATCTTGAAACCACGACTCAAAAGTCTCACTATGTAAGCGTTGAATGTCACGCTTACGTTTTCTCCGATTTTGATGATGAACCAACGCCGGATGTTCACTGCGGTGTTAACAGATGATAATGATGATAACAACGACAACTATTAATCGTATAATATAATTTATGAAACTCACAACTAATATAATTACTTACGTTCAAATTCATCAACTTCACTACAATTGAGCAACACATATGAATGTGCTTTAGCCAAAATGTCAAGTTCCATCATTTCTACCTTTGTAGCACCAATCGGTCGACCGCCATAGAAAAGATAGGTAAAACATCCTCATAACCATCGTCATCATTATTTCGACTTGTCTTATTATATACGGTCTCAACATCACTTTGGATAAGTACAATGAACAAAGCGACACACACTCTTGACTAGATATCCTTCGCAATGGAACCCTCCGGTTATTCTGTTTCATACGTAAGATTTTAATGTAGCTAAATACGAGATATCAAAACCAATAATTTTAGATTCGATAATATTTGTTAATAAAGGTATTTACTATAATAGTAATGTGCACCTCTCGATTGGATACATCCAACGGTAATGAAATGTCCTCCTAATCGGCCTCGAAGCAAGATGAACCGAAGATGAACCATGACATCAAAGAATGATGGCGGAAAATCCTTTCTAAATCACAAAGTATTTTTCCAATCTCGGTTTCCATTTGAACCAAATCATTTGGATTAAGAACCTTTGCGCATAATTGTTTATAGTAACGACATAGCTTTATCACGGTATAGCGCGTGCTTAGCAAACACATTTCGCAAGGCAATGGGAAGCAAGCTGCTGCATCAAAATATGGCAATCATGACTTTTAAGTCCAAATAGTTTTGGAGGTTTTAACTCTATGCATCTTGATATATTAGCTGCATAACCATCGGGACTTTCACCTTCTTAAGCACACGACAAAAAATATCTTTCTCTTTTTATCCATTGAGAAAAAGCGGTGGCAAATAAACTTTGTTGTTATCTTGAACTATAGGATGAAGTTCGGGTCTAATGCCCATTTCTTGTAAATCTAGGCGTGCTTTTATATGATCCTTGGTCTTCCCATCTAGATTCATTAGCGTTCCAAAGACACTGTCACAAACATTCTTCTCAATATGCATTACATCTAGATTATGGCGTAGCAAGTTATCTTTCGATGACGGTAACTAAAAAAATACTTTTCTTCTTCCAATTAAAAGGTAAATCTGGGTTGCTCTTCACAAGTTTTCCAAATTTAACTTCAAACCATCTAACTCATCAAGTACTTCTTGTCTGTTAAGCCACGGGGTTGCTGTCTCGTTCTTACGTGCATCAAAGAGTTTGTATCTCTTCTAAAAGCATGATCGGTTGACAAGTCTAGTAGAGAGTGACAAAGAAAGAAAAGAAAAAGAAACCAACGGATACCGTGAGAAAGATGCAGATTATATATGCGGTTCATACTTCCATCTTAATCTTTGAGGAAGATAACCCGGAAGAAGCGGCTACACAAACAAATAAAAAGGTACGAATAATAAATTTGGCTACTATATTTTCTTTATGTTTGTTTTCTAACAATTCTACTTGCATGAAACAGAATCGAAAATACATTGCTCCACAGTCCATGACTAGATACAAAATTTAGCAAAAAGCGAATGAGTGCTCGAATGTCTCCGGTTGGCTAACATCTTGAATCTCAATCGCAAAGGGACAAATGATTGATACGGGGAGGCAATACGTAGTAGGGTACAGAGTCCGACCAAGTCCAAAAGAGAAATGATCAACCAAATTCTTTCAACAGAGGAGATTAACGCAAGCGAGAGAAACTTAGTTGCAATTGACAACGATCATGACCACGGGGCGTGACTTGAGATCTGTTGGTAACTATACATAAATTTCAAATACTATATATATGATATTAAATTACTATTAAGTGTATATTCGATTAAGCTGTTTTCGGTGCTTACTTGTTTTTTTTTTTTTTTTTTTAATTTTAATATAGATAACAATGAAGACCTTTATGATGTTGAAAATGATGATATCGAAGACATACCTATGAATGAAGATATTGAACAACAAGCTACTTCAGAAGATGATGTAGATAAAGACATGGATGATTTGGAAATTGAGGATGATTTGGAGTATGTGAATGATTTAACAAATGACGGCGATGATCTACTCGGAGAAGAGATTCAAGGCGAGCATTCGAAAATGAAGAAAACCATGTAGTTACACAAGCTCGAAATGAAACGAGTTAACATGGTCTACTTGATTGCATCGTTTAAAAATCATATATCATATATTGTGTCATATAAGAAGAATATATAATAAAGTTAAATTAAAACAAGACAAAATA
Organism: Chrysanthemum lavandulifolium; assembly: GCA_022545495.1. Lineage (NCBI taxonomy): Eukaryota > Viridiplantae > Streptophyta > Magnoliopsida > Asterales > Asteraceae > Chrysanthemum > Chrysanthemum lavandulifolium. Next base: position 308,197,678 of record CM040241.1, on the reverse strand, counting down.
CAACGCTAAGATATTGCCTCCATTTCGAATTATTTAGTATTTTAAATGTATATGTATCTATTGTAAATCATGTTCACTTTTTGTAGTTCGGATTGTAAGCAAAAGAAAGAGAGGACCAACACGTATGGCAAAAGTTTGGGCCCAAGAAAAAAGGGATAGAATTCCTATTTTAGTTAATGAACACGGACAACCTATTAACGACAAATGTAGTCATCTGACTCATTTCATGGGAACACTTTCAAGGAGTGGAAAGTATTGTCCGATTTATAAACCATGGAATAAAGTTGGCCTTGAAAAAAAAGCTTTGCTTGAACTCTTAAAGGTACACAATGTTAAATTTGTATGTTAATGAATAAAGTATTTGTTTTCTAATGTGAGCTATTACATTTTTAGACAAAATTTGATATTCCGTGTGAAGAAAATGGATGTTGCAATCATTTGGGCGGAAGGTGAAGAAGCGGAGGGCAAGAGTTAAGGAACACTACCATGATCCGTCTTTGTCGGTTAAGCAACATATAAGATCTAGGCCAAAGCAAGTGCAAAATAAACAATGGAAGAAGCTTGTAAGTATTGGAATCTGAGAAAACACTAAGGTGTGAAATACTCTTCCACTTTAAATAACATTACTTAATTTCCCATTATGATATTTTACTTTCCTCTGCGAGTTTAAGTGAAAAAAACAAGGCGAATCGGGCAAAAAGAAGATGATCCAAAGAACCGGTAAAAAGTTATGCTCATAAAGGAAGAGTTAAAGGTAAGTGCATGGAGAAAGTGGGATTGTTAATGTATCCTGTGGATATCCACGTTAATATTCATTTTCTTTTATTCATACAGACATATTTAGGGCGAGATCCAACTCGATTGGATCTTTTAGTGCATGCTTCTCCAAAGATGGAAATACCAAAATGATGACACCGCAAAAGCGATTGTAAGTAATATGCTTTTGTGTTTGCAAAAGTGTATTAATAGCATAAGTTAAACACAATATGCTTTTTTTGTAATACATGCTTTTACTATATGTTGTTCATGTTTATATAAAATGCGGATGATATGAAACAACTTAGTGATAATCTGCCGAGGGTTTGATTGATACTCCGGACGGATGATATTTTTCTACGATTATGGGTAAAGATCGAAATGGTGATGCGGGCATGTATGATCTAGGTGTTCGTGCTTCCTTTGTTTGGGGTGTAATACCAAGTCGTTTAGCATGTCATAGAAAACAACAATTAAAGTCTAGAAATAGAGAACTTACTAGTGAAAATGAAAAGTTACGAGCCCGGTTATCGAGAGAAGAATGGGTCGACGGATAGTTTCATTGTTCCACCTCTTACATCACAAGATTCTCTGTTGTAACCAATGAACCTCCACGCTTACGGGTATGTTTCTATTATAAATCGTTCCTTTCTAGTTGTTATAGCTTATTTTATCTTTGATAGCTAATGAACCTAGGTTACAAGCTTATGTATCGATATTATGATTTAGATTGCTCATTTGCCTTTTAAATTTGTTAACTTTCGGTTATTAAGGGTGTTTGGTTACGTGTTGTTTCAACTGTGGTAGTTGCCTTTTCACTTGTTTATCGCACACTATGACCTCTAGGTGATATTAGAACTAGTAAAACTATAAAAACAATGTTTGAACTAGAAAGTCAAAATCAAATTACCTTCACTCTCACGGTCCCTTTGTTGGGACATGTGAGGATCAAATCTCACCCACTTGGTCTAAATCTTGTTCATGTATCTTAAATTATTGTTATCATAGCTTAAATAATCATAATTAGTGCATACGGATCAAACAAATTTCATTAAAGTCAAAGTTTAAGTTCAAAATCAAAAAGTCAAAGTGGTATGTTAGTGAAACTCGGATCTTGGGAGAATTTTGTGAATTTTGTGTTGACATTCAAGTCTTGAGATTTTTACATGTTGAAATTACCCATCTAAGCTTTTGAATCACAGTTAGCTTATTTTATGATTTTTCTCCGGCTTAGGTGATAGTTCAAAGTGGCATGCGGGGCTAACCATTGCCACTGCACGGGCATCGACTCCACACTGCAGATATTACGATCAATTTTGACCTCCTTTGTATACCCCGGCCTCCATACCGTAGTATTACATCTGTTTAACCTAATACATGTGTCTTGACTATAAATTGATAAATGTTTGTTGAAAAGCGAAATCTAGGTCGGGATGAAGTTTTCCTTAAAAGCATTCTAAACTCAACCGAGGCTGTAGCAAAGGATGGGTGAGGAGCTTGAACCCAAATGATATAGTTGGTGGTACAGAGATTGGACGAGGATGGGGTGAGGTAAGCGTTCAAGTACCAACAAAAAGAGATGAAGTGTTGGTGAGACCCTATGGGTTATTTGCCACAATTGAAGACTGTGTTGGTGCAACCATAGCATAGCCTTGTCCCTTTATCTCGGTATGTCTTTGTTAATCTTGTGATACCAATAATTTTACTAACATGGAGCTTAATGCTTATACATGGGTGTTTATTTGTAGGTGGTCCGTGAGGATTGAGAGAGATTGTAGCCACCTGTAAAATTTCACTATCATCAACCTTCGTATTAATAAACTAGATTGTTTATCATAACTTATTTGAGCATTTTAGCATGTACGCTTTACTTATTGCATAAAATTTATGCAACTCCGAGTAGTCTCATTTAATCATGCCCGATATTTACCGATAATCGAAATCGGCCTCACAAGAAATTTTCTTGTCTTACGAGCCGCACGCTGCATCGACACTAAATTAATTATGGCTAAAGTCAAATAAATATTTCTACGAGTTAGAATTAATATTTTATTTTTATATTTTGATACCTTTATAAAAAAAAAAAAAAAAAAAACATGCTAAACATATATTACGCGTTGGTCAAAAACATCAAACCGGGACACCGTGACTCACATTTAAGCTCAAACGGGACACGATATACACAACGAAAATTTGAGGTCTTTTCCTTCCTTCCTTTTTCTTGTAACCGAATGGGCTTATAAAAAAAAAAAAAAGATATTCTCATCTCATACAAAGACTTGTAAATGCACTAAGTTTGGACCTTGTTAGAGAAAATAATCACATTACCCACCAAGTATCTAGAGTAGTTGACTTATGGGAAGCATGTTCCCCATGCACCAACTCACTACAACTCTTCTCTTGTCCTTGCCTCAACCGTATACCACCAAGAAGGAGCCAAACCATGTGCTTGTATTCCTAGGTTGTAGTAAAATCAACTTGCATGTATCCAAGCTCAATAACAACCTTTGGTCAATAACCTCAAGCTTCTTCCCTTTTCCTTCTTAAAAACCCACGAGCACAGCTTTGCTACACATTTCATTTACAAAATTTCACCAACAACCACTAAGAGTAATTCAAGGCTTAATATTTGGAGGAACTTGGGTAAAACAAGCTTAACATTTGGAAGGATTGGGTAAATAAATTCTTGTCTTAGGTCTCCTCGTTCTCGAACCAAACCCACTGTAAGAAGCTCTCACTTCCTTTCTTTCTTAAAACACATTTTGTACTAAAGTCTTGCATGCTAAACTTAAGAAGATGGTTATTATGCAAACATACTCAAGAATGAAAACTAGATATGAGGGTGACTTTGAATGCATATATGTTCGATATATATGAAAACATGTTTAAAAGTTCTTCTTTATTTTTACTAAGCTTGTGTGGTGATTACTAGCTAATATAAGCAATACGAAATAAACTAGAACTTACTTCATACTAAACCAACGATACACATGAGGTTACTTGGAGTTTCAAATAAAAGAGACTAAAGAAAGTGTAGGTCTAAGGAAACGCAAGTAGTGGCTCGATAATGGACAAGTGCATACTCTAGTACTTTGGTTTTAAAAGCTTATCCGACTCTCAAATAACTTGTCAAACTCGATTTACAAACTATGTTTTGGTTTTAATTCATGTTGAACGAAACTTAAGTCGTGATTTACTCGAGCCCAACAAATAAACTTGAGCTCGTGACTCATTTAGATACTAAACCACCATCTTGTCTTTTGAAACAATCTTGGAGATGAAACACAAAGTCATGCATATGCATGCAACACCTTCATAAAAATGGCTACTGTGAAGATTTTAAAACTAACATGAAGCAGCGAAATACACATTAAATGGAACCTAGCTGAAAAACGTAACACAAAAGAGCCCCTAGCTCAGTTGGTGGGAGCGTGGGAAACCATATGGGAGGTCTTGGGTTCGAAACTGCTCCATGGCAGTGGCCCTTTTCTTTTTTTTTATACATGTAACTTTCGGAAACTTGGCACAAATAGTCCCCAAACTTCGCACCTCTTATCATGTTTCTCAAAATCTTTTATAAACTTTGTAAAACTAATACTAACATTACAATTTCAACCCTCTACTTTGAACCACTTAACATGCATTTTCTTAAAATACTTATACAATTTGAAACTTATATAAATCCTTACAACTTTGGACCCTCCAAGATCTACACTTAACGCTTCCTATCCTAAAACTTCTAAAAGATAATAAACTTATATTTTCTACAAGCCTTTGTCACATAAATAAAATTTGTACATATTTCTATTTTGACAACCACATTTGTATAAACTAGAAAATATTATACTTTTCTAAATATAATATTTTCTATAACTTAGATAAAATATATATTGTACATATATATATATACTTTTTAAAACTAAACCAAAATCAAATAAATATAAAGTCGATTTGTAAATATTTCCGCCTTAATAACTATACTCGAGCAAACTCTTATACGAATGCTTCGTAAACTATTCCATTCACTATTCCAAAAGCCAAAGACTTATAAATATTCGAAACTTATTTAAACTTAACCGTTGCCACTTAAGCATTATTAAACACAAACTCTTGAGAATGCCTCAACCGCTTTAATACACTAAACTATGAATGAAAATAATAAACTAAGGCTTGCCATACTAATTATAGGTCGCGTGCGGCGGTTCGTGATCACACTACTTGACCTTTCACTACTCGGACTCTTGTTTGCTAAGGTGAGTTCATAGCCTCGCCTTTACTTATTTCTTTCAAACCCCGCGAGGAGATGCATGCTATAAACTAGAACACAAGTCTTTTCTTAAAGCTGTATGCTTATCGATCATTATTATTATAGCCTAAGTTGCCCGCCATAAGTCCCTTACATCATGAACCATTAATCACTTGCTAGTGAACGCGAATATTGTGGATAGTACTATGGGAATTAACGACCCGACTCGGTTATCGGAAATAACCGGGCGCACTATATTTGGTTAACTATGGAATTGGCAATTCCATCTCTGAGGGCAATATTATTACTTACGCCAGTAATTAGGTGTATGCAGTTAGTTTGGTGTCATGAGCTTAGCGCATAATAATAATCTATGTTTTCTATGGTGATTGTATTCGAAGCAATTATCATCTCTTACTTGTGTTCAACTTATTATTTAAACCTATGAATATCACTCAACTTTTGTTGACTTTTAAGCATGCTCATCTCAGGTACTAATTAGAATTTCATGAAGGCGTGGAGCGGACGTCGTGGGACACTTGAAGTGGTGTCGATTTCAATTAAAGTTATCATTTCATAAATATTTAAACTATCTTTTGTGTAACTCCAAAACATATGGTATTCCCTTTTTGTGTTTCTAAACGCTGAGATTTATGAAATGGTAACTACTTTTATTAAAACGTCTCTTTAGAGCCGTTTTCTATAACTTGTGACTATGATCCTCTAAGTAATACCCCAAATAGTCTTCCGCTGTCACATTGTGATTTTGGGGGTGTTACAGATTGGCATCAGAGCCTAGGTTATAGAGAACCAACTTGTATTTTCAAAACAAATTGGACTATAACCACGTTTTCAAATGGACCATTTTACACCACCACTTCACGTCCTCCGCGCCTACTTCGTACCGATAACATGTAGGAGATTCACTTAGTAGATACTACATGACTAGTAAAACTTTGCATGATAAACTTATGATGATAGCTTTCATTTGGTTAGGCATTTAGATTTGCGTGGCAGATTATGCGCGACTAACTAAATCTTATTTACTGCATAACTTTATTTACTTATGAATACATATTTTCTTTTGGGTTGTTACAGTACTATGTCGTCCGCTACTCACCCGATCGACCTGACATCCGACACCGAGATGGAGGATGCTATGTCTTCTGACTCTACTCCGGCTCTCGTTGCACCTATGTCCGATGAGACTGAGCCCTTCGAGGAGGGTGAAGTCGCTACCACCCCACTTGCTTTGGCCTTACCTGAGCGTTTGCCTGTCTTTGGTCCCCTCACTTATGACAAATATTTGGAGTCACAACAGTGGCTATCACCCTCTGATGTTATGTCCCAGACACACTCATCCACTGATTCCGTATCTTCTGTCTCTTGTCCATCACCATTGCCTATCCGCCGAAGGCGAAGGCGAGCTAGGGTTCTCAAACCCTACGAGCCCGCGCCGTTTGGCCAGCCATTCCGCTACCGAAAGAAGGGTGCTACCTTCATACATACCGCTCGGAAACGAGTAAAGGCACCCATCACTTTTATTCCACCATCTGACATACCATCATCCTCGCTTTTCCACCATCGGCCACACACCGCACCACCACTGCACTGCCTCACCACTACCTCCACCTACCACATTCATTTACCGGACCACCACTGTGCGGTCTCATCTCATCCGTGCACCATCACCTATGATGGCACACCGAGCCGATGACATCTCTTGGGAAGAGAGCCGTCTCTCACCCACACATTCGCACCCATATTACTGGGCTATGTTTGGTACTTCGAGCCGAGAGCCCGTGGGAGGGTCGATGCTAGACGTTGGTCATACATGGTGCCACTCATTAGTCGATGGAGGTCGGAGGAGGGTGCACCTAGCGCTGTGGAGCTTGGGGAGCACCGTTTTGCTGCTGCTGAGACTCTTCCGGTTACGGGAGAACCCCTTCATCATACTATTCCATTGATAGCTGCCCGAGTTCTACGATTTGAGGATCAGCTCGAGGATGTTGTGGCATTTGTTGATGAGGTTCCATTAGTACGCATCGAGAACATCGAAGATGAGGTTGGAGAGCTCCTGAAAGGGAGGAGTACGATGGAGAGAGAGCTTGAGAGGATTGGTTCCCAGAGTGAGAGAGCTAGTGGAGCAGTCACTGTGTTAGAGAGGAGGATGGAGTCTGATAGGTTAGGGCTGCTGGACAGAGCCGAGATGTTGGAGGGGGTTGTGCGACGGCGGTCGAGAGGATGACTATCATGGAGACGCTGCATACCGCTTTGGAGCGAGATTGGAGGCACGAGATAGAGGTAGATGAGTGGCGAGCTAGTCCATGACCTCTGACGCCGTTTGAGGAGCACACCGATGACCTCTAGAGTGGTGATTCATCTATTTAGTCTTTTGGTACCTTAGCTCGCCGCATGTGGCACTAATAAAGGCATTGTATTCGCATGTTTTGTAAACTATCGAACAAGCTATTTATGCGACATTGTATGGTTTTGTATCACTATGTATGGATGATAGACCTATGACATTATGGTTGTTGTTTCTTTATGTTCTCATGTATGATGATCTTTCTTATTTATCGGTGTATGAATCAAGTGATCATTTTATATATATTCTCTTGTGTGGTTCTGACATGTTACGATTCTTCTTATGATGATTATACTCTATTGATATAATGTGATGATCTTGACTATTATGAAATTTCTTTTTATAATAATTCGCAATTATGTTGAATGATTCTAAAATTTGAGTGTATGTCTTTAGAAAAATGGCAAGAACAAGAACTACCTCTACCTCTACTGAAACTCCCGAGATGACCCCTGAGGCAATCCGGAGGCTAGTTACTAATGAAATCGGTGCTGCTTTTGCTGCAAGACCTGCTGGAGCAGCTCGAGCAAATGAAGCTCCAAATCAAACCAACCAGAATGAAGTTGTGGCAAATCGCAAATGTGGATACAAAGAGTTCATGAATTGCAAACCCACTTTCTTCAAAGGAACTGAAGGCGCAGTTGGCCTTATTCATTGGATCGAAAGATCCAAAGCGTATTTCTTTTAAGTGATTGCTCGAGAAGATTGCAAGGTGAAATTTGCTACGGTACTCTACTAGAAGATGCATTGTCTTGGTGGAAGGCTCATGCCCAACCTATTGGCATGGAAGAAGCCTACAAAACCACTTGGTGAACTAAAGCAATTGTTGATGAAGCAATCTTGTCCAAGGACCGAGATCAAGAAACTTGAAGATGAATTCTATCATCCGACTACTAAAGGCAATGATCTCAAAACCTACTTCAAGCGTTTCCAAGAATTGAAAGCTCTATGCCCTTCCATGATTCTTGATGAAGTTAAGTTCTTTGGAAAATCTCATTGGGGATTACCCAAGCATTGAGGGCAATGTTCTCGCATCAAAGCCCAAAACCGTGGAAGAAGTGATCACAATTTCCTACCAACTCATGGATCAAGTCTTGAAACATGGATCCGTGCAAGGCAACAACGACAACAAAAGGAAGTTTGATGACCGTCGAGGCAACACTTCAAACAACTTCAACCACAACTCTTTCATTCACAACAATAACCGCAACAACAACAACCAAGGCCGCAACAATCACAATCAACACCGCAATAACAATCCCAACCCATATCACCAAAACCGAAACAACCACCACAACCAACAAAACCGTAGACAAGAAGTTGTGAGGGCTTATGCCGCTACACCCGCCAATGGAAGAGGCTATGCTGGACCACACCCTTTGTGCACTCGATGCAACCTGCATCATGTGGGACGTTGTACTATTAAGTGTGGGAAGTGTAACAAGGTGGGCCATACCCACAAGGATTGTCAAGCCTCACATCGAAGTAACCTCCAACCCATGGGGATAACTTGCTTTGGATGTGGAGAAGCTGGGCATGTCAAGAGTAGATGTCCAAAGCTGTGCAGACGGAACAACAACAACAATAACAACAATAACCTCGCTAGAGCAAGAGCTTATGTGCTAGGAGATGGAGATGCACAAGAAAACCCGGACGTCGTTGGGTGCGTTTCACTCAATCATCATTTAGCTAAGGTGTTATTTGATTCGGAGCCGACAAAAGCTTTGTGTCTTCTAAGTTTGCACCTTTACTAAAAGTCACCCCAACCGTCCTAGATACCACATATGAAGTAGAGCTAGCCGATGGAAAATAGTAGGAACTAACACTATCCTTCGAGGTTGCAACCTATCTTTATCAAACCACCCGCTCGATATAGACCTTATGCCTATTCAACTTGGTAGCTTCGATCTTTGTCATTGGCATGGATTGGCTATCCAAGAATCGTGCAAGAATCATCGTGACGAGAAAGTCGTTCACCTTCCTCTCAATGGCAAAACTCTAATCATTCGGGTGATCGTAGTAAAACCCGATTGAATATCATCTCGCGTCAAAGCGCAAAGTACATAGAAAAAGGATGCCACATTTTCTAGCACAAGTAACGGAGAAGAAGAAAGCGGATGAGAAACAACTAAAAGACGCCCCGTGGCTAGGGACTTTCCAAGTATTTCAAGACTTGCTCGGTCTTCCTCCGATTCGGCAAGTAGAATTTCAAATCGAGCTAGTCTTGGGAGCGGCACCGTGGCACGAGCACCCTATAGATTGGCACCTTCTCGAACTACAAGAATTGTCCGACCAACTTCAAGAATTGTCCGAAAAGGATTCATTCGACCGAGTTCTTCGCCTTGGGAGCTCGGTCTTATTTGTCAAAAGAAGGACGGATCTTTCCGTATGTGTATCGATTACCGTGAGTGAACAAGCTAACGGTGAAGAACCGATATCCATTGCCTAGAATTGATGATTTGTTTGATCAACGCAAGGGTCAAGCGTCTACTCCAAGATTGATCGAGATCCGGGTATCACCAATCGAGAGTTAGAAGGAGATATTCAGCGCTTTCGAACACGATATGGCCACTATGAGTTCCAAGTGATGCCATTTGGTTTGACAAACGCACCGCGGTATTTATGGACCGATGAACCGAGTGTGTAAACCTTACTTGGACAAATTTGTGATTGTGTTCATTGATGACATTCTCATTTACTCCCGCAACAAGGAAGAGCATGCGGAACACTTGAAAGCCATTTTAGAGCTACTCAAGAAAGAAGAAGCAGATGCTAAGTTTTCAAAGTGCGACTTCGGATTCAAAAGTTCAATTCCTTGGTCACGTGATAGATAGTAATGGTCTTCATGTTGATCCTTCAAAATCGAAGTTGTCAAAGATTGGTCATCCCTACTACTCCTACCGAAATACGCCAATTTTTAGGTCTTGCGGGTTACTATCAAGATTTATCGAAGGATTCTCGAAAATCGCTAAACCTCTAACGGAGTTAACCCGAAAAAGAAGAATTTTGGTGGGAGAGGAACAAGAATTAGCCTTTCAACTCTTGAAACAAAAGCTTTGCGAAGCTCCTATCTTAGCCTTACCCGATGGAGTGGAAGATTTTGTAGTCTATTGTGATGCATCACACCTAGGGTTAGGTGCGGTATTGATGCAAAGAAACAAGGTGATCGCTTATGCTTCGCGACAACTCAAAACTCACGAAAAGAACTACACTACTCATGACTTGGAATTAGGAGCCGTGGTTTTCGCTCTCAAAATATGGAGACATTACCTATATGGAACCAAGTGTACGGTGTTTACCGACCATAAAAGTCTCCAACACATTCTCGATCAAAAGGAGTTGAACATGCGACAACGCCGATGGCTAGAATTGCTTAGTGATTACGATCGTGAAACCGTTATCACCCCGGAAAAGCAAATGTCGTGGTCGATGCTCTTAGTCGAAAGGATCGACCTAAACCTCTACGAGTAAGATCTTTGGGAATGACAATTAAGTCACCCTTCCATCAAAAATCCTTGAAGCTCAAGTCAAGCTCTCAAACCCGAAACCGTCCCCATGAAAGAATCTTTGGAATGCCGGAAAACGAGAACGGTTTTGCACAAAGATCGGATGGAACCTTATGTTTTGGCGATAGAAGTTGGATACCACTTTATGGAGGAATACGGAACTCATTATGCATGAGTCTCACAAGTCTAAATATTCCATTCACCCGGATCCGACAAAATGTACCAAGACCTCAAGAAGCTTTATTGGTGGCCAAACATGAAAGTCGAAATTGCAACGTCGTTGGGAAATGTCTCACCTGTTCTCGAGTCAAAGCCGAATGTCAAAACCTTCCGGATTGTTAACTCAACTGAACTCCCGGTTTGGAAGTGGGAAAGAATCACTATGGATTTCATAACCAAACTACCAAAGGCGCTAGAGGTTACGACACCATTTGGGTCATCATTGATCGCCTTACCAAATCCGCTCATTTCCTACCCATCAAGGAAAATGATAAAATGAAAACCCTTGCTCAACTATACGAAGGAAATTGTATCCGCCATGGAGTACCAATTTCCATCATTTCGATCGTGACAGTCGTTTTACTTCACACTTCTGGAAATCTCTTCAAAAGGCCTTAGGTACTCGTTTGGATATGAGTACCGCATATCACCCTCAAACCGATGGCCAAAGCGAAAGGACTATCCAAACCTTGGAAGACATGCTACGAGCTTGCGTGATCGACTTTGGAAAAGGTTGGGATAAACACTTACCGTTGGCAGAATTCTCATACAACAATAGTTACCACGCTAGCATCAAGGCAGCCCCATTCGAGGCTCTTTATGGTCGAAAGTGTCGATCACCGTTTCTTTGGGCCGAGGTTGGAGATGCCCAACTCATCGGACCGAGCTTGTCCAAGAAACAACCGAAAAGATTGTGCAAATTGTCAACGACTTCAAGTCGCTAGAGATCGACAAAGAGTTACGCCGATGTTAGAAGGAAACCCATGGAATTTCAAATTGGTGATCGAGTCATGTTGAAAGTATCACCTTGGAAAGGAAAAGTTCGATTCGGAAAACGAGGAAAGTTACACCCTCGATACATTGGCCCTTTCAAGATTCTCGAAAGAATCGCCCGGTTGCTTATAAACTTGATCTCCGGAAGAACTTAGTAGAGTTCATCCTACCTTTCACGTCTCAAATCTGAAGAAATGCTTGTCGGATGAATCTCTTGTCGTCTCACTAAAAGAGATTAAACTCGATGACAAGCTCAACTTTGTCGAAGAACCGATTGAAATCATGGATAGGGAAGTCAAGCGACTTAAGCAAAGTCGCATCCCTATCGTCAAAGTTAGATGGAACTCCAAGAGAGGACCAGAGTACACGTGGGAGCGCGAAGACACCATGCGTGTAAAGTACCCACATCTCTTTGCAAATTCAACTCCGACAACCACTGTAAACTAAAATTCCGCGGACGGAATTCTCTTAAGGGGTTGGTACTGTAGCCACCTGTAAAATTTCACTATCATCAACCTTCGTATTAATAAACTAGATTGTTTATCATAACTTATTTGAGCATTTTAGCATGTACGCTTTACTTATTGCATAAAAATTTATGCAACTCCGAGTAGTCTCATTTAATCATGCCCGATATTTACCGATAATCGAAATCGGTCTCACAAGAAATTTTCTTGTCTTACGAGCCGCACGCGTACCGACACTAAATTAAGTATGGCAAAAGTCAAATAAATATTTCTACGAGTTAGAATTAATATTTTTTTTTTTTTTTGATACCTTTATAAAAACATGCTAAACATATATTACGCGTTGGTCAAAAACATCAAACCGGGACACCGTGACTCACATTTAAGCTCAAACGGGACACGATATACACAACGAAAATTTGAGGTCTTTTCCTTCCTTCCTTTTTCTTGTAACCGAATGGGCTTACAAAAAAAAAAATATTCTCATCTCATGCAAAGACTTGTAAATGCACTAAGTTTGGACCTTGTTAGAGAAAATAATCACATTACCCACCAAGTATCTAGACTAGTTGACTTATGGGAAGCATGTTCCCCATGCACCAACTCACTACACCTCTTCTCTTGTCCTTGCCTCAACCGTATACCACCAAGAAGGAGCCAAACCATGTGCTTGTATTCCTAGGTTGTAGTAAAATCAACTTGCATGTATCCAAGCTCAATAACAACCTTTGGTCAATAACCTCAAGCTTCTTCCTTTTCCTTCTTAAAACCCACGAGCACGACTTTGCTACACATTTCATTTACAAAATTTCACCAACAACCACTAAGAGTAATTCAAGGCTTAATATTTGGAGGAACTTGGGTAAAACAAGCTTAACATTTGGAAGGATTGGGTAAATAAATTCTTGTCTTAGGTCTCCTCGTTCTCGAACCAAACCCACTGTAAGAAGCTCTCACTTCCTTTCTTTCTTAAAACACATTTTGTACTAAAGTCTTGCATGCTAAACTTAAGAAGATGGTTATTATGCAAACATACTCAAGAATGAAAACTAGATATGAGGGTGACTTTGAATGCATATATGTTCGACATATATGAAAACATGTTTAAAAGTTCTTCTTTATTTTACTAAGCTTGTGTGGTGATTACTAGCTAATATAAGCAATACGAAATAAACTAGAACTTACTTCATACTAAACCAACGCATACACATGAGGTTACTTGGAGTTTCAAATAAAAAGAGACTAAAGAAAGTGTAGGTCTAAGGAAACGCAAGTAGTGGCTCGATAATGGACAAGTGCATACTCTAGTACTTTGGTTTTAAAAGCTTATCCGACTCTCAAATAACTTGTCAAACTCGATTTACAAACTATGTTTTGGTTTTTAATTCATGTTGAACGAAACTTAAGTCGTGATTTACTCGAGCCCAACAAATAAACTTGAGCTCGTGACTCATTTAGATACTAAACCACCATCTTGTCTTTTGAAACAATCTTGGAGATGAAACACAAAGTCATGCAATGCATGCAACACCTTCATAAAATGGCTACTGTGAAGATTTTAAAACTAACATGAAGCAATGAAATACACATTAAATGGAACCTAGCTGAAAACGTAACACAAAAGAGCCCCTAGCTCGGTTGGTGGGAGCGTGGGAAACCATATGGGAGGTCTTGGGTTCGAAACTGCTCCATGGCAGTGGCCTTTTTTTTTTTTTGTTATACATGTAACTTTCGGAAACTTGGCACAAATAGTCCCCAAACTTCGCACCTCTTATCATGTTTCTCAAAATCTTTTATAAACTTTGTAAAACTAATACTAACATTACAATTTCAACCCTCTACTTTGAACCACTTAACATGCATTTTCTTAAAATACTTATACAATTTGAAACTTATATAAATCCTTACAACTTTGGACCCTCCAAGATCTACACTTAACGCTTCCTATCCTAAAACTTCTAAAAGATAATAAACTTATATTTTCTACAAGACTTCGTCACATAAATAAAATTTGTACATATTTCTATTTTGACAACCACATTTGTATAAACTAGAAAATATTATACTTTTCTAAATATAATATTTTCTCAACTTAACTTAGATAAAATATATATTGTATATATATATATACTTTTCAAAACTAAACCAAAATCAAATAAATATAAAGTCGATTTGTAAATATTTCCGCCTTAATAACTATACTCGAGCAAACTCTTATACGAATGCTTCGTAAACTATTCCATTCACTATTCCAAAAGCCAAAGACTTATAAATATTCGAAACTTATTTAAACTTAACCGTTGCCACTTAAGCATTATTAAACACAAACTCTTGAGAATGCCTCAACCGTTTTAATACACTAAACTATGAATGAATATAATAAACTAAGGCTTGCCATACTAATTATAGGTTGCGTGACGGTACCTCGTGATCACACTACTTGACCTTTCACTACTCGGACTCTTGTTTGCTAAGGTGAGTTCATAGCCTCGCCTTTACTTATTTCTTTCAAACCCCGCGAGGAGATGCATGCTATAAACTAGAACACAAGTCTTTTCTTAAAGCAGTATGCTTATCGATCATTATTATTATAGCCTAAGTTGCTCGCCATAAGTCCCTTACATCATGAACCATTAATCACTTGCTAGTGAACGCGAATATTGTGGATAGTACTATGGGAATTAACGACCCGACTCGGTTATCGGAAATAACCGGGCGCACTATATTTGGTTAACTATGGAATTGGCAATTCCATCTCGAGGGCAATATTATTACTTACGCCAAGAATTAGGTGTATGCGATTAGTTTGGTGTCATGAGCTTAGCGCATAATAATAATCTATGTTTTCTATGGTGATTGTATTCAAGCAATTATCATCTCTTACTTGTGTTCAACTTATTATTTAAACCTATGAATATCACTCAACTTTTGTTGACTTTTTAAGCATGTTCATCTCGGTACTAATTAGAATTTCATGAAGGCGTGGAGCGGACGTCGTGGGACACTTGAAGTGGTGTCGATTTCAATTAAAGTTATCATTTCATAAATATTTAAACTATCTTTTGTGTAACTCCAAAACATATGGTATTCCCTTTTGTGTTTCTAAACGTTGAGATTTATGAAATGGTAACTACTTTTATTAAAACGTCTCTTTAGAGCCGTTTTCTATAACTTGTGACTATGATCCTCTAAGTAATACCCCAAATAGTCTTCCGTGTCACATTGTGATTTTGGGGTGTTTATGACAATTGCTAATTTGAAATACAATTTCGTTTTATTCATTTAATATTTAGTTGATGTTTTATTCATATCGTAATAATAGAGTGTGCATGGTGAAAATAGCGTCCTATCATATAACTTGTCCGGACTTTGAAATTGTCCTATTAAACTTATTAACCGTCCTAACAATTAACTTAACATTGTAAAAGTGTCCTAATATGTTGTTATTAGGACGTTATTTAGGTTGTTAATAGACATTTTATACGACCAAAAATTGGTTTCATAATCTTCTTTGAGATATTAGAACCCTTTTCTTGGTGCTAAAATAGCTATAATGTTATATGATAAGCGTCCTAACAATTATCTTTTAAATGCGCTTGTATGTGTATCAAAAGATTAAAATTAGGTAACAACGTTTTACAACATTGTAAAAGTGTCATAATATGTTGTTATTAGGGCGTTATTTGGTTGTTCATAGACATATTATGCGACTATAAATTTGGTTTCATAATCGTATTTGGGATATTAGGACCCTTTTCTTGGTGTTAAAGTAACTATAATGGTATATGATAACCGTCCTAAAATTAACATTAAAGGACGCTTGTATGTGTATCAAAAGATTAAAAGTAGGTTACCACATGTTAGAACATTGGAAAAGTGTCCTAATATGTTTTTATTAGGGCGTTATTTGTGTTGTTTATAGACCTAAAATGCGACCATAAAATTGGTATCATAATCTTATTTGAGTTATTAGTACCCTTTTCTTGGTTGCTAAAATAGCTATGATGTTACATCATAAGCGTCCTAGCAATACTTTAAGGACGTTTTTATATGTCTCAAAAGATTAAAAGTAGGTAATCACATGTTAAAACATTGTAAAAGTGTCCTAATATGGTTTTATTAGGACGCTATTTGTGTTGTTCATAGACATATAATACGACCATAAAATTGGTTTCATAAGGGTTAGGGCGCTTTGGACCTATTACAACCGCCTTACATGAAACGATTTCATCCTTGATCCTATTAAATGAAAGGTCCTAAAAGTACCATTTTATGACGCTTATGGGGTCCTAAAAGCCACTTTTCTTGTAGCGTTTGCTAGCTTGTAAGCCATCTACTTTTCCTTTAGAACAAAGTGTGTCTATTTCTAATGAGCCTACTTTTCTAATCTTGTTCTAGACAACATAACCGAATATCAAAAATTGATTAGAAAATTGATTTACTTAACACATACTAGACCGATATATCATATGTTGTACATTGTTTGAGTCGGTTCATGCATAAGCCACTTAAGTCTCATCTTAAGATTGCACTTAAAGTTTTAAGATATTTGAAGGGTTCTCATAGTAGGGGAATTCATATTGTTAAAAGTTCTTTTGAAAATCTTGAGACTTATGTGGATTCAGACTGGGCCAAGTGTTTTGTTACTAGAAGGTGCATTATGAGGATTTTGCATTTTTCTAAATGGTTCACTTGTTTCATGGAAAAGTAAAAAGCAAAACACCCTTTCTAAGTCCAGTGCAGAGGCTGAGTATAGAGCAATGGCCTCTGCTACTTCAGAAACTGTTTGGGTCTTCAAGATTTTAAAAGACTTAAACTGGGAACATTTTTTGCCAGTCAAACTGTTTTGTGATAGTCAGGCTGCAATTAATGTCTTTCATGAAAGAACTAAACACTTGGAAATTGATCTACATTTTGTAAGAGAAAAATTTTTGGATGGTGTTATTAAAACTGAAAAGGTTCAATCTGTTAATCAAACAGATGATATATTTACTAAGGGTTTCGATAAACTTCAACATGAGAAACTGGTTTCTAGACTTGGTCTTTTTGATGTGTTTCAGGTTTGAGTTAAGAGGAGATGTTGAAATATAACTCAAAAGTGAAACACATATTCACAGGGACTAACTATGTCTGTTTTATATTCTCAGTTGTAGTGTGAAAATGAGAAAAGGTTGATAGAAGCAACTTGGTTAAAGTTCAAGGGTGATATGTGGAATATTGAAGAAGTCAAGTCAATGGAGGTCAAGGATCTAATAAAGGCTCATAACCCGTTTAGGGTTTCATTATCTCATTCTCTCTCAAAGTTGAAGACTGCATCCAGTCTTCTTTCAACGAAAACTTGTTCTTCTTGTTCTTTATTCATTGATTACTTAAGAGTGGTTGTGAGGATTTGGTATTGTAAAGAACTATTGATAATTAGTTAATAGCCTTCTATCTGAGTAGTAGTGGGAAGGATTGTGAGTTGTTGTTACTGATTTGTGGTTATTGTGTTTGTACTGATTGAGATCAGTTTCAACATATATCTTTCAAGACGGGAATCCTTTTTGGCTTCTTTGCTACGCTTCACGGTTTTTATTGACTTCAGTTATTAGTCTAGCATCCGTAGTTAGTCACTACGCATACTAGACAGGGGGGACATGATGACGTATAGTCTATATTCGGGTCACGAGCCCGACCAACGACCGATACTAGCAAGCCCGGCCGACGAATCGGGCTCGGCGATAAGTGTTGGGCCTCAAAGGCCTAAACCAAAACTTATTTATGGAATAAGATATCGGATATCTCCTAACTTTGGAGATAATCGTTTACCACCGATTTAGGCGGGATCGCCGAAGGTTGGGGAATACAAAACCAACAAGGATTTCGTGTGTATATAATGGGAATCCCATCCTCATTAAAGTACGATCTAAACCCTAACTCTCCATAACCCTAAACCGATTACTTACTCTCACGCGGAGGATAATCGTGGAAGATAATCCCACGATAAGCCTAACGGTGTTTCTGCTTACTTAGTGCGAGGTCTCGGCGGCAATATTCAATTGATCGAGAGCAGGAGCTCAAACCGAGAACGCCCAACTTTTGTATCAACAATTATGCTTTCTAAAACTAAGATTCTTTTGATATCAAACATTACTTTCCCGAATCAATACTCCATTTTATCTTTTTTAATTAACTAGACGAGTACCCGTGCCTAGCGGCAGGGGTGTATAGTCTTCGCCAAATTCCGATTAGATCAATATTTTTGCGTGTTCTTTTATCCTTGTTTCGAGGCTTAGAGATAACGTTTTTGTGTAGCAAATTTTAGATAGATCGATATTTTTGCATATTCTTTTCATTGTAAGGCTCAAATAAAAATTGTGGTAAAGTAAAGCTCGCGCCTAATAGCGACGACATATATACTCTATTACACGCGATGTAACTGTTGATTTGCTTTTATTGTGGCATTTTCTTGAAATAACGTGAGACCTTCATTGTGCACATGTACTAATTTGTGTCAGATCACGTGTAGCCTAGGCCAATCTACTCAAATGAGGATGCTCTTCATTTGTGAATTTTGATAGTAATATGAAAAATAAGACTAATCTTCATTTTCTTTTTAATGACGTGAGGTTAAAGTCATTTTTTTATTGACTTAATATACAAATATGAAAGATGAAACTATGAAAGGCAATAGAAACAAAAAAAAAATTGAATATAATGTGTCGTGATATCTTTTGGATTATTATATGATGGTTTAGTAGTAGGTATTAGAGTAAATTGCAAAAATCGTCTTTTTGGTTTAAAGATAGAGAGAAAAGATAAATGAAATTACAACAATTATATGTTTTATTTACAGAACTATGTATTCAATTAAAAAAAAAAAAAACTCATACCCTATTCATTGTTTTATTTTTTTCTTTAATGACTATTAAGTTTGTAGAACAAGCTTCAATATTTTCACTTTCAAAAATTCATCACTATAATGACCATTAAGTTTCATCATTTAATTTTTTAACATTCCCTTAATTATTTTATTTTTTAACATTTCTTTTCTCTCACATTTGACCATTGTTGAAAAATTCAACATTCAACTTTGACATTTTTTCTATTTTATATAGTTAAGATAAAAATATTTTTAATTCAATATGTACTAGAGTATATTGTTACAGTAAATTACAAAGAGTATGCACTACTTTGCATTGCCGGTCTAAAGATATGAAAATTAACTAATGTTTTCAAACCCGGTCGACTCGGTTAGTTCAACCGGTCGGACGGTGTTCGCCACTAAAGCGGGTAAAAACCGAGTTAACCGGTTAGACCGTCGGGTTTGAATGACCCGGTCAACCGGTCTTGAAACCCGTCCGGGTTTGGTTTTTTCAATTTTGTTTTATAAAACCGAGTTGACCTAAGTTAACCCGGTCGAACCGGTTAACCGGTCGAAAAAATAGTAATAATAAATGAAAAACCGGGTTGACCCGGCGGTCGAACCGGATGAATCGGTCAAACCGGTGCCCGGTGACTTGACTGGGTCGATTATAAACCCGGATTTTAAAACATTGATTAAATCAGAGCAATGCGGAGTTGTGACAACCACATGACCTAACCAACAACAATGATCTGATGGTTTTCTTTATGTCTCTTGTACTTTGATACGAACTCATCCTACACTAGGCCCGTATCAAGCCATAACCGAACTCACTCAAAAATCTATAAAACTAACCACTCAACGATTGTGGTAAAAGGATGAAACACTAAACATATAAAAACTAACCATAACTCATATTTGGCCACACCACAACGAAAAAAAAATGATGTTATTTTTTATCTATTTATCCTTTCAATAGATTATTTCATACAAGACCCTGACACCGTTTTTTGATATCATAAGACTATCTTTATTGGTAAAAGCCTCCAACCGGTTGGATAGTTAGAAAACAAAAAAATATTATATTATATTAGAATTGAACAAAAGGAATAAAACTTGATTGCCGATTCAGTCATTAGGTGATTTACCAATCTAGCATCCAACCTTAACATGTGACACTTGTCTATTGGTAGTTCCAAATTTATTTTATCCAACCTTTTGTATTGTATTTTGGTTGTATATATTGTATTTTGGCTCAGTATTATTAATAAAAATTATAAAAATATATCAAAATTTATAGTTTTTAAGTCTTTATCTAAAATGCCACATGTCACAATATAAATGGGCAAATATATTTTCTCTATTTTCTTATTGGTTGTCCATATTTTTTATAAACTAATAGATAATTTACATTAATTTTAGTTTTTATAAATAATAATTATATCAATAATTTTAGTTTTCAATTCTCTATAAATATAATACGATATCAACATATTTTCATGTACCTTCTCGATTCTCATTTCGGTTTCTTAACTTTTTTATCTCTAGTTCATTTCCTATGGATCCTAATTATCCAAATTATTTCCAAACACCCAAGATTATGGAGAATATCAAAGTCTTTAAACTCTCGTCCCAAATCTAAATCAAATTCCTAGTATACCCAATCATGAAACTTCAAAGTATTTTAAGAAATTTGTTTCAAGATTCTCAAAACCAAGTAAGTACCAAAAAATTGCAAAATGGGGAACCAAAGAAGATATAGCTCTAATGGCATAATGGTGTCATGTTAGTAGTGATCCAACCCGTGGAAACAATCAAAGAAAAAGTTCGATGTGGGCAAGAATTTGTCAAATGTATGAAGCACGAGAGTTGAAAACCCAAAGATATCGGCCTCGAATGAAAATCAAGCGAAGGTCGTTTTAAACCACTTAGTGAAAATGGAAGCAAGTGGGTCGCTGCTTATAAGGCAACGTATAGCAGAAAAACGAGTGGAATGAATTCGAAATATGTCGAACTTGATGCGCATACAATTTATGAGGCGGATGGTAGTAAGTTTTTAGACTTGACTGTATTTAACGAAGTTATGTGTAAACATCCCAAGTGGATGTTAAACATAGATCGTGACAATACACGTTCACATCCTATAGATGAAGAACCTAATGAACAAAGTGGCGGCAGTACGAAAAGATCGAGAACTAGTGAAGAAGGAGAGTATGTTGTTCACTCTAACCAAGAAACACCAAATAGTGGTGGTTCAACTATTCAACGACCTATTGGTAGAGACACTGCTAAAAAGAAAGGAAAAGGTAATTTATCAAAGTCGAATAGCAAGTTTTACACATTCAACTTATATTTTCTAATACAATTTCTCAAAACAAATATGTCATCTGATTCTGAAGACTTATCATCCGATTCTGATTCAAGTTCGATCTCATCCAACTCAATCGAGTATCATTAATGGGAATCACGTGTTGTTCAATATAATCAACGCACTGATCGCATCCTTGAAGATGTTATTATCAACTATCCTAATTTGTTCATACAAGACCAACCTTCCAGAGCAAGACGAGTGTATCGTGATAGGGAACGTGAGCTAGGTGAGGCACGTTTAATGGCGACTATTTTGTAGACAACCCAACCTTTGATGAAGTTATATTTCGACGCCACTTTATGCGTAAACACTTATTTTACGTATTGTTGATCTTTATCGCTAATGATCGATATTTCCAACAAAGACACGATGCCACGGGTAGACCAAGTCTTTCATCATTGCGTAAATGTACAGGAGCTATGCGGGTGTTGGCTTATGGGATATCATTTGATGCAGTAGATGAATACTTAAGGATGAGTGCATGTTGTGACAAGAAAGTCTCTCATGTTGTTTTTACAAGGTGTCATTTCTTGCTTTGGTGATGAGTACCTACAAAGGCCAAATAAAGATGATTTGGCGAGGCTACTCATGTCGGGGAACAACGTGGGTTCCGTGTATGATAGGTAGCATTGATGTATGCATCGGGAGTGGAAACATTGTCCTCTGAGGATGGGCTTGGACAATACGCAGGGAAGAAGTGGAAAGCCAACCATCATCCTGGAAGTGTTGCATCATATGACTTATGGATATGGCGTGCTTTCTTTGGAACACCTGGTTCGTGCAATGATATTAATGTTCTCCATCGATCTCCTGTTTTAGTGATGTGTTAGAAGGTTGAGCACCAAAAGTGAGTTATGTTGTGAATGGTAAGCAAAAAATATGGCATAATATCTTCGATGGCATATATCCTTCATGGGCTGCATTTGTCAAATCTATAACTTCCACAAATTAGAAAGCATAGGTTGTTCGCTCAACATCAAGAGGCCGTTCGAAAAGATGTGGAGCGGGCATTTGGAGTTCTACAAGCTCGTTTCGCATTCCTTCGACGTTCATGTCTTATTTGGGACAAATTATGAATGCTTGCATTATTATGCACAACATGATAGTTGAAGATGAATGAGAAACTTACCAACATTTTGATCAATCCGAATTTTTGAAGGACGCGCATACAAATGGTAATGATGTTGTTGAGTACTCTCTTGAGCAATTGCGATTTGAGAAGTTATATGAAAAGAGAGAACAATCAAGAATGTAGAAGCTCATTCATCTCTAAAGAATGACTTGATTGAGCATATATGGCAAAAATTTGGCGATGATAATTAATTATGTCATTTGTATCTCTAAAATTTGTAACTTTTAAGTTCTTCATGTTTTGTAATTTTATTTTTCTAATGAAAAACGTATTTTATTTCAATTAAAATCCGTACGAGCGAGATTTATTCAAATTCAAATATTTTATTAAATATATAGTTTATCTACAAATTTAAGTAATTAAATTAAATATATAAAAATAATATTATATGTTAGGTTGAGTTGTTGATAAATGGTAAAAAAAATATAGATTGGTTGTATGTCTTGGTTGTATGGATGGAGGAAAGAAAAATATTATTTTATTAAAAGATTGGGTTGTGATGGATTGTGAATAAAGATAGTCTAATAGCTAGCTCCATCCTCTTGATCACAATGCCCGATATGTGTATGTATTTTGGTTTTAATTGTGGGGCAATTCATATATACCAAAAGAAATATCATATATTTCAACACATCATTTAAAAGTATTGTATTTATGCATTGAAAACTTGTCATGCATATGGGAGTAAATATGTAATTATGATGTTTCTTTTGAGTATATATGAACTTTTCCTATAATTGTTTATGTGTTTTATTTAAGTTTAGTATTGTTGTATCTAAATTTGTATTTGTTTGTAGGATGTGCAATCAAGATTCATAGGTGTTGAGGATGCGAACAAATACGTTCCCTAATTGGTTCCACGTACTCGCTACAAGATGATACCAAAGGTCAAAGAATGATCATACGAAATAGGGGTTACTACAGTTTCACCACCATAGGATGGGAATTGTCTACCACGGTCCTTTTCCCAATCCATCTTTGATCATCAAAATGGTCATTTTCTTATTCGAAAAGGGATAGTTGCCCCGACTTGCTAAGTGCAAGGATTGTTTTTACCCATTCACACAGTCCCATCATTATCGAGGAATTTGTTCCGTTTAATAGTATTATTTGCAAGGTGATAAATGTCAGCCTCATACCGGGACACTGTGACACCTTGGGATGGGTGAACATGTTTAAGTACGACTTTGCTAATTAAGGTATGATACTCTCATTTTAATTGTTTATGTGTTTTATTTAAGTTTAGTATTGTTGTATTTAAATTTGTGTTTGTTTATAGGATGCAAACAAATGTGTTCCTCGCATCCTCGGCGTCTATGAATCTTGTTGCACATCCTATAAACAAAAACAAATTTAAATACACTAATTCTAAACTTACGTAAAGCTACATAAACAATTAAATACTAGAAATACATACCTTAATAACAAAGGTGGTATTTAAACATGTGCACCGTCCCAAGGTGTCATGTCTTTGTATGAGGCGACATTTATCACATTGGAAACAATACCATCACACGAAACAAATTCTAGGATAATGATGGAGTGTCGAATGGTATAAACAATCCTTGCCCTAGCAAGTCGGTGTAGCGTAGAGGAAATAATAATAATCGAACCCCCCACCCCACCACCTTCTACTTTTACAGATACTTCAAAAATATTATATAGTCATGCAACTCGATGAAACCATGGTAGTTGTAGCGGTCGGGATTATACCTATCTATGGAAAGACAACACGAAAAATTAATTACAACAATAAATATAGGGCGTGTTCAATTCTTCAATTAATAAAATTATAAAGAAGACATAAGCATGAACTTGTTGGAAAATTTAGTGCACTTGTGGGATAAGTTCACACCTTGTAATGGGTTAGGAGGTTCGAGTGTACACCCATAAGGTCCATGAACACCTCGACTCTTGTAGTGGTTTGTATTGGTAGTGCGTGGTGAAAGTAGTGTTGTGGTTACCATCGATTATCGTTGTTTCCACCGAAGCGATTTACACCGAATTAGTGTTTCCACCAGTGGTGTCTCACCGAAGTTGTGTTTACATCAAGCGATGG
Source organism: Chrysanthemum lavandulifolium (assembly GCA_022545495.1). NCBI lineage: Eukaryota > Viridiplantae > Streptophyta > Magnoliopsida > Asterales > Asteraceae > Chrysanthemum > Chrysanthemum lavandulifolium. Next base: position 308,172,936 of record CM040241.1, on the reverse strand, counting down.
CGTTTCCATCAAGGCACTATGAAAGTACCGATGATGGTACAACTTGTAACGGTTTTGACTTATTCAAGTGGCGTTTAAACGCATTATGACCATGATGAATTGGTCATGTAACCACTAACGGCTATAATGGGGATAATTATGAGGCTATTAATGGGCGATTAATACTCATAATTCCATTGACTAGCCAAGAGTATTTCCTATAAATAGGAGATCTGTTACGATGAAAACACGAGAAAATACTCTTGAATACAAACAAAGAACCTAAACACTTATTAGTGAAAGGGTTAAAGAATTGTGCCTAATTCTCTAATCGCATTTGGTCTTATCCCAAGTAGATATTCGTGATACCTGCATTAGGGTCGAATAGTTTACTTTGGAAAGTGATTACACGATTCCAAGTGATATCCGTAACCACCAAGTGGTATCTCATATCACGACCTTAGTTTTGTTTCTGCGAGCAGTTGAGCATTTCTTGAGTTGATTATCTTACCGCTTTGGGACGAATACACACCAACAATCAAAGTAAACTATTTTGTGATAATCAATGGCAACCTGCCGCAATGAAACACATGGCTTCAAACTTTGCTAAGTCGGACAAGTTTGAAGGGTGGACTTTAGGAGGTGGCGAGAAGAAGATGCACTTTTGTTTGTCAAGCATGAGTGTGGTGTATGTGCTTACCACACCAATTCGATGATGGTGATGATGCCACCGTGGAGTAGATCATGAGGAGAAGCAAATGGGAGAATGATGACTACATATGCAGAGGTCTTATTCGAATGGTATGTCATTTCTTTGTTTGATATTTATCGAACTTTGAATCTTCCAAAGAACTGTGGGATTCCTTGGATGCCAAATATATGGTCGAGGATGCATCAAGTAAGAAGTTCCTTGTTAGTGATTTCACAAATTACAAAATGAGTGATTCAAGACCGGTTATGGAACAATACAATGAACTTCTTGGAATACTTGGAAGGTTTACACAACACAATATGCACATGGATGAGGCTATTTTAGTCTCTTGTGTTATTGACAAACTCCTCCTTCTTGGAAAGATTTCAAGCATACCTTGAAACATAAGAAGGAGGAGTTAACTCGTTGAGTTAGGCAATCATCTGCGCATTGAGGAATCTCTCAAGGTGCGGGATAATGACAAGCCAAAGAGCGGCAATCTTCTTGGACCATCATTGTCAATATGGTGGAGCATAACAACTCCACCGTGTACAATGATAACAAAGTCAAACGTAAGTATCATGACAACACAAGGCAGATCCTAAAAAGAAGGCAACACCTACTTGTTGGAAATGTGGCAAGACCGGTCACATTAAAAGGACCTGCAAGGGTGTTAAAATTGGTGGTAAAGCCAATGGATCGAGCACTAATGGTTCGTGGGTGGTGGTTCACCAACTCACCGAAAGGTCGAATATGTTTAATAAGTATTTTCATTTATTATGTTACATATGTATCCGAATCTTTTATGTGTGGGATGATGATGTTGCGTGGTGGGTTGACTCGGTGCAACAAATCATGTGTGCAAAGATAGAAGTCGGTTCAAGACTTATGAGTCACCGAATGATGGTTCTATTCTTCACATGGGAAATGAGTCAACGACCTTGGTGCATGGTCGTGGTTGTGTAGATCTTAGGTTTAGTTACGGAAAGATTGTAACTTTGTTTAATGTTATTCATGTTCACGATATAAGGAAAACTTGGTTTCAAGTAGTGTTTTGAATAATCATGGATATAAACAAGTTATTGAATCGATAAATTTGTTCTTTCTAAATGTGGTGTTTTTATTGGTTTTGGTTATTTATGTAATCAAATGTTCGAAGCTTAATATTACCACCGACCGTGTTATTTCGACTTTTGTGACCACATATGATCGAGTGATTCTAACCTTTGGCATGCTAGACTTGGTCATGTTCACTATAAAAGGATGCAAGATATGTCTAGGGATGGTTTAATCCACGCTTTTGACATAGACACCGAAAAGTGTAAAACTTGCATGTTGACCAAGATAACCAAGAAACCCTTTCGTGGTGTTAGTCGTGAGACTAAGATCTTGGAGCTTATTTACAATGACACGTGTGATTTGCATGCCACTCCTTCTTTGGGGAATAAGAAGTACTTTGTGACATTTATTGATGATGCTTCTAGATTTTGTTATGTCTATCTATTACATACCAAGGATGAAGCATTAGATAAATTCAAAGTGTTTAAAAGCGAAGTTGAATTACAACTTGGGTCTTTGATCAAAAGATTAAGGATCGATAGGGAGGTGAGTACATGGATATTCAAGACTTTGATCTGTTGGAATAATCCATGAAACGATCGCCTTTATACTCCTCAAACAAAATGGTATTTACGAAGGAAAAACAGGTCTTGAAGGAAATGGTTAATTCCATGTTGTCCTATTCGGATCGAGTCAAGGTTCGGGGTGAAGCTATGTTAACGACTTGCTATTTACTAAATAGGGTTCCCAACAAAAGGAACAAAGTTACCCTTATAAACTCGGACTAAAAGGAAACCCAACCGAACTATCTCGTGGTGCAGGGTTGTAGAGGGTGTTGTATGACTCCACGATCCAAAGCAAAAGACTTTTGGTAAAAGAGGCATTGATCGCATCTTTGTTGGATATCTTGAGCATTCCAAGGCTTTTAGGTTCTATGTTATTGAACCTAATGAATATGTTTCAATTAACTCCATTATTGAATCAAGGGATGCGAACTTTGATGAGAATAGATTCTCATCGGTTCCTAGACCAAGTCGAGGATTCCTAATGGAACTCATGACACCGTGTATCGAGAGGTACCGATGATGAACCATCGGTGGTCCCCGATGAGGTTGTGGTTCAACAACACGAACACGTGCTCGGGAAAAGCAAAAGGGTCGGGACTCCAAAGTCATTTGGACATGAGTTTCAACTATACTTAGTTGAAGGTACCGAGGATGAGGTCTCGGACCAATACTCCTATTGCTTTATTGTTGAGGATGACCCCAAAACATTTGAAGAAGCAATGAAGTCCCGGATATTGCTTTCGGAAAGAAGCAATCAATGATGAGATGGATTCCATCATGGGCAACAACACTGGGTGTTGGTTGATCTACCACCGGGTTGCAAGCCTCGGGTTGCAAATGGATTTTCAAAAGAAAAATGAAGGTAGATGGAACTATTGAAAAGTTCAAGGCTAGACTAGTCATTCGGGGCTTTAAACAAAAGTCGAATAGACTATTTTGATACTTATACCCTCGTGGCTCGTATCGATTACCATAAGGCTGGCGATTGCTATGGCATCTATTCACAATCTGGTTATTCATCGATGGATGTGAAAAGCTTTCTTGAATGGTGAATTGGAAGAGGAGGTTTATATGAACCAACCTTAGGGCTTCATCTTGCTCGGCAATGAAAACAAGGTGTGTAAACCGATTAAGTCTCTTTATGGACTTAAGCAGCACCTAACAATGGCATCAAAAGTTTGATGAAGTGGTTTTGTCTAGTGGTTATGTTCTTAACCAAGTCGACAAATGTGTATATAGCAAATTTGATGAATCGGTAAAGGAGTCATCATTTGTCTATATGTTGATGACATGTTGATCTTTAGCACCGACCAAAATCAGTTGACGACAAAGGAATTTTGTCATCAAGGTTCTCCATGAAAGACATGGGAAGGCGATGTTATCCTTGGTATAAGGATTAAACATGAAAGTAAAAGAATTTCTATCTCTCGGTCTCATTATATTGAGAAGGTATCGAGGAAATTCAATTACTTTGATTGTACTCGATGAGTACACCTATGGATACTGTGAGAAGTCGATGCCTAATCATGGCAAGACCGTATCTCAACTTGAGTATTCTAGGGTAATTGGTACTGATGTATGCCATGACTTGTACAAGGCTCGATATTGGTTTTGCGGTGGGAAAATTGAGCGGTATACTAGCAATCCTAGTGCTCATCATTGGCAAGCGATTCAGAGGGTATCAAGTATTTGAAGAGAACTATGGATTATAGTCTCTCATATACTAGTTACCCATCGGTGTTGGAAGGTTTCAACGATGCAAGTTGGATCAATAACATCGAAGACAATTCGTCTACCGGTGGTGGGTATTCCTACTTGGTGGAGGTGCAATTTCTTGGGCATCCAAGAAACAAACTTGCATCACCAGTTCAACAATGGAATCAATTTGTGGCTCTAGCATTGTAAAGAAGCGAATGGTTGAAAAACTTGCTTCTTGAGATTCCATTGTGGCTAAACCTATAGCACCTATTTCTATCGGATGTGATAGTGCAGCTACATTGGCTAAGGCTTATAGCCGATGTACAATGTTAAGTCTAGACACTTAGGTGTCGGGCATAGCATGATTCGTGAGCTTATCATGAATGGGGTGGTATCTATAGAGTTTGTGAGATCTCAATGTAACTTAGTTGATCACTTGACGAAGGGTTTGGCTAGAGACTTGGTTATAAAGTCGCTAAAGGGATGGGTTTAAGTCCAACTTAGTCACTAAATGCTAGGACACCCAACTCCTCCTAAGGAAACTTGGGAGCCGAGTTCAATGCGGAAAGTCGAACATTCGATGGACTGGAGCACATGTTTTATTTACATCCCAAGGTTGTGCTCGAGAACTCTTTGAAAGGAGGATGAAGTCTTTACTTCTTAATGGTTATATTTTCTTTGAAAAGTGCTTGGCGGGAGCATGACTAAAGAGGAACCACCTATGTAAATGTTGAAGTTTTGCCGCTTGAGAAGCTTTGGACTTTAGCTTTTACAACATTTATGAATTTGGATATGGACACATGGCTTGTATAGTGTCGGGAGTCATAAGTGTTTGAAAACTGTGTGTATTTTATCTTCGGTATTCAAATGGGTTGAAGGGTTCAATTCTTAGAACACCCTGATTCTCGAATATTTGAACGTGTAATTACTAAGATGGAAATTCAATCCTCAGGACATTTTCATTTATGCACATGTTTTGTTTGTTGTTTGTTTTCACGCAAAGGAAGTGAACTAAATTTGGGGAGGATTGTTGGAAAATTTTAGCGCACTTGTGGGATAAGTTCACACCTTGTAATGGGTTAGGAGGTACGGAGTGTACACCCATAAGGTCCATGAACACCCTGACTCTTGTAGTGGTTTGTATTGGTAGTGCATGGTGAAAGTAGTGTTGTGGTTACCACTGATTATCAGTGTTTCCACCGAGCGATGCCACTCGAATTAGTGTTTCCACCGAAGTGGTGTTTCCTTGAAGTGGTGTCTCACCAGTTGTGTTTACATCAAGCAAATGGCGTTTCCAAGCGGTGTAACCATCGATGGCACTATGAAAGTCTCGATGATGGTACAACTTGTAACGGTTTTGACCTATTCAAGTGGCGGTTTAAAGCGCATTATGACCATGATGAATTGGTCATGTAACCACTAACGGCTATAATGGGGATAATTATGAGGCTATTAATGGGCCGATTAATACTCATAATTCCATTGACTAGCCAAGAGTATTTCCTATAAATAGGAGATCTGTTTACAGATGAAAACACAGAGAAAATACGCTTGAATACAAACAAAGAACCTAAACACTTATTAGTGAAAGGGTTAAAGAATTGTGCCTAATTCTCTAGCGCATTTGGTCTTATCCCAAGTAGATATTCGTGATACCTGCATTAGGGTCGAATAGTTTACTTTGGAAAGTGATTACACGATTCAAGTGATATCCAGTAACCACCAAGTAGTATCTCATTATCACGACCTTAGTTTTGTTTCTCGAGCAGTTGAGCATTTCTGTGAAGTTGATTATCTTACCCGCTTTGGGACGAATACACACCAACAATTAAACTAGCAATCTATAAGAGTAAATACCTGAATTTGTTTCTACAATGTGCCATGGTGGTACATGATTAAAACATTTAATGAACTAAAATGACCATAATTAAATCTAAGTTGATATTATTACTTTCCAAAAATTCTTTTACTTGCCAAGTTTAACATCATTTTACATGAGAATAAACTAAATTTAAGAAATATTTATGTTTAATTAATGTTCTAAACCCGTGCCCCATGCACAAGTTAGAAAACCCTTTTATTAAATGGAGCGAACACCGATCCCGTAACTCGTTATTGTAATTAATTTTCCTTGTCTTTTCATGGATGAGGTTTAATCACGCTAGCTACAACTACCGTAGTTAACAATGTTGCATAGTATGCCACGAAGCTTCAAGGCCTAAAATTACGATACACTACTACAAATTGGGCCTGTTAGACCTCCCTTTATAGACCTTCTCTAATAAACACGGGTCTTTAAATGACTTTTCACCCACTCACACTCTTTTAGACGCGTGCAAATAGTAAACCCGGTCTAAATTTAAAAACATATCATCTTCACATGTCTAAAAAGCTACTCAATTGGACCGGGTTATATGAAATTCTCATTTCAAGCTTCCATCACTAAAAAGGCAAAGCTAACCTTATGACAATTATGGTGTTCATATCATTTTGTACTAAGTTAAACTTTTGCATATTTTATTGTAAAAGTTACGAGTTTTTATTTTACCGTCTTTCATGAGGGTGAATGTTTTAAAGGCCAATGAATTTGCATTTGTTATTGTATTAGCAGTTTTCTGCGTTTATGTTGTTATTAACCATTGTTGTTGTTATTGTTGTTAATCTTAAACTAAATTGATCATTTTACCAAAAACTTCGTCTAATAGAGGGTATAAAAATCAAAAGAAAGCACGGGTTTTTGAGATATGCAAATTAACACACGAGACCTAGAATTCAAGCGTTTAAAATGCACAATCTTGTATTATTCTATTGCAATTAAATTAATCTTAAGAGAACAACAATATCGTGTCAGCTAATATAAATTGTTTACTTTTTACCAAATATAAATAGCTCGTGCATGTGAATGTTAATCATTTTCATAATAAAAAATGATTTGTAGACGTAAATGGTGCGGCTAAAAATATACCTGCTACTATAATTTGTGAAATTGAAAATTTGATTGGTTAATATGAAAAGAGAGTAAAAGTGTTTGAAACTAGTCAAAATGTGAATGGTGTAGGCTATTTGTAAGTCTATTATGTGGCGCATATATCATAACTCTTTTCATAAATTTGAAACATAAAGTTTCCTCACTATAATATTAAAAGCGTTAAAGATGGAAACAATCTCAAATCAAATAGAACGAGCCAAATTGATGGAGATGCAACTAAAAAAGGAAATAGATGGATCCATACTTATTTTGACTTGATTTTTGCCTTTTGTTTTCTTTTCCGCTGACTCACGCCAGCTATCATAGTAATATTTTACTCCTTAAAAGATGCAGAGCAGCAATGACATTAATGTTGAGTCAAAGCTAAATACAAGTATTCATATATCAACAACTACCCCCTCATATCCTCGCTACCAGCAAAATAAATGCGTAAACAACCAATACAAGTTTATAATCTATATTAAACTAGCTAGGATGTGTTTAAAATTTATCTTACATATAAGTTTATAAATCTCATTTACAATGTATTACGATTAATCTTTTTATGGCATTGTGACAGCACCAATATGTTGATTTTATCTGTTGAGTATATAATTCTAGCAAGATTATATTACAAAATGCATCATAAATTATTTAGTTTTAATCATATGTCATGTTAGAGATAGATCGTGTAAGCCCAAGTTGACTCATATCTTGTTTTGCCACATTTATGCAAAATTTGCACGTTCAGTTTCTCATTAGAAATATATCGCTGACTAGAAAGCCTTATTTTGTTGTACGTTTCATTATTGAACATTTGTATCTTTATGTTGCAATTGGAAGACTTTTTTTTTTGGCTTCAAGCTCATTGACTGGTTGTTTTGTCATCACATGCATGTACAAAAACTTTTCTCAAATTTGTTGTCGTATGTTTTAAAATAAGATTCTACAAGAAATCTCCACTCGCTGACGTGTCAGCGAGTGATTGGTTTTTTTGGGATGTGGATCCCACAAAAAACCAATCACTCGTTGACACGTCATCGAGTGGAGATTTTTTGTGAAAAGTTTATGCGGATGTAGCAAATCCTTTGAAATTATCCTATTTTATAGTTTGATTCCGAAATATGTTTGTGTTTGGTTTGTTAGTCTTAGATTTGGGAATGTGAATGATGGGTAGTATCCTCTCTAAAATGGGTAATCAAACCCCTCCAAATTAAGTGACTCTCCAAACCCATACTAGAAGGCAGGTTTAGCCTTTCATGTCCATTAACCTCATACGATTATGATCTTGTGTTTTAGTTAGCAGTTTGAGAATTTTGTTGCTTTGCTTCTTCCTAGACAATGAATACGTAAAAAAAATCTTGCATTTTACTTGGGAAAAAGAGATTTCTGTAATTTACTATGGACTGCTTTGTATGTTCGTATCGCAGAGGTGTTGTCATGGAATAGGTAGGCTATTGCATGCATGTCTTTTCTTGGTTTACAGAATTTGTGTGGCTATGTTTATGATATTGTTTTCATTTTCTGCGATGTTAAAAGCTCCTACCGATAAAGTTTCCATTTTGAGCACTCTTGAAAAGTACATTGTTGGAATCACTCCTAAACATATTTCAAGTATTTATATTTCATATGTAATAGGTAGCTTTATTATGGCCTTTATGTTTGTTTAAGGTCAAGCTTATGTAGAAGGCCCATAAGCTTGATCCAAGCCCAATAAGGAATAGGGAAGGAGAGGGAGTGTTGCCCTAGCTCCTTGCCTATATATACATTGTAATAACCCTCACATGAGGGTTGGATGTTCAAGTTTTCTTTTCTTTCACACACTCTTTCTCTTAACCGTGTTTACTCATACATATTGTGTGTGTTTGGATAGCTTGTTCATCGCCTCTCCTCTCTATCTCTTTCATATAAGCTTGTGTTGTAAAACTAGTGACCTTAACAGTGGTATCAATCGCCAAATAGTTGGGTGTACTCGTTTGTTTTTGAAGTTTTAGTTTTGGGTCTTACGCGTAAAGGTAACGCAATCTTTGGTTATCATAAAAACTCGTTTTTACACTTTTAATCCAAGATTCTTGTACTTTCAATGTTTTGAGGTGTTAAAATACTTGTTTTTGACAAAAGTTTCAAACTTTACGCTGGATTTTCGTTTTAAGCTTGTTTTTGTTCGTGGGTGTCGTTTCACGTAACCCGTTTAGCGAGTTTTGGTACATCAAAATTCACACTTTTGTGTTCTTTTGGTACTATTGAAGCTATTCCATAACAAAAACGGTTTAGAAACACATTTGGGCGAATCAAAGTTACGAGTAATCCCACGTATCAAAACCCTAATATTACGCGTAAGATTTTCCTTGGTTTGATCTTCATTTTTACGGTTTATTCCGTGTTTTCTTACTTGGATAAGTCCGAAAATACGTCGACTTTGGATATCTTTTGCCTTTGTGAAGTGTAAAAGATCATTTGGGCAAAAACCCAAAATTACGATAAGCATAAACTTACGCGTGAAATTCTCACGCATAAGATTCACTTTACGCGTAAACTTAGGTCTACGCATAAGGTAATCCTCGCTAACTTTCTATGCCTAACTTTTGTCTCACGCTAACTTTAGTGCTTTTATCCTACTTACGCCGAAAGCTAAAACCTCACGTAACTCCTCATTGTTACGCGTAACTTTTGGTGTTTTTACGCATAAGTGCTACTTGGTTCTTGTCTTCTCTCGCCTAAGAACACCTCATCAACAAAGGTTCATTCGACTACAAAGATCCATTTTACCACACAAGTTTATCATCATGTCTCAACCACCATACTCTAACTATTTCCTCACACTTATAATCATCAACAACAACAACAATTAATTCCACAACATCAACAATGGAATCAACAACAAGCCATTTATCAACAACAATTTAATCAAACAACATACTCCATAACTTGGTGCAATTCCACAACCACAAATGGTTCAAACACCACCTAGTCTTCAAGCTCTACCCTACACAAACGATTTCAATCAACATCCATCACGAAGCACTATGAAGGAACCCACTTGGTTTGAAAAGATGTGTGAAGCTTTAAGCGACCAACAATCAATTCATGAAGTCGGATCACTGATAGACCTCCAATGCTCACTCCGAAACTACGATCAATGGGTGATAAGGTTCTTTAGGTTTGTGATCTAAAGAAGCCACATGGAAAGTTCTTAAAGAAGGTTATCTTGGAAGGTCCATTTGAGATGCCTACCGTCATTGTGCAGGAGATCCAAGCTTTGTTCCACCAAGAGATGAACAAACCAACATTGCTATCATGTGATTTAAATCCTCGAACTTCTACACTATGAAGCGGATGAACTTGCAATGGAATACATCCTCTTAGGATTACCAAACCCAATTCTTAAGTAGTGTTGATGCTCAAAAGATCGCACAAAAATGTGGGATCATATTCATCTTCTTATGGAAGGATCAGACTCAATCAGGAGGATTTGGAATCCAAAATCTACTTGGCTTATGAACACTTCATGATTAAACACGGAGAGACACTAGAGTCCTATCATCATCGATTTTCAGACATCATCAATGATTTGGATAAACACAACATCATCATGCCAAGAATTGCGTGAATACTAAGTTCCCGAGTAGTCTTGGTCCCGAATGGGAGAAGTATGTCATCTTTCTCCGTCAAGCGAAGAATATGCATCATTCTACTTATGGATTGTTGTATGATTACTTGAAGCCTCATGAAAAGGAAGTTGATCGGAAAGGATTCTCCGTGCTCAAATTGCTAAACATCACAAACGGACAATCAACAACTTGCCTTGTATGCTCAATGAATTATCCTCTCAACCAAACAACTCAACCAATTGCTTAAACACACCTTCACAAGAACAACCTCAACCTCAACAAAATCAATTGGTTCCATACAACAACAATGCTCAAGCATATGTCGATGAAGCTCTTGAAATCGATCCATTCAAGCATTGCAACAAGGATTTGTGATGATTGCTAATGCTTTTGGTCGTTACACCAACAAATCCAACAATCGTATTCGTTCCTCATCTAACACACGGACTCAAGTCGTTGTGAACAATGGACGTGTTGAAGTTCGTAATCGTGATTATGGTCGTCGAGATGGGCGGTGGTCAAGGGTTTAATCTTGTGGTAGGAATAACAATGAGCTCAAGTGATGGAACAGGAAATGCTCAGAATCGGTTAAATGGTCATAGATGCTACAAGCGCAATGAGAAGGGACACTGGCTAATGCATGCCCAAAGCCAAGGACTAGGGCGGTGCTTATTTCAAAGAGGCTTTACTTTTGGCTCTTAAGGATGAAGCGGTGGATCTCTCGGACAAAAAATGAGCTTTATGGCGGATGCGCACTCGAGATGATGATATGGAGGACTTGCAAGCTAATGCGGTGTTATATTGATGGCTAATATGCATGAGTGCACATGAGTGATCTGAGGCCAGTGAGGATATCTTGATGGCTTGTCTCGGTACCGAACAAACCATCATCATATCTCGAACTAATATCTCCGCCAATATCCGAATCCGACGGATCGATCCATCAAAATAGTCTTCTACATCTCTTTCGATGATTTTCAAGTTAACCACAGTAGTTACATTTGACGATCAAGATGACCTTATGGTTTCCTTTGATAATCAAATTGACTCGTAGTCGTGCCGAGGATCTAAAGAATGATCATGTTGAGACTCACGTTGAACAAGATGATCTGCTGCCTCATCCGGATTTTGCTCGGTTAATTCAAGACCATAAAATCAAAATGGAGGAATGTTATGCATTAAATCAATCCTTAAAAGTAAAAATGCAATGTTAACCAAGGATTTTGAATGTTTACAAATGCAACTCAACTTTTCAAAACTCAAGACAACCGTGAAAAGGTTTTGAAGTCGCTTTGCAAAATCTCATCAAAGCGAAAAATATTTAGAGAGACGGATCGTGATCTAGCCTCGAAGAATGCTTTGTTGTCTCAATTAGAACAATCTGAAACATGAACATAAAAACAAATTAACACTCACCTTGGAAAATCAAAAGCTAAGGCCGAGTTGTTAAATTGTCAAAAAGATTCTCCGCATACAAAAAGCATTCAACGAATTGGGTAGATGACCTTTTGAAGAAATCATCGCTTGCAAAACAAACTTAAAGAGTTTAAAACTGTTGTTTACAAACATGGTGAATCCAGAATTGACTATTGAAAAGTTTACCTTAAAACCCAATCCAAAAGGATATGGAAAAATCTAGGCGATTACAAACCAAAGCTTTCACTAAAAACATTCAAACCAACTCACAAGTTTCCAGTCAGAGAATACAAAATTGATAATCTTGTCATGAGTGTTGTTGAATATCATCGTCAAGAGGAATTCGATGCGAAGACGAGAGTCGATCAAAATTAAAAATGTTGTTTACAACAAACCTTTTAATTATAAAAGCGGTGTCACTTTCACACACCAACGGATTCTACTAACACACCAAGGGTTATCATCAAAACACCGAGTCTTCTTTGTTAATCCCGAAGCAGACTTTGCACAAACTTATGGTCCTTTACCTTCAATTAGTGAAGTAAACTCACAACCCGAAAATCGAAAAATTCTTGATATTTTGACATTTTCATGGTCGACCTCAAAATTTTACAACATGAGATAGAATATCGATCCGAAATCAAAGTTGAAAATTTTCAATCGCCTCTGGCGCGAGAACAAAGAGACATTTTTCGAAAAATCTTTTACCTAATGTTAAAACTTGAAAAGTTGTGCAATTGCTCGAGAAAAGGATTTTCATAAGGAACTTGGGGTAATGAAAAACGTTTGAGAAAAATGTAAACATCTATTTCTAACACAAAATAAAAAGAAACTATTGAGAAAAGATGTTGATCGACTCTTGGAAGATGTTATCGTCTTGATATCCATAATTTTGTGTTATACTATTCTTTGCCATATGCATCGATCATATCTCTCACGATATTGTTGAAACTGCTTGTAATCATGCTGAGAACACCGATAATGTGCTTCGGATCGAGTCTTTAAAAGCTAAAAATAAACGATTATACACGGAAATTTACAATTCAAAACGTCGTCTTCATTGGTGTGAAAAGATATTCACAACCATCAACTTAGTTTTCAAAAGAAAATCGCTCACCGAGTGCAAAATCTCGATCCTAAAATTGAGCAAGCTGGATGATCAAAACGTGTCTTTGAAAGTCAAATCTCAAAATATGAACAAGAAATTTTAAAAGCTAAACAGAATATGGTGTCATATTTGATTTACTCAAAAGACTCGACTTGAAGCATCAAACGAACTTGATCACTATCTTGCTCACACTAGAGAAGTCATGAATTTTGCCGGTAATATTCGCTTAAAAAATCAAGATCCGATTCACACCATCTCTAAGTTACGGAAATGTTAGGAAAGTATGCACCACTTCCGCCATCTCGTGATTAAGAGATTAGCACCAGTCACACCGAGTAATCGTGAACCTAGAATTCCCGCCAAATCACAAGTTGCTAATGTGTTTCCTCTCTTTGAAACAGAATAGTTGCATCTTGTCCAAACGTCTGCACTTCACGCCCTAGAGCACTCAATCGAAGAATAAGAAGTTGCGACCTAAGAAAAGATCAATAAAGAATGCTAAAGTAGAAGAACACCCTAGGACTCAATAAAAATCATGTTGCTTCCACTATAGATGTTGCGTCAGCAAATGTAATACAAATAGTGATGTAACGAATTCTCAACCGTTAAGTACTTTTGATATTCATTCGATGCACCTTGTGTTATTTGTCGAAAGAGTATGAATTCGATTGTCATGACAAATGTGTTGCTAAAGCTATAATCTCTCGATTACGGAATCCTAAGAATCGAATACCTCTAGGCCCACTAATCATTTTAAGTCCGTGCTTGGTAAACCACCTCTTTAGATTCTAAGGCAACCATTGCTATCACAAGAGCTCCGCTTCACCTCCTAAGCATGTAGTACCACCTAGTGTTTTCACTAAGACTAAAGCAAAGAGTAGTTATAGATGGCGAAATGGATATATAACACACTGGATTTAAATGGATGCCTAAAATTGTCAATGTGTGTATGTCTAACGCACTGCTTGAAACCTCTAACATTTCGGGTTCCACATGTACTTCTATTCCATCCGTGTAAATGCGTGTGTAATGCGGTGATACAGATCATTCTCTGATTGTTGATAGCGGATGTTCCCACACATGACAGCAACCTTAAACTGTTATCAAACTTTATTGCAAAGTTCATTGGCACCGTCGATTCGGAACGATCACTTAGCAGACTATCATGGGCTACTGAGATTATGTTAATGGGAACATCGAAATCAAGCAGGTTTACTATGTGGAAGGCCTCGGCCACAACTGCTTTCGATGAGGTCAATTTTGTGATGGAGATTTGGAGGTTTCTTTCGGGAGAAAACTTGTTTCATTCGTGATCTACAAAGAAACGATCTTATGTCCGCTCGCGTAATTCTAGTCTCTACACTATCTCTATGCAAGACATGGTTGCTTCCTCTCCCATTTGCTTACTTTCAAAGGCAACATCTACAAAACTCGGCTATGGCACCGTCGTCTCTCACATCTAAACTTTCAAACCATCACCAACCTTGCTCGACACAAACTAGTTGAAGGACGCCCACGATTCCAAAGATTCAAAAGATCACCTTGCTCACTGTGAACAAGGGAAAAGCACTCGTGCTCATTTTCCTTCAAAGGTGGAACACGACTCTCAAGATGTGCTTCATCTTCTTCACATGGATTTGTGTGGCCCGATGCGTGTGCAAACGATCAACGGCAAATGCTACATCTTAGTAATTGTTGATGACTACTCACGATGGAATTGGGTCTACTTTCTTCGTAGCAAAGACCAAGCTCCACAAACGATCATCACCTTTCTCACAAAATACTGTGTTCACTCGCCACACCGTCCGGATAATCGTAATGCATAAAGGAACTGAATTTGTTAACAAAACCCTTCGTGAATTTTATGAGAAAGTGGAATTCAAGATCAAACATCTATTGCACGACACCGAACAAAACGGAGTTGTTGAAAGACGAAACCGAGCGTTAGTGGAAGTCGCAAGAACAATGTTAATCAATGCTAAACTTCCAGATTACGGCGGGCGTGTCGATCATCGCATGCTATACTCAAAACCGTTCTATGATCACAAAACGCCACAACAAAACACCTTTCGAGCTTGTCACAACTATAAACCGAACCTCAAACACTTTCATGTATTTGGATCCCTTTGCTATCCGAATAATGATCGTGATGATTTTGGAAAGCTCAAAGCCAAAGCGATATTGGAGTCTTTATTGGATACGTGACAATTCTAAAGGTTTCCGAATGGAATCGTCGAACTAAGGAGGTAATGGAAGCGATTCATGCTCATTTCGATGAACTCACGGAAATGGCTTCGAGTATAACGACTTAGAACCCGGTCACAACCGCTTAAACTTCCTCAACCCCATCATCATTTGAAGAAAGCCCTCACTAACTCGTCAACAAATGGAAAGGTTATTTGCTCCTCTTAACCGTGGACGATATTGATGAACGATACTCTGGTGTATCCATTGTTTCCGCCCAACCCGATAATATTCCTATACGATACACCGCTACAACAACCATCGTTGAAGATGCACCTACACCAATTGACTCCAACACAACAGCTTGAACACACCGCTTCCAACAATGATGAACCAATGATGATATTCGAATGAAGTACCCCACCGCAGATTTTGATCCAAATGCGTTCTTCAACCCGTTTGCTAATGAGATCGCCGCACAGATGTCGCGGAATCTTCAACAAACCATTTGAATCCTCGAATCGCACAATGTATACCAACATCAACCCTCTACACATAGATGGACAAAAGACCATTCTTCGGGTAACATTATTGGCAACCCGAATCAACCAATCGTTACGAGACAACGTCTTCACTCGAGACGGTGAACATTGCATTTATGCACTCACCGCTCCGCCAATCTGAACCTAAAACATTAAGGATGCAATGACAAAAGACAACCGGATTGAATCCATGCGGGAAGAACTCAACCAATTCAAACGTCTTGAAGTATGGAACGGTTGAAAGACCAACAGGGTCTACGTCATTGGTTTAAAATGGATTTGGAAAACAAATTGATGTTGAAGGAATGTTATCGAAACAAGTCACGGCTAGTTGCTAAGGTTATCGTCAAGAAGAGGAATAGACTTTGAAGAATCTTTGCTCCTGTTGTTCGTCTTGAGGTCGCTCGGATATTCCTCGCGTTCACGCTCACATGAATATGACGGTCTATCGATGGATGTCAAAACGGCGTTCTCAATGGACAACTTAAAGAAACGGTCTATGTCACCAACCGGATGGATTCGTTGATCCCGAGTTCCCGAACCATGTCTACAAACCGAACAAAGCTTTTATGGTCTCAAACAAGCCCCGGGCATGGTACGATAAGCTATCATCTTTCCTCATTGCCAATAATTTCACCAAAGGCTCGGTTGACCCAACTCTTTTATACTGATATCACGGGCACACATCTTAATTGTTCAAATTTACGTGGATGACATCATTTTGGGTCAACACATAAAAAGTTTTCAATCGCTTTTGCAAAACTAATGAAGAAAAATTTTGAAATGTCCATGATGGGTGAACTTACGTTCTTTCTAGGACCCAAGTTCATCAATCACCCCGTGGTATTTTTGAGTCATCCAAATATGCCCTTGAACTGTTAAACAAATTTGGAATGACAACTGTGATACTTATGCCACACCAATGGCTCGTACTCAAGAAGTTAGATGCGGATTTACATGGGAAAGTGGTTGACCTTACCAAATCAAGTATTATTGGGTCCTCATGTATCTAACAGCTAGCAGCGCACTGATATTGTCTTTGCCGCTTATCTATGCTCCCGTTATCGATCGCGACCAATCGAAACCCCCTCTCGAGGCTAAAAGAATCCTCCGATACATCAAGGGAACCATTAACTTGGGGATCCGGTATCCGAAGGATTCGGTTTGAACTAATCGCTTTTTCGAGACGACGATCACGCAGGATGCCTAGACTCAAGGAAAAGTACTTGAGAGCACTACAATTTCGGTGATAAACCGGTGTCTTGGCAATCAAAGAAGAGGATTGTACATCATCGCCATCAATCAAGCGAGAATATGTAGCCATGTCCGCGTGTTGTGCTCAAGTCATTTGGATGAGAACACAACTCAAAGACTATGGTTACGTATTTGATGAATCCGATGTCTTGCGACAATCGGAGTGCCATTGCAATCTCGTGCAAGTCAAGACACACTCTAAATCAAAGCACATCGATCTACGCTATCATTTCATCGAGGACCACGTGGAGCGTGGTACCGTTGAATTATACTTTGTGGGTACTGAATACCAATTGGCAGATCTTCTCACCAAAGCCTTGCCTCCCGCTAGGTTTAATGAGTTGGTCTGTTTGACAGGTTTTTAAGACTGTTTTAAGAGGTCATCCAATTCCTCTTGAGTCAAACACCTCATACCAATTTTCAAAAACAAAATACAAAAATATAAAATCCGATAAAACTACAAAAATATTCTCCTAATCTATCTTTCTTTCAACATGGCAAGTACATTTCTTCCGTCAACACTTTTATCTTTCAAAATTCAGTATTTTTCCGATCAAGTGTTGAGGGGGAGAAAATAATCCATTAACTGTTTCAAAACATCTGTGTACTTGCATGTTATCACATCTCGGTTGATTCTTTTACAAATGGTGGTACATTTCCTGGTTCAAAGACACTCCTCGGACTTTAATTAACAACCTTTCATTATTTTCTCAAGTCGAGGGGGAGTGTTGTCATGTTTCTTTCAAAAATCTTCGTTTGGGTAACCAAAATGGAAGTTAAAAGGCTTTGGTTGAAAAAGGAAAAGGTGGAGGGATGAACGCCAAAACCACAAAGTCATTTTGATAAAACTCTCCACCTAACTCTTATCCATCACATTTAATACACCAAACCTAACAAGATCCTACGCCTATAATTCGTAATGATAATGAAGGCTTAGGGTTATGTGTGGATAAAACCTCAATATCGATATCAAAAATAATCACGAAGATAGATTCAAATTCCTTTAGGAAAAAGAATAATAAATCAAATCCCGTGTGTGATCGTGTATACGGATTAGTCAACCCGAATCGTTTCCCAACGAGGCGTGAATTGCCAACGTCGTTCTTGGTTTGGAATTTAATGCTCGATGTTTTGGATTAATGATTTTGATTTTATTAAACTACGGGAATAGGGAAAGTAATTAAGGAAATCTATTCTACGGGAAATCCTAAGTGCGAATTAAACTAAAACGTAATCAATAAAACGTAATTAAAATGCAACTACGTCTAAATTATACCCTAAAAATGTCTAAAAGTACTTTTACTCTAGAAATGATATTAGAAAACTATTTTAGAATTAAAACTATTTTTTGGATTTTTCGGATTTTATTAGAATTAAAAACTAATTTTTAACTATTAAAACTAATTTAAAATACTAAAATTATAAAAATCAAAGAGAAAAATATGAAACTATTTTCTAAAATCTAAAATAACTCAAAAGACTTTTTAAAACTATTTTTTTTTTTTCAGATTAATTTTCTATTTTCTATGAATTTAAAACTATTTTAATCTAATTTAAATTGTGAAAATACCAAATAAAAGGGAAAAATAAGGAAAAATATTTTTATGCTTTTTATATTTTTCTTAAACTGAGAAAATTGAAAAATTATTTTTGGAACTTTTTCTTAATTATTTGCAATAAAAGCTAATTTAAAATGATTAAAAACTGTTTTTAATTGAGAAAAATAGTAAAATGTGACCAAAAATTATGAAAATCTCAGGAAAATTCTAAAATGATAATCTAATTCTATGAAAAATAAGAAATAAGCAGCTTATGTGTGAAATATGAAAGCTATAGTACAACCGATATGAAATAAGCTACTAAAAATAAGCTAAACAAGTGAATTAAGCTACCAAACAATGACTAAAGCTATATTATGCTAAAATAAGCTAATTGCAACTAATTACACCTAATCCTAACAAGCTACAAGCTAGTTTAATGATTTAAGCAAACCGCCTAACTAAGCAAAACAATGAATCGACCCCTCTTGTTTGAGCTTGTGCACAAGCTTATTCAATAAGCCAAACTAAAAACCAATAATGCAGTCCTAAAGAACACCGCAAGCTACAACTAAACCAAATTTCAGAGCTCTAACTCTTTGAAATGAACCATCAGTTGCAAGTTACTGATTCACACTCGGTTTCTTGAGTGTGAGCAGGGAAAAGCTAGACTTATTGAGCAACTGATTTGGAGCTTAAAATGACTTGATAAGATTTGACAAAAGTTGTTTTCAAAACTAGACCAATTGAAGTTGTAAATCCCAAAGTTTCACTAGATTAAACTTAAATTGAATCTGTGAGAGATCAAACAAGTTTGATGAAAACCGATTTTGACACTTTTGACTTTTAGAACAGATTTGAAATTTTGACCAAAGTGAGATTTGATCCAAATTTTGAACCGATTATGATATTATTAGCTAAACAAAGTTATAATAAGCTAGATCTAATGAAATTTGAACCTAAATCAAGCAAATTTTATTTCAAATTCCAACAGATGAACAAATTAGAACCGATGATTTTGACTATTTGATGAATATATGCTATAACCAAGACTTGATATGACTCACAATTACCTAAATGAGCATGTATCAACTACCTAGATCCGATTAACTAATCTATACCACGATTTATAAGCAAATCCAAACACTACTTAAACCGATATTGTGAACTAAAAACAGATTAAGACTAGATTATGCTAAACTAACATTAAACAAGATCAATTACTACAGATTATCACTAAAATCGATGCAAACAACAGATTCAATGAACAAAATGTATATAACAGATTTAAGAACTTACAAATCTCCTAGCCACTATGGCTTGCAATCATGAAACAATGAACCTCTAACCTATTAAACCCCTAACCTACTCCAATTCCATTCAACTTTAACCCAAATCCATGATCAGATCATCCCAATCCATGATCAAACACCAAATCAGATCGAACCAGTTACTGTAGCAACGTAGACTTTTGTTGACCGATTTTTTGTGATTTGAGATTGAAACAAGAATAAGCTCACAATAAGCTATTAAAAGCTTATATGAACCTTATAGAAACAAGAGATAAAGATGGATCAATCCATAGAATAGATCTAATATGATTTTTATTTTTCAATGATTTTATTTGATTTTTTGTATTTTTGAGTTTATGAAGAAATAAGCTAAAACAAGTTTATAAAATGAAATAAGCATTAAACAAAGATAATAAGTAGATTTAAATCATAAAAACTTAAACAAACACTTGAAAATGAAAACTAAATTTTATTAATCTAAGAATTTGAGTACAAAATAGAATTACAAAAAACTTAAAACATTAAAATGAAAATTACAATTAACTAAACTACTCGAAAACTAGAGAGAAGAAAAAATGAAAAGATGATACAATGTGAACGAATAAGGTCCTATTTATAGCTAAACTTGAGGTCTTGGGAAGGATCTAGAATTCCTCATTTGTGCTTCTTTGAGTCGTTTTCACCATTGATCAAATCCCACGCATCCCACTTGATATCAACCCTTGGATCACTATTTCCACGCATCTTCGACCAATGAGAGAGCAAGATGTGGCCTTAAGCACACGGATGGGTGACATGGCATTCCCATGTGTCATGTGTCGAGGTGTCGTGGAAAGTACTAGATTGCCCTTAATTGTGGTAATTTGACCAATTGACCGAGGTAATTTTAGGGTTCATATGGATGCCAGGTAATTTGGGGTAAAAAATGGGGGGATTTTTTTATTATTGTTTGATGGTTTGACGGTAAATGGGTTCGTTGACTCGGGTTATAATAACGGGTTGGTGGGGTTTCGGGTTGGATATATTAAACCGGTGTAGGTTGGTTTTTTGTTTGGACTTGGACCGGGTTTATTTTATTGGGCCATGGGTTTTGTTTTGGATTATGACTTTGGATTAGGATTTATATAAGTGATCCAAAGGTGTAATTAAGGACCAAACTTGTAAATTCGAATTTCCAAGGACCAAAGGTGTAAATTCGAAAATGCTCATCAAGGACCATTCTTGTCAATCTCAAATAATCCAAGGGTGAAATTTGTAACTTTTGAAACTTGAGGATCATTTCGCCAAATACTCAAAGTTCGTGGACTAATCTTGACATTTCTTCAAACTTGATTGAAACTTCAAAAATCATCCTTAGAGAATAAAATCTTCCAAAATGCACAATCCCGACCTTCCGCTCACTCAAACTCTCTTGATCTCTCGTGCTCGGATTTACGTCCGATTTGGTTCCTTTTGTGTGTTTTACATATCCGCACTGCACAAGCACAAACTCAAGAAAACCACAAATATTAGCAATAAACGGCTCTTTCTTGGTTGTTTTGGGTCAGATTTACTAATGAAAAGATATGTGTTTAAGCACATATCAAAATACCCAGACGAGACCATTGTCGTGTCCTCACGCAATGCAATCAACTCACGCTTCTAAAACCAAGGATTTCAATCTCTTTCTACTAAACCTATGAAGAAACTTAAATTGGTATGTCCAAACCGTCAAGTTATCTCACACAAGCTAGCCACTTGTGAATGACTAACCGTAAGAAACTTAAAACAATTCCACAAACCAATAATAAAGAAGAAGTAGCAAAGATTCCTCAAAAGAGATTAAGAAACCCTTAATTCTAAAAACGCCTGCTTACCTTTTAATTCACATGTATAGATATTACGATTAAGCACATTCCGATTATGAATGACGGTTTGTTGAACTTTCATGTCGATCAATAACTCCAACATTTTTCAAACGACACGTTAGGATCACGGAGTAGAAAACACAACACAGTGAAGTGACCATACGGATAGAATACATCGTCCCCGATTTTTCACAAGTCCCAAACTAAGCGTAAAACCGAAATCATTGTTACATATGACTCTAGATGCTAACACTACCCATGGAAGTTACTTGTGTAATTACCTTTTGTTCCCATTTTCCTATTTTCCTCTAGATTTTTTTATTTTTGTGAGAAATGAATTTCTTCAAATTCTCGTTTCGATAACTTTTATTCCGATAAAGATACAAAGCTAAGTCGATAATTAGTTATCCATCTTCTCTCAAGAACCATTGTCCCAAAAATGAGGTCCACATCAAGGAATTTTTATTCACTTATACTTTTGATTTTTTTTTTTCATTTTTCATTCATCATTTTTTTTCTTTTTTTCTTTTTTTTTTTTTTTTGCACTTATACTTTTACTTATATGAGCTATGAACCACGGAGCTTCACGGGTAATTCCAAGACTATAGGCTTCATGAAATGAGGATCCCGGTGGCTAGGCTAAGACCTCACTCAATCCCGGCTAAAGATCCAAGGGTCCGATCTCGACACCATGACTCACAACTTTACTTATTACTTTATCACTTATCACTTATTACTCATTTATTTATTACGGATCCTTGATGTGTACCCAATTTTTAAAACAAAGATTCTTTTAAGAAGATAAAGAACTAACTATCGCCAAAACTCGACATCTCTAATTATTATTAGATGATATGGGGTGAAACAATTTTGTGGGAACAAAAGCCATAAGTACCTTCGATGGGCTCTAAAGAGAACCAACTACTCCACGCTTAGCATCTAAACTCATAAGTAACTCTATCATTTCTCGATCTCGCAAATTTAAAATCCCAAATAATGAGATCCGCGGATGCTTAGCCGATAATTTTAGATTATCTATGGTTAAGGAACAAGCTAGGCTCAACACGCCCGGTCAAGTCGTAATTCTATTCCTACTCTCACCAATGGAAAGTCAACAAGGTGTCAAAACATATATTAACTTAGCAAATGCTTCGTCTAATGAAATCAAGTTATGCATATTTAAAGTCACTCAGGAAACTTGCAAAATCTTGGCCTTGTGAGCTAGAATTTGCATTTTATAGCTTCTTGTCTAAGAGACTAGCAAAACTTTTCAATCAAAAGACTTAACAAAAGCTTACAAAATTTTTAAATTTTCTCATTTTGCACAATTTTTCATTTTCTAAGGAAAAACGGGTTATGAGAGTACACGACAAAAATAAGCAAGTGCGGTCAAATCAAATCGAAGATTACCCTACCCCAGACTAGAACGAAACATTGTCCTCAATGTTTAAAGCAAGGGTATCACGAAAATCTAAAAGCCGTTTATTAAGTATGCTCAAAGATAAACGTTAGTCGATAAGATTAGGATATCGGATTTCCATCAAGATCGATCATGAAACTCGAGTGGAGAAAAGACAAACTTCGAGCACGAGAGTCTTCATATCGGGAACATCCTAAACACAACATCACAAACAACCAAACACGAGAAATCAAGAGGCGGACCCTTCACGCCACTTATTAGAAAATAGAAAGAAGATAGATGGATAAGCATGGGGTGCCTCCCACGAAGCGCCATCGTTTTTGGTTACCGAGTCGCTAGCTTGACTCGATCCCCGATTCGCTTGTCCTTAGGGAAAGTTTGGAGATCCGGACAACCATAGATGGAATGTCCCTCCGAAATAATGTTTCACACGATGACCATTCACCTTGAAATTTGGGCCATCGGGCTGAGAAAGTTCCACCGTTCCATATGGGAAAACCCGAGCAACGGTGAATGGTCCGGACCAACGGGTTTTGAGTTTGCCCGAGAATATCTTCAATCGAGAGTTAAAAAGGAGAACTTGATCACCAACGTTGAAAACGCGGTTTTTGATTTTAGTATCATGGATCCTCTTAGTCTTCTCTTTGAAAATCAAAGAATTCTCGTAGGCCTGATCCCTAAGCTCATTTAATTCATTCAATTGAACTTTTCGGTGATCACCCGCGGTCTTAAGATCAAAATTAGCATGTTTCAAGGCCCAGAATGCCTTATGCTCGAGCTCGATGGGCAAGTGACAAGCTTTTCCATACACCAACTTAATGGGGTGCACCCGATGGGTGTCTTGTATGCGGTGCGGAAAGCCCATAATGCATCATCTAACTTATCGCCCATGAAGCTCGATTTTCTCCTACGGTTCTTTCTAAAATCCTTTTCAAACCACGATTCGAGACCTCAACTTGTCCGCTCGTTTACGGGTGATACGCGGTAGAAAGACGATGGGTAACTCCATATTTAGCCATAACTTTAGCAAATTGTTCATTACAGAAATGGGTACCGCGATCACTGATGATAGCACGAGGTGCTCCGAATCGGGAAAACAAATTCTTCAAGAACTTAACAACCACTCGGGCGTCATTGGTGGGGAGCGCCTTCGCTTCAACCCATTTGGACAAGTAGTCGACGGCCACGAGGATATACTTATTACCTCTAGATGATGGAAATGGTCCCATAAAATCGATGCCCCACACGTCAAAAATCTCACAGACTTGAATAGCATTTTGTGGCATTTCATCCTTTCGTGAAATTTTCCTTGACGTTGGCAAGAATCACAAGATTTGACTAAATCATGAGCATCTCGATATATGGTAGGCCAATAGAATCCGGAATCAAAAACCTTCTTAGCGGTGTAGCTTGCACCATGATGGCCACCAGTGGGTCCGTTATGGCAAGCATTGAGAATATCAAGAGCCTCTTGGCCATGAACACACCGCCGGATTACTTGATCCGCACAAATCTTAAACAAGTAGGGATCGTCCCAGAAATAATGCTTAACATCTTTGAAAAACTTTTTCTTTTGTTGGGACGACATCCCTTTCACGATGAAATTGCCCGCATGGTAATTTGCAAAGTCGGCAAACCATGGGGTGTTTGGGTCTTTCTTAGCAATCATCCCAAGTGTCTCAAGAGGAAATGTTTCCGTAATCTCCTTTTTCTCGAGCACACTTTGATGGGGATTCTCAAGTCTAGAAAGGTGATCGGCGAAGAAGGTTCTCCGCTCCTTTTTGTCAAGAATAGTAACATCAAACTCTTGAAGGAGGAGAACCCACCAAGTAATCGTGGCTTAGCATCTTGCTTTGCCAAAAGATACTTAAGGGCGTAATGGTCGGTATACACTATGGTCTTCGACAAGACAAGGTAGGGTCGAAATTTCTCAAAAGCATAAACAACGCCAATAATTCCTTTTCAAGAGTCGTGTAATTGTGTTGGGCCTCGCACAATGTCTTACTCGCATAGTGTATGGGTTGAAAATGTTTCGACTTACGTTGCCCCAAGACTGCCCCAATTGCGTAATCACTTGCATCACACATAAGTTCAAAGGGCAAATCCCAGTCGGGGGCAACTAAGATCGGAGCCTCAGTCAATTTCTTTTTGAGAAAATTAAATGCTTCAATGCATTCATTGGTGAAGATAAACGGAGCATCCTTTTCAAGGAGATGGGTCAGAGGTCGGGCTATCTTAGAGAAATCTTGGATGAAACGGCGATAGAAACCGGCATGACCCAAAAAACTCCGAATACCTTTGACGGTAGTGGGATGAGGGAGTTTAGCTATAACGTCGACTTTAGCTCGGTCGACCTCAATCCCAGATTTTGAAATCTTATGGCCGAGGACAATGCCCTCTCGAACCATGAAATGGCACTTCTCCCAATTCAAGACCAAATTGGTGTCTTCACACCTTTTGAGCATGTGGTCTAGATGAGAGAGGCAAGAAGTGAAAGAATCTCCATAAACCGAGAAATCGTCCATAAAAACTTCCATAGAATTTTCGATCATGTCATGAAAAATAGCCATCATGCACCTTTGAAACGTTCCGGAGCATTGCATAAACCAAATGGCATTCGTCGGTAAGCAAACGTTCCATAAGGGCACGTGAAAGTCGTTTTTCTTGATCCTGCGGATCAATCGAATTTGAAAGTAACCGAAAACCATCGAGAAAGCAATAGAACTCATTCCCGCTAAACGCTCGAGCATCCGATCCATAAAGGTAGCGGAAATGATCCTTTCGTAGCATCATTCAACTTTCGATAATCAATACACACCTCCATCCGTGACGAGGCGTGTGGAAATCAACTCGTTATCTTCATTGGTAACGACGGTCATCCCTCCTTCTTTGGGACACAATGGATGTGGCTAACCCATGAGCTATCGGAGATTGGATAAATGATTCCGCATCGAGGAGTTTCGAACTTCCTTTTGATAACGTCATGAATTTTTGGATTAACCCTACGTTGTTGTTGAATAACGGGTTTGCAATCATCCTCCATCAGAATTTTGTGGGTACAGAAACGAGTGTTGATTCCTTTGATATCGAAATTTGCCAAGCGATGGCACTCTTATGTTTTCAAGAATATCCAAAAGTGCGGTTTCTCCTCATCTTTTAAGTTTTTAGCAATGATGACGGAAATTTGTTCGGTTCTTCAAGAAAAGCGTATTCAAGATGAGGAGGTAAATCCTTGAGCTCGGGCTCAAGGTTTTTCGTTAGACGTTTGTACTTCTTTGATTTCTTCAATCGTAATCTCTTTCGGAGGAGTGACGGTAATGGATCTTCATTCAACAATTGCTCAAGATAAAGGATATCTCCTCCGAATCATAAACTCCATCATCAATTCCGGTGGAATCGATTCATCAATAGCAAGAAACTCATCGATCTCTTCCAAAGGAAATCACCTCCTCAAACGGAGTGAGAGAAGGGAAGAGTCGGCAATGATTGGTTCGGAAGGTGAATCGGAAGAAGTAGAATTTTAGCAAAACCGAGAACTTCTTGAGCGTACTCTCACAAGAAACATCAATAACGTCGATTCGATTGATGGAAGCATCGTCGAAATTTGAGGAGTACCTCATCGTTTGATTAATGTTGAATGTGACGGCTTCTTGATTAACTCGTAACGTAATCTCTCCTTTATAGACATCAATCAACGCATGGCCCGTCCTTAAGAAACTCCTTCCGAGAATTAAGGGTACTCGAGGATCGGCATCAAAATCGACTACAACAAAATCAGCGGGAAAATCGAACTCCCCCACTTTGACAAAGACATCCTCGGCTATACCCTTTGGACGGGTCGTAGAACGATCGGCTAGCTCGAGAGTCATACACGTTGGGGTAAGTGGGGGTAATGAAAGCTTTTCGTAGATTGAGTTTGGCATCAAATTAATACTCGCGCCAAGATCGCCAAGGCGGAGCATTGAACAATTCCTTGAAAATCACACGGAATGAGGAATTTGCCGGGTCACCTAACTTTACGGGAAGTTTCTTGAGGATAACCGCCGAACAATTCTCATTCAGAGATGTCGTAGCAAGCTCATATAGTTTCTCCTTGTTCGTAAGCAATCCCTTAATCGTAGAAGCAAGTTTGGGCATCAAGAGAAGGGCATCCGCAAAACTGATCTCCACATTCAAGTCTTTGAAGATTTGGAAAAACGTTTCCATTTGATGATTCGACTTCTCACGAAGAGTTTGATCTTTAAGACGAGACGGATATGGGATAGACGGTTTCGGATTAGCTTTCTTCACATTAACGGGAGCATCTTCGGGCTCAGAATCTTGGACAACCGTGGGTTGGACATTCTCAGTACTCCCCTTATTAGTAGGAAGCACCGGGTCCTTTGTCACCCCGGTCTCACGGTCTACCACACGAGAAGAAGAAGAATTAGTGGTAGGAACCGAGGTCCATCATAAGCAACACCACTTGGTAGTGATCGCTTTCATGTCACCTCTCGGGTTAGGAATCGATTACTTGGAAGAGAACCGAACCCGAGGGTTGAGAATAAGAAGTAGACGGTTGATTGGCTTGAAAGAAACTAGCCATCATATTCTTCATTTTAGTCATCCGCTTGTTACCGTAGCTGGCAAATTCATTGAAATCCGTCCTCATGCCGTTGATTTGATTCTGCAAACTTTTAATGGTGTTGTCGGAGCTCTTCATGTAAGATAGAAACTCGTTGTTCGGAGCAACTTGATGAGAAGGTTGTTGATATTGTTGTTGAGGAGGAGGTGGTTGTTGGTAAACTTGAGGTGGAGGAGCTTGATAGTGTTGATTTCCATGATTAACTCCTCTGTTTTGATTGTTGTTACCATTGAAACGGTTTTGATTATGGTTTTGTTGTTGAGGTTGGTTGAAACCGGGAGGTCCGAGATAATTGTTTGAACGGTAGCTAAGAAGATTTCGATCTCCTTGCGGTTGATTGTAGTTTCAGAAAGATAAACATTCTCATGTGCGTAGCCACCGATGGTCGGGCACTCGAATAAGAATGTGGACCTCCACAAGTCTCACAAGTCGGGTTTACCGCTTTCACTTGTTGATTTTGACTAGACAGATGCATTTGGTACATTTTCAACATAGCCGTGTTCAAATCATCAACTTTCTTATGAAGAGCCGATCGTGAGAAGAAGACGAATTTGATCTAGATGATTCACCCTTGCAATGAAGAATCCCAATAATTATGATGAGCGGTCATGTTCTCAATAAGATCGTAGCATTCCTCGGACGCCTTTTCATGAAAGTTCCACCGGCAGCAAAGATTGATCGTATCACGATGTCTCAACGTCAAACCATTATAGAACGTATCAATTTGGGTGACAAGCAACATATTATGATTTGGACATCGATCAATAGCAAGCTTATATCGTTCCCAAGCTTCAAACAAAGATTCGTCGGGATACTGTCTGAAATTACTGATATCGTTTCTCAACTTCGTCACCATCGATGGTGGAAAGTACTTTGCCAGAAACTTCGAAACCATTTCCTCGAAGGTATGAATCGAATTCTTCGGGAGTCGATCAAACCAAGAAGTGGCATGATGAGTCAAAGAGTATGGGAAAAGATAGAGACGAAGGCGCCATCGGAGACCCCATTTTGTTTCATACTCGAGTAACGGTTAGAAACTTATCAAGATGCTTGTTTGCATCATCATCGGGTAAACCATGAAATTGACAACTGTTTTTACTTGTTCTATCATATGATGTTTCAAGCTAAAATCGGTAGCTTGAATATTTGTTTGCAATGGGTCCTCCCTCCCGTACATGGTAGGTTGACATAGCTCCTCCATCGCTCGGAGATCGGGAGCTACATTTTGATTAACGGGAGGAGGATTAGGACCGGGTGTGGTGGTACGTTAGCAAAGCAGCCATATTACGTAACTCGGCACGCTCGATTTCGATTCAAGTCGTCTTGATCGAGAGCGAGTGCGCATGCACTTAAAACCAAGGCAATTAAAAGAGACCGATATTCGAAAACACAAGTGAACTTAACCAATAATCCCAAGTGAATAAATCACCTCTACAAGACAAACGCACAAGCGAGCGGAGAAGCTTTGTAGGTCGTGTGAAGCTTATTAAAACCCGCTTCTTTTCACCGCAATTTAATGTCGCCGTCCTTATACCCACCACACGCTTTGTTTATCCGATAGAGATAAATCAATTCACAAGCGACACAAAGGCAAGTTTTTGATCTTTAGTTCGGGAACTTATAATGATAACACCTCCGTTGAGAATGTTATATAATTGGTGTCTTCTATTTATTAGCAAAAACACAAGAGAAAATCTTTTTGTATTTTTAATATGATATATATATATACAAAAGAAAAAGGAAAATATTTTTTTACTTTTTTATTTTATAGAAAAATAGTAACTTCACGAATGAAGGATCTCGAGTCACTAATCGTCAAACCTCAAACGATATTGTCGTGACACAACCTCCCCGGCAGCGGCGCCAAAAAATTTGATTCAATGCCAAACACGTCAAGTTTACTCACACAAGCTAGCCACTTGTGAATGACTAACCGTAAGAAACTTAAAACGGTTCGGATAATCGATTTGCTGATAATGAAGGCTTAAGGGTATGTGTGTGGATAAAACCTCAATATCGATATCAAAAATAATCACGAAGATAGATTCAAATTCCTTTAGGAAAAAGAATAATAAATCAAATCCCGTGTGTGATCGTGTATACGGATTAGTCAACCCGAATCGTTTCCCAACGAGGCGTGAATTGCCAACGTCGTTCTTGGTTTGGAATTTAATGCTCGATGTTTTGGATTAATGATTTGATTTTATTAAACTACGGGAATAGGGAAAGTAATTAAGGAAATCTATTCTACGGGAAATCCTAAGTGCGAATTAACTAAAACGTAATTAATAAAACGTAATTAAAATGCAACTACGTCTAAATTATATCCTAAAAATGCCTAAAATTACTTTTACTCTAGAAATGATATTAGAAAACTATTTTAGAATTAAAACTATTTTTTTGGATTTTTCGAATTTTTTAGAATTAAAAACTAATTTTAACTATTAAAACTAATTTAAAATACTAAAAATTATGAAAATCAAAGAGAAAATATGAAACTATTTTCTAAAAATCTAAAATAACTCAAAAGACTTTTTAAAACTATTTTTTTATTTTTCGATTAATTTTCTATTTTCTATGAATTTAAAACTATTTTAATCTAATTTAAATTGTGAAAAATATCAAATAAAAGGAGAAAAATAAGGAAAAATCTTTTTTATGCTTTTTATATTTTTCTTAAACTGATAAAATTGAAAAATTATTTTTTGGAACTTTTTCTTAATTATTTGCAATTAAAGCTATTTTAAAATGCCTAAAAACTGATTTTAATTGAGAAAAAATAGTAAACAGTGACCAAAAATTATGAAAATCTCAGGAAAATTCTAAAATGAATATCTAAATCTATGAAAAATAAGAAATCAGCAGCTTATGTGTGAAATATGAAAGCGTAGTACAAACCGATATGAAAAAAGCTACTGAAAATAAGCTAAACAGTGAATTAAGCTACCAAACAGTTACTAAAGCTAAATATGCTAAAATAAGCTAATTGCAACTAATTACACCTAATCCTAACAAGCTACAAGCTATCGTTTAATGATCTAAGCAAACCGCCTACTCTATAAAAAAGCATGATTAGACCCTCTGTTTGAGCTTGTGCACAAGCTTATTCAATAAGCCAAACTAAAACCAATAATGCGGTCCTAAAGAACACCGGCAAGCTACAACTAGACCAAGTTACAGGCTCTAACTCTTTGAAATGAAACAAATGCAAAGTTCAGAAGTTACTTCGATTCACACTCGTTTTCTTGAGTGTGAGCAGAGCGAAAAAAGCTTTTTGAGCGGTGATTTGAAGATTAAAATGACTTGATAAGATTTCACAAAAGCAGTTTTCAAAACTAGACCAATTGAATATGTAAATCCCAAAGTTTCACTACATTTAAACTTAAAATTGTGAGAGATCAAAAAGTTTTGTGAAAAACCGAAACTCACCTTTTGACTTTTAAGAACAGTTTGAAATTTTGACCAAAGTGAATTTTGATCCAATTTTATGAACCGATTATGATGATTTTAGACTAAACAAAGTTATAATAAGCTAGATCTAATGATTTTGAACCTAAATCAAGCTTTTGATATTTCAAAATTCCAACAGATGAACAAATTAGAACCGATCTAAAGTGATTTTGACTATTTGATGAATAACTGCTATAACAAAGACTTGAAATGACTATCAATTACCTAAATGAGCATGTATCAACTACCTAGATCCGATTAACTAATCTATACCACAGATTTACAAGCAAATCCAAACACTACTTAACTACGATATGTGAACTAAAACAGATTATAACTAGATTATGCTAAACCGACATTAAACAAAGATCAATTACTACAAATTATCACTAAAATCGATGCAAACAATAGATTCAATGAACAAAATGTATATAACAGATTTAAGAACTTACAAATCTCCTAGCCACTATGGCTTGCAATCATGAAACAATGAACCTCTAACCTATTAAACCCCTAACCTACTCCAATTCCACTCAACTTTAACCCAAATCCAACAGATCATCCCAATCCAATCAAACACCATCAGATCAGAACCAGACATCAGAGCAACTGACTTTTGTTGACTTATTTGATTTTTTTTGTGATTTGAGTTTGAAACAAGAATAAGCTCACAATAAGCTATTAAAAGCTTATATGAACCTATTGAAACAATAGCTAATGATGGATCAATCCATAGAATAGATCTAATATGATTTTTTTATTTTCAATGATTTTATTTTTTTTTTGTATTTTTGAGTTTATGAAGAAATAAGCTAAAAACAGATTTATATTGATGAAATAAGCATTAAACAAAGATAATAAGCAGATTTAAATCATAAAAACTTAAACAAATACTTGAAAATGAAAACTAAATTTTATTAATCTAAGAAATTTGAGTACAAAATAGAATTACAAAAAACTTAAAACATTAAAATGAAAATTACAATTAACTAAACTCATCGAAAACTTAGAGAGAAAAAAAAGATGAAAAGATACATACAATGTGAACGAATAAGGTCCTATTTATAGCTAAGCTTGAGGTCTTGGAAGGATCTAGAATTCCTCATTTGTGCTTCTTTGAGTCGTTTTCACCATTGATCAAATCCACGCATCCCACTTGATATCAACCCTTGGATCACTATTGCCACGCATCTTCGACCAATCGAGAAAGCAACATGTGGCCTTAAGCACACGGATGGGTGACATGGCATTCCATGTGTGTGTGTAAGGTGTCGGAAAGTACATAATTGCCCTTAATTGTGGTAATTTGACCAATTGACGAGGGTAATTTAGGGTTCATAGGTTCCAGGTAATTGGGGTAAAAATTTTGCGGGTAGATTTTTTATTATTGTTTGATGGTTTGTTTGGGTAAATGGGTTGGCGTTGACTCGGGGTATAATACCGGGTTGGTTGGGTTTCCGGGTTAGATAGATAAACGGGGTGGTTTGGTTTGTTTGGGCTTGGACCGGGTTTTATTATTTTGGGCCGTGGATTTTGTTATGGAATTGGACTAAGGACTTATATTTGTGATCCAAGTAATGTACCAAGGACCAAACTTGTAAATTGAAATTTCAAAGGACCAAAGGTGTAAATTCGAAAATCTCTATCAAGGGCCTTTCTTGTCAATCTCAAATAATCCAAGGGTGAAATTTGCAATTTTTGAAACTTGAGGATCATTTCGCCAAATACTCAAAGTTCGTGGACTAATCTTGACATTTCTTCAAACTTGATTGAAACTTCAAAATCATCCTTAGAGAATAAAATCTTCCAAAATGCACAATCCCGACCTTCCGGCTCACTCAAACTCTCTTGATCTCTCGTGCTCGATTTACGCCCGATTTGGTTCCTTTTGTGTGTTTTACATATCCGTACTGCACAAGCACAAACTCAAGAAAACCACAAATATTAGCAATAAACGGCTCTTTCTTGGTTGTGTAGCGCCTAGGTTATTAGTTTAGTTAGTAGACGTGTTCCTATAAACGTCTAAGATTAGTTAGAGTTAGTGATTGAAAACCTTGTTCAATAACAAAGTATTGTTTTGATTATTCTGCTGCGTATTATGTTTATTATCTTTGTTATTGATCTTTAGCCGAGCTTATAAACGATCTTATCAATTGGTATCAGAGCGGGGAGCTCTTGATATAGGGATTATTCAAGGTTTATGTCGTTAAATTGGAGCAGTAAAAGTTGTCGAAGAAAGCAGTTTTTGAAGCAGTTTTATGAAAAACAGATTCTGGTTGAAGGCCGTATTATTTGATGCAATATTACGTGATCATAGTTATCTGATTGGTTGGCTCAAGATTTTTAAATTCGGTGAAAAACTACTATTTTGAAGATGCTTTAACTGTCGACGAAGAAGTTTTGTATTAATGAATTTGTCGGTGGAGTCACGCTATGTTATACACGTTATGTTACAAGGTCCGAATAATATTTAATTGTGTCTTTAAGAGATCACGTGAGGCATCATGAATAATTTATTGATCACGTGGTAAATTGTTCCTGTTTGGTGAATTTTAGACGCAAGTTTTATTGATTTCACATATCAACGCGAATATTCACGAGATACTTGTCTGACGAGGAGATTATATTCACGTGGGTACAAGTATTATGTTTCAACTTTCATGATTTTGTTTAGGTTTTCGACAAAAAAAGATGGTACTTTTGGTCCCCACTCATATATTATACTCGGTTATAAACGAAGATATGAAAGTCTACATGTGATTGGTGCAAGTGGGTTGTACTTCTTGGTAACTATTGGTTAATCGAAAGTACTGCAAATTTTAAAAGTACTGCTTTGCTGAAAACAAAAGTACTGCTTCTTGTCTTATTTATTCTCAAGGTACTGTTTGGAATTAAGAATACTACTGCTGATTGGTTTTTGAAAAGTACTGCTTGGATGGATGAAAGTCTTTGGTGATCGCTTTTCTTCAATGTACCGTTGGAGCTTTATTATTAAAGTCTTGCTATGATTCATTATTTGAAGATATTGCTCGCTTCGAGTTTTTGCAAAATCTGCTTTTGAATGCAAGTCTTTGCTTCAACGAAGATGAAATCTTGGTAATTTGTTAAAATCTTGGTGATCGACGAGATGAAATTTTCAAGGTCTGCAGTTTATATGAAATCTTGCTGATTTTTATGAAAGTCTTGCTCCTTCCCAACATACTGTTTATGCTTTATTACGAGAAGATTTTTGATTTAAGGGGAAGTAGAGCATGATTTTTGGACGACACACAGGTTATTGTTCACACACACAGGAAGAAATTTATGTTCTTAAAAGGATTTAAAAAAAGGCTCGTTTTGGAGATTTATTGAAGAATTGATTACGAAGAGGATTATTTATCACTTATTTGAAGGTGAAGTGGAATTGCTTGGTTTGTGTTCTTATCATCTAGCTTGATGAATCTAGCAATGTGTGATTTTTCTTATGATGCTCTATGCACACATTGTCTATCACTTGAAGGAGTTACATTGTAGTGCTCAGTGTCTCATATAGTTGAGGATTCTTGTCAAGGGATTGCGGTCTACTTATATTTGCTTCGTATAAGTATGGAGTTCCGTGGATAGTAAACGATTTAAGACGCAAGTTTGGGAAATTTTACTTCTTCATCAAGTTTGTTATATTTGGTGTTCTTCACAAAGTGATCATTACAAGGAGCCTCTGATTTTGAAGAATCAAGAAGATGGTTAACATATGGTTTTAGGAGAAGCTTATTGTTAAAAGTTTAACCATCTACATGCATCACTCAAGGGAAGTGTTTGATTTTACTATTGTTGATCATTATTACTACTACTAGTTGAAGTTTTCTCTTGTTTTGGATCCATTTTTCCTATGGTGCGTAATGGTGGGTGATTTGAAGCATTGACTGACTTAGATTGGAAGTATGATATTGGTTCGTGGTTGTCAAGATCATTATTTGCATACGTTCCTATTTGGATAATAACAAAAGGGAAGAGATGTTTGAGTGACATGGCATGGATTAATGGGAAGACAAAGGAAGACATACTTGTTTCATTCATGGTGAGATCACGATCTCAACCACGCTACTCGTCTAGGGAAGTTCGTTCAAGAATGGTTTTGTCATTATCAACTAGGGGAAGATTGTTGGGAATTACAAGTTTGAGTTGATAAAGACAAAAAGAATGAAACAAGAGGGACTTAATATGACAATAAGGAAACCTACTAAAAGATGGAAGGACTTGCTTGCAATGGAAGTTTTATTATTTAGTCCTTATCCTCTAGTATATAAAGAGGACATAGGTGTAGGTTTTTAATACAAGTCTTCCAATAATGTAGTCGACTAAATAGTGTGTGTTTAGCCTAGATGTTAGGGAAGAACGTCTAGGGTATTGGTTTTAGATTAGTGTGTCCTAGGTGTATGGTTCATTGTAAACGCCTAGGTTATTAGTTTAGTTAGTAGACGTGTTCCTATAAACGTCTAAGATTAGTTAGAGTTAGTGATTGAAAAACCTTGTTCAATAACAAAGTATTGTTTTGATTATTCTGCTGCGTATTATGTTTATTATCTTGGTTGTTTTGGGTCAGATTTATTAATGAAAAGATATGTGTTTAAGCACATATCAGGGATCTTGAAGCAGATAGAAATAAAGCTTTGAGAAAGTTGGAAAAAATGCAGAGACAAGGTATGGTTTCACCTGGAAACTTTTATGTTGGTGACAAGTTTGGATCTAAGTGGCTTGTATTAGAAAGGGTATCTAAGATAGCTGTTGAGCAAAGGAGGCAGTTACATGTTGTTAAAAATGAAAACATTAGGGTTAGAGTCATTTGCAGGGGTAAAACACCAAAATTTAAACCATTTCCTGATTCGGGCCTAAATGAGGATGTAAGTGGTTCTGGGCTTTTTGAGAAAGCTAGTGGTTTTGGGCCTGTTGATAGAGCAAGTGGTTCTGGGCCTGCTGATGGGCCATTAGTGAGTGATGAACATAGCTGCCAGTGGAAGTTATTAGTTTCTAAGGGTGCCCAAGATGAGGCTTGGAGGGTTAAGACTTTTGATGATACCCATTCATGCCTTGAATCTAGGGTTGTTAAAAAGTGTACATCCACTTTCTTATCAAAAGATGTTGTAGATGCCATTGTTCCTAACCCGACATTCCAACACGCCTTAGAGATCAACTACAAAAAAAGTATCAAATGAGTTTTCAAAAATGAAAACCTATAGAGCTAAAGTACTAGCAAAGGATAAGGTAACTGGTGATTATGGTGAGGAGTATGCAGCTTTAAAAGATTATATCTTAGAACTGAAAAGGATCAATCCAGATACAACTGTGAAGCTAGAGTTGGAAAAACCAGATGATCCAAAGAATAATTATAGACAGTTTAAGAGGATATATGTTTGTTTAGGAGCACAAAAGAAAGGGTTTAAAGGTGGAAACAGAGATTTGTTGGGTCTTGATGGGTGTTTTATGTCTGGACCATGGCCTGGTCAAATATTAACAGCAGTGGGTGTGGATGCAAACAATGGAACCTATCCAGTTGCTTATGCTGTGGTGGAAGCAGAATCAAAAGAATCTTGGACTTGGTTTCTTGATTACTTGGGTGATGATCTGGACTTGCAATCAAATTCCAACTTTACATTTATATCAGACAGGCAAAAGGTAAGTGTTATACTTTTTCAACTTTCAACTGCCTATTAAATGCATTCACTTATTAAATGCATTCACTAACTGACTTTTTCTAATTTTATAGGGGATAATACCAGTTATTAAGGAAATGTTTCCTAGTGCTGAACATAGATACTGCTTAAAGCATATCTATGACAACATGAAACTTGTATGGAGGGGACAGTTATACAAGGATTGTTTATGGAAATGTGCTACATCAACAACCATTCCAGTTTTCAACAACAATATGGAAGAGCTGAAGATAATTTGTAAAGATGCATACATTTGGTTGAATAAAATCCCCCCAATGCACTGGGCTAAATCACATTTCTCAGGTAACTTTATTTGACTTTTTTATCATTGATTGCTTACATTCGATTTGAATTGTTAACATTTACTGTTTTGGAAAGACTTTTTAATATGCTAAACTAGAATACTTTATAATGTTAGGGAGAGCACATTGTGATGTGCTACTCAACAATATGTGTGAGGTTCTGAATAGGCAATTGCTAGATGCTAGAGACAAGCCCATAATCACTTGTTTAGAGTATATTAGGGAATACCTAATGAAGAAGATTGTGAATGTTCAAAGGTTAATTGCAAAATCTGATGGACCTCTTACACCCAATGCAACAAGACTATTTACTGCAATCAAGGAAGAAGCATCACAATATAAGGATCACTGTTTAGCTGTCTACACTTTAAGTTTAAATGTAGTGTATTGCTTGCAACTTTAATTTTTAATGTATATGTTTATTTTTTTCCCAACCTTCTTATTAGGTGGTTTGGAATGGGGAGGATAAATACCAATGTACTGGACCTTTCCAAGATCAATGTGTAGTTGATATGAAGCTGAAGAGGTGTTCTTGTAGGAGATGGGAGTTAATAGGCATGCCTTGCAAGCATGTTGTTGCTGCTATTAATGATA
Source organism: Chrysanthemum lavandulifolium (assembly GCA_022545495.1). Lineage (NCBI taxonomy): Eukaryota > Viridiplantae > Streptophyta > Magnoliopsida > Asterales > Asteraceae > Chrysanthemum > Chrysanthemum lavandulifolium. The sequence goes on along the minus strand of CM040241.1, from coordinate 308,135,103 downwards.
TGGGGAACAATGGCATGGAAGTTGGTTTACCAGAAGGCTGGGTACACTCTTGTTATTGGCTCAGAACATGGGAGAAGGTATATAGCTTCAAAATCCATCCTCTTGATGGTCCAGGGTATTGGCCTAAACATAAGGCTCCAATCACCTTGCTTCCACCAAAGTATCACCTCGGTTGGCGGACCGGCTAAAAAAGGAGGAAGAGTGCTCTTGAGCTGGAAGAAATGGTGAAGGGTGTAAGGTTGGCGGTGGCAAAGCGTTAGGTGTGTTTATGCAAGCAATTAGGACACAATAAAAGGTCTTGCAAAGGTCAAAAGATAGGACCAAAACCAAATGATGGAAAGAAGAAAAGGAAAACAGTTGCTAGTACACAGACTCCTCCAAGAAGTCAGACTCCTTCAACTACTCAGCCACCAAGTACTCAACCTCCTTCAACACCTAGAAGACCATCAAAGGGTATTGTCATCATGGACTCACCATCTGCCAATACAAGATCAGCAAGTCAACTTGCTATGTGTGCAGGCAAGGGTAAAAAAAAGGTTGTGTAGCCTTATGAAACTGTCTTTGTATTTTGTCATCAAACTCATGTTATATTAGGTAAACTGTATTTGTATGGGTTATGTCTTATGTATGGTCAAAATGATGTATTGGTTATGTCTTAGGCAAGGGTAAAGACCTGTATTTTGTGACCAAACTATTCCACCTTATGGTAACCACTCAAGTTTCCAGGTTATGGTAACTATATTTTGACATCAAAGTGTTACAGATTGTGTCTTTATGTGACATTCATTTTGACATTCACTTTGTCTTAGAATTGTGACATTCATTTTCACATGTATGGCTTCTTACAGTTGTGTCTTTATGTGCCTTTTGTGTTAGACTTGTGTATTTCAATTTAACACTTTCAATATGTTGACTTATTATTTGTTTGACTTACATTGCAAATACAGTTTTCACAACACTTTAAATCATTACACCAACACAAACACAAACACTTTTAACCATTAACCCATAATATAACATTACATAACATATCAGATTCCTTGACCAAAACAACTTACAATGGGACCAAAACATAAACCATACCACTTTCTAAACCACCCAAACCTACCCATTTTACATTACACTTTAATTCATCAGATAAGCAACAAAAAAAAACCAACTAACACCTAAAATCCACTTCAACCTTTGAACTTTACTTGCTTGCTCATTCACAGTTGCTTGAAGCTCATTAGATCTTTCTCGTAGTTCATTCATTGATCGCAATAAGCCGGGTATAATTTGAACGGATCTTGGACACATTTCTGGGTCATACCAATCGATAAAGCCACAACTCCTCTACAAGTTAGCCAAATTAGCAAAAAACTTACAAATTAAACACTTAATTAAAAAAAGGAATAACTTACCACACAACAATAAAATCTCCTCCCTGGGTTTATGGCATTCCATGATGTGCGAACATGGGAGATGGCATCACAATTTCTACAACGCATCCTTTTTTTCTTTCTTTTGTTTGTTTTATGTTTGTGTGTGTTTTGATCTAAAAAAAACCATGACCTAAATCTTATTAATAGGGAAAAGAGGGGGGAAATCAAGTGGCAGGAAAATGGAATTGGAGGGAAAACGTTAATTTATAATTTAGCCCCTTCAAGTGAATCACAAATTACCCCGTTAGTCCTTTTTTAACAGATGTTAAGTATTTGGACAGGATCCGTACAAAGAGGAAACCACGAGGACATGACCCGTCAAAAAAAAACACAGGGACATTTTAAGCAAGATCCGACAAACCACAAGGACCAATTATGTAATTAACTCTAAATGGAATGACATGAATATCTACCAAAGGACATGAGTATTTAAATTGAAAGGTGAAGAAGTAAATGAACTCTAGTAGAAAATTGGATTTTTATGAGTTAAGGTTAAGGCTTTAAGCAACCCAAGCATCGTAACGTATAGTATAACACGATTGAAATCGTAAAATCGGCTCAGGATCCTAGAAATCTTATTATAATTTTATTTTTTTTAATAGTCTTTGTAATATTATTCAAATCTACAAATTATAGTATATCATAAACACAAAACTATATGAATTTTTCATGAAAATATTGTCCTAAATTATGAATATGGAATGTATAAAAAGATTCATAAATTGTTTTTTATAATTATACAAAACATAATAGGGCTAATTACATGAAAATGTATCCAACTTGTCACTTCTTGTAGTTCTGTGTAGCCAGCTATTTTTTTGTAATTCCATGTAGCATACTTTTGAATTCGTGCAGTTTCGTGTGTCGAATGAGCTTCTTATCAGTTATAGGTCAATTTTTTTATTTAAATTTTTTTCTTTTATGCCATGTGATTAAATTAATACACATCACACTTATAAAACTCACTTCCAAACACCATCTTCATCTTCACTTTACTAGCACCATCCATTTCAGCCACCACCACTATGGAACCACCACCTGCCATCATCTCCACCACACTCACCTCTATCATTTCCTGTCGCCCAAACTCTCACCATTGGCACCACACTTACAAAACTAATTACCAAACACCCGCTTTTCTTCCACCTTTACCACCACCGTCACTACCATTTCACCACCACCATTTCAGCCGCCATCACCACCCTCTAATGCAGCCACCACGAAACCCATCACCTTCTCCTCTATCATTTCTTGTGACCCAACTTTGCTGGTTATTTATAATAACATGAATGTACAGTTTTGCCAATCATTATGCCTCCATATAAGTTTGATTAATTTAGATGTGAGATATTTAGGAAGTACCTATTTCATTAATTTAAATGTTATGGAAGGTATGGAAAGATGTATATGTTCAATAAATGAGGTGTTTGAGATGTGGATGAACAAAAAGGGTGTTGGGTTGATTGGAGAAGATGAAGAAAAAAAATATTATTCTAAATGGAAAAAAGGGGCTCCACATAGGCATTATCCGGTTTGTAGGTCACCGGATACATGAAACTGCACGAATTCAAAAGTATGCTACATGGAACTACAAAAAAAAAAATAGTTGGCTACATAGAACTACAAAAAGTGGCAAGTTAGATACATTTTCGTGTAATTAGCCCAACATAATATATATAACTTTGTCATTTTTACTTTTTAGGATAAACGGTTCGATAAAAGTAAGATTGCATGGGATTAGATCTTAAGATTTAATGGTCAAGATCGTGATTTTATAAGATTTTAAGCTTCTAAAATCCTACGTAGGATCCTGATCATTTTTGCTTTTTAGTATCGTAAAATCAAAAAATATAAAAAATAAGATCGAAATTTTAACAACTATGGTTCAAATTATTTTAGAAAATGGGAATTTCTTTGTCAAATCTTTTGTTCACATATACATTGCATTTTGTATAACTTTAAAATTGTGCCGACATATTAGATGCTTTAGAGTATCTTAATATATGATAAAAAAAGTGTCACTAAATTTTTTATGTACTTCACCTACGTTTAAATGGCGTATATAGGTAGTAGTCTTAATAATTTTTTTAGGTAAAAGTCTATTTATAATGACAAAAAAAAAATGCGAAAATACATTTTTTTTTTCTAATTTTAGACACATTTTGTACATAAAAAGTGTCATTAAATCTCAAAATTTTAAGTTTTTACTCACGTTTTTTTTAAAGAGTCATTAGAGTGCTAGGTTCAGTGGTGCACCAATAAACGTTATTGGTGTGTCACTTTATCATCCACCTAATAACACCATAATAATTAAAACACCTTCCCTAGCTATAACTGTCATTAATGCATATGAGTTCCATAAAAAAATATCACCAATAAATACCCTCACTCATTCACAAAAAAATTAAACCCAACAACGTTCGCCAATCTACCAACGAAGGGAAGGAATGACGCCACAACGGCGTGAGGAAGGGCGCAGAACGGGGCATCTTTGGTGCCAAAAATGCCAATGGCGTGTGGTAAGAGAGCTGCATCGTGCTCTCTTAAAAGGTTTTGTGTCACTAAAACCCCTGTCACTATAAGTCTATTTCTTTGTAATGATAGTAAGAATTGAACTTAAGACATGTCATGTTTTATAAGAATTTAACTCAATAGTAATCAAGTTTCATGAGTGTTTCAATTTGATACCTCAAACATTATATCAATTATAAAAATTATCAAAGTTTCAAAACTGTTTCATTTTTGTTTAATTTTCTAAAATTAGTGTACTTAAAATATCGATATATGCATTAACATATTGTACATTAATGCTAAACACTCACCCCTGAATTTAATTATTTTCACCCAACTTTATGTACAACCGTTAATGCACAACTAAATATAAATAATAACCAAGTTTGAGAAGTGTTCCGTTCAATTTACTCTAACATAAAAAGTACACAAGAATATAACAGTTTTGAAACTTTGATGATTTTTATGGTTTATATAAAGTTTGAGATACTAAATTAGAACATATATGAAACTTGCTTACTATTTGACTTTTGTTACTGGCCTTTGAATTTTTTTATTGTTTGATAGAGTTAAAACAATACTGAAAAAGAGTCCAAGAAGTCCATTGATAGAGTTAAAACGTTCAACAATAAAAGCTCCATAGCTAGAAAAAAGTTGTTTGCCAAAAATTTGTTGTCAAGGTCTTCTCATGTCAACAATATTCAATCTTACACTCATCAATCGTTTTCTATTTTCCGTCACTTAGTTAGAGTCACAAGTATAACTTTCAATTCATAATCTTCTGTTTTACACATCAACAAACTAATCACATCCATACCATCACCTATCATGATTGATAATACATGATCTTTAATTTCTGACAACAAAACTAAAGATGGAGAGTCGGGAATGGAGGGCTATTTTCTCTGAACCTTTCTCACAACCCGCTAATCTCCTGACTTGTTCTGTCCGGTTATTGGGTGTTCATGCTCATGTGTTTCATATAGCCTTTTCTCTAATAAAAGGATCACTAGAGTATAGGTTAATAAAAAAGTTTTTGAAATCATGTCATTAACATATCTTATATTTGTAATGGTTTTTTAAAGAGAAAATGTATAAAGTTTGAAGCTTTTACAAACTAATATTAGAGCACAAGGTATGCAAGATACCAATAACACGTTATTGGTATGCCACATCAGCGCCAAATCATACACTTCCAAATAACACACCAATAACTCAAACACCCCTCCCTCATAACACACCAATAACATGTTATTGGGTCCCACTTTTTTTCATTTTATTTTATTTAAAAAAATAAACTATTAAAACAACCACATGAGTAAATCGGAGGAGTGTTTGGCAGACGAATGGCGAGTTAGGCGGTAGGGGTTTGGCGGCGCCATTGGTACAAAGGGGTGTATTTGGCGTGTTATTCGTCCCCCATACCGTGTGCTCTTAGTATATCAAAAAATGTTAGCTAAAGATGGAAATAAGTAGTACATACAGTATTTTTGTATTAGGCATGCATATTTATGTAGACATGGTCATCATTCATCAAGAAGCATGAAGTGGTTCTGTGAAGCCAATTTATATATGTGCCTGCTTTGATAGCTTAGTAAATGAGTACATGTTTAATACAAATTAAAGAGTACATGATAGCTTAAATTTGAGTCATGATGTGAGTTATTTTTAACCTTTTAATAAAGGAAAGAGATGCATCCATGTTCTTTAACTTGATTTTTTGCCTTCTGTTTTCTTTTTGCTATTGATGCACGCCAGTAATATTTTTACTCATAAATAGTACATGGGTTGTTCAACACTTAAATGTCGATATGATCACACCAAGGACATTCATGTTAGGTCATCAACAGCTAATCCCTCATATCCTCACTAAAAATAAAATAAATACGTAAACAACCGATAGAACCAAGACCTTATTCTGTCCTCCGCTCAATCCTCCGCTCAATAATAATGCTAGTATCAAGTGTTGATTACACAAATATTAATGAGTTTCCTAATAAATATTTTCAAATTAAACGTAAGCCCTAACAAAACGCGCACCGAACATGCTCAAATCCAGTTATTTGCTTTTTTTACGACACGGAAGACCGAGTCTCGTGTTGTACACGATTCCCTTAAAATGGTTCACATCAACTATTTCGGTTAGCGTTTCGTTAGGGCTTACGAAGACCGAGTCTCGTGTTGTACACGATTCCCTTAAAATGGTTCACTTGTACTATTTCAACAATGGATGTCCAGGGTACAACGGTCAAAACAGTGTACTGATAGAATTGACAACTTGCATGAAAATTTGCTAGAATTCTTGTGAGTGTGCAAGTAGAGAAAAGGAATACGCTTTGTGTTTTGGTGTCTCATGATTTGGTTAATATTGCCTTAAATTTATACACTTTATGTAACATATGGTCTAATGGTAGCAATCAAATAGGTTAATGGCTCATTAATTCAAATATCTGATTTCAAACCATAGCCATAACAGACTTTTAACCAATTTTACGTCCATTCAAACTACTCTTCTTTGATACTCGATATCTAATTTATAATAACTCCATTTTGAATATATAATGGCTCGTTACGAAGCACTCACAAAGGACCACGTAACCATATATGGCCTTAATCATAATAATTATATTTACACATGTTTTTCACTAAATTTTTCAACAATTTCCCACATGATATTACTCGATCTTTCACAACTGTTGAACGGCCTCTAAGCTTTATACTCTACTAATCTTACTGTGTCGCCCGAGTGGGCTATCTACATTAACTACTCTTTTCGGTTCGGTTATGTTCTTGAATCTTGAGTGGTCATGCTCACGTGTTGTATAACCTTTTGTTTAAAAAGAAAAGTTAATAAAAAGGTTTTGTAGTCATGTCATTAACAGATCTTATATATGTAATGTTTCACTGCTTTAGAAGAGAAAATGTATAAAGTTTGAAGCTTTTACAAACTAATATAAGTATGTTTCACTGTTTTACATACAGTACTAGCTAGGCATGCGTATTTATGTAGACATAGTCATCATTTATTGAATAAGCATGAAGTGTTCTGTTTTGTCAATTTAAATAAGTGCAGTACATGAGCTAGTATATGTTTAATTCCAAAGTGTTTTGTGTTGTCAATATCAACTACCCTTCTTCAATGGTCAGTCATGCACTTGAAAGATGCAGCAAGCTAGCTAGGTTATTACTGTTGTCTTACAAGCAAATTCAATATCATACATTCAGTATCAACTACCCCGTGCATCTTCTATATTAACAAGTATATTATCCTCTCAAAATCAACTACCCCATTCACAAACACATACACACAGTGACACAAACACAACAAACACCATCCTCTCAAAATCAGTCACACGTAATACCACGCTAGAACCACCACCATTTATTTGTCATTCTAATGTACATATTTACCGTCAAGATTTTGCCTATAAATCATATAATCCATATTTCAAGTACAACTAATACCAAACACATTTGACAATTGTTTCAAATCCAGATTTTGCCTATAAATCATATAATCCATTGTTCCATACACAAGAATAATAAGTTAGCCTAGTTTAAGTATATTACGAGGTTAGTTTTGTTACAGCAATAATTAGTTCATTTTACTTGTTTGCAATATTAAGCACATTTTTGTCCTAATTTTCCAAGCTTCCAAATGTTTCATGTCACGTTTTAATTAAGTGTGAATTTTGGAAGAAACACTCATTGTTTTCTTGACAATTTTGTGTGTTCCTTGTTGTAATTGTTTGTTTTATTTATGCAGCATCAAGATTTACGATGTCAATTTCAACAAGTTCAGTCAAGCCATATTGGAAATTCTATCTTGTGGATTTATTTAAAGACTCTAATGACGAAGAGATTATTGGAAATAAAAGGATGTTAAAACGTGGTTTATACTACTTTCATAAAAAAATTTGGCAGGTAATAGAGATTAAGTGTTGCATATATATTTATAAATAATGTCGTTCGATGTTACGAGTTATGTATATACTATATAGTTTCATATTGGAAATTCTATATATTTATAAATAATGTCGTTCGATATTACATTTGTAAACTAATGATAAATTGCTATAAACTTGAATAATATGACTCATGTATGTTTAATATTATACGTATTTATATGCAAAACTAATAAAAATGTGGCCCTTTTTAAGTGGAGGCCCTATGCGACAGCACATGTTGCACACCCTTTGGAGGCCCTATGCGACAGCACATGTTGCACACCCTTCCGAGACCCCTTTCAGTTTGAAAAATGTGTTGTTTAGTTAGTTTATTTGTTCTAAGATATTGGAACATCTTTCTAGGTGAGATTGGAGGGTGGCAATGGCCCGTATTTTGTAATAGTTATAGTTTTGTGTTTTGATCTAATTATTTTATTTTGTATTTAAATAAACTATTACTGCAGGTAGCGGCAGTTGCCAAAAAAGCTTCATTGATGCCGACGAAGAAGTAGGGGGTGTTTGGTAGGAGAGAATCATATGGGATTAAACTAGAGAATATAAATGGATAAAAGATCAATACACCACAATTCTTGAGATTTATTCTTTTGTTTGGTCTTAGTATAGAATTGACTTAAGAAAGTGTATCATTCTTCTGTTTGGTTGTATGAGGTGGAATTGAAATGAACATATATTAGTAAATTTCAATAGTCTTGGGATTAAACTAGATAATTGAAATGGACAGAAAATGAATGCACCACAATTCTTGAGATCTATTCTCTTGTTTGGTGTTAGTAAAAAAATGACTTAAGAAATTGTATGATTCTTCTGTTTGGTTGTATCAGGTGGAATTGAAATGAACATATATTATTGACAAAATTACATGTTTCGTCCCTGTGGTTTACCAAAATTACATGTTTCGTCCCTATGCGATTTTAATGACATGCATAATCCCTATTTTTCAAACTATTTGCATCAATGGTCCCTATTTTAAAAAATAGGGATCATCTGTGTAATTATTTACAGTTTTTTTTATTACACGAATAGTCCCTATTTCCCAAAATAGGGACTAAATGGGTGAAAGGTTTCAAAAATAGGTATGTGTTGTGTAATTAAAACGACTTAGGGATTAAACCTGTTATTTGTGGTATACCACAGGGACCAAATGTGTAATTTTTTCTATATTATTAAATTTTAGTGGTCTTAAGTTTTTTAATAATGTAAATGTGTTTTGCTTTTGTTACATATCGTTGTCATTTGTGTTTTCATGAACATAACTATCTAATTATTAGTTTGAACCAATTATAGCATCACAAGTAACTTATTTGTGATTGAAATTTGAAATATTTTTGCAATTGTTTACAATATTCGTTCTTCACTCAAGTTCATCACAAGAAATGAAACACCTCATTAAAATTAGTAGCGGAGTTGAACTTGTATCTTCTCGTACTAGTAGGTTAGACTTGTGTAAAGCAAGGTGTAGCCATGAATAGTATAGCGCATATCTTTTTTGTGTGATTCTTAAAAAGGATTGGTTTGTTAGCAATGATTTTGCAGTAGTAGTAGCAAAGAGATAACGCTTGACCTGATAATTTAGCTGACTGAGAGTACTTATTCGAGATTCTTTGTTGCGAGATGGATGATGTTGATGATTTTTAAAGTTTTCCCACTTAACATTGAATCATGCTCAACTGAGATATGAAACAAAGTACCAGCGTTAGTACTTATATAATGATAACATGACCTAGACGAAATTGTAGAGTAATATTCTATGACCAAGTAAAACGAAGAATGTGATGGTTTTGATCTACATTATGTATTATATACTACTACCTGTTTCACTAACTTGTTAAATTGGTTGTTTACTTATTACTTTGTCAATTTCGTTTATACTTATCAGTTCTTTTTTGTGAATGAAGCTGAGTTGAAAAGTGTGATTGCCAAAGAAACCAGTTTAAAACCCGAGGAGCAAAAGTTATAGTTACGTCAAAAATTAAAATGGGGAAACCTAGAAAATGTTAATTTCAGCGGGAAATATGAAGACAAAGATGATACAGACGTAGGTTAAGTATTGTATGCTGAAATATAAATTTGGACATCACTAAAGAAGATCTTAAAAAGGTTTGGACATAACTCAAATTGTATTTAAGTTTTGTAATTATTAATCTTTCTTTTTGTTGATAAAAGTGAATATCATATGTAAAATCCTTTTTTAGTCATGTAAATCAGTAAATGTCACTTAATATTCAAACAAATATAATTGTTGGTCTTCGATGTATCTGAGTTATGTATATACTATATATATATATATATATATATATATATATATATATATATATATATATATATATATATATATATATATATATATATATATATATATATATATATATATATATATATTGTTTCATTTTCTGTTCAAATATTCGAGATACGTTGTCTTGTGGAAAAGGTGGTGTGTTACCTATTGATGAGCAACGAAGGCGTCGAGGTTACGGTTTCATTTATGTGAGCTTACATCTACTTAAACAGTATCTTAAGTATTTTGAGAAAGAAAATTAATTATGTTTCTATTTAGTTTAGACATCTTCAAGATGCCATGCAAGCCCAGCAGGAAGTGAACAGAAACTACGAAATCAGAGATCGAGTTATCAAGGTAAAAAATTTCATGATTCATCAACTTACATGTTAGCATTTCTTTCTTGGTAAGGCAAAATATTAATATTTTTTTCATTTAAACCCTTCTACATAGTTTAAGAAAATGTTTAGCACGTATCCAAATTGTATGCTATGAAGTTTGAAAGATGTGTTGTTTAGTTCGTTTGTTTGTTTAAAGATATTGGAACATCTTTCTAGGCGAGATTGGAGGGTGACAATGCCCCGTATTTTGTTATAGTTATAGTTTTGTGTTTTGATATACTTATTCTATTTTGTATTTAAATAAACTATCAATGATGTTGACCTTTTACCAAAAAAATAAAATAAAAATAAACTATCAATGCATGTTTCAGCAGTTACCAAAAAACTTGGGAGATGCCGGCCGTTGGAGGCTAAGAAGTAAAGTACTCCCGATAAATATGTAAGCTCTTTAGAAACATTCTTTTTAACGAATTCTTGTAGTTATATCTATTTATCTCTGCATGTGGCTCCTATTTTCTAAAAATAAATGCTAAGACGTTGTGTCTAAGGACTCTTCATTGGCTTCTTATCTGTAGGACTGGTCTTATTTTTTTCTTTTTGTAAAAAACATGCAGATTGTATAGTAAAATCAAACGGATTAGAAGACATTATATGAATAATTCATTGTGTTACTAACTTATATACATGTTTTACATTTCAGGTGAATCATGAATCAGCTAGATTGCAGACAATTGGTGCCGGTGGAATCATTTAAATTGTGTATAACTAATGCCGTGATTTACTCAAAAGTTCTCACGAGTCAAAAACATATTATGTTATAGTAGTAGCATTTACAAATGAAAAAAGCTAACGCATGTTAGTGTTGAAATATAACTCAAAAGTGAAACACATATTCACAGGGACTAACTATTTCTGTTTTATATTCTCAGTTGTAGTGTGAAAATGAGAAAAGGTTGATAGAAGCAGCTTGGTTAAAGTTCAAGGGTGATATGTGGCATATAGAAGAAGTCAAGTCAATGGAGGTCAAGGATCTATAAAAGGCTCATAACCCGTTTAGGGTTTCATTATCTCATTCTCTCTCAAAGTTGAAGACTGCATCCAGTCTTCTTTCAACCAAAACTTGTTCTTCGTGTTCTTGATTCTATGATTACTTAAGATTGGTTGTGAGGATTTGGTACTGTAAAGAACTATTGATAATTAGTCAATAGCCTTCCACCTGAGTAGCAGTGGGAAGGATTGTGAGTTGTTGTTACTGATTTGTGGTTATTGTGTTTGTACTGATTGAGATCAGTTTCTGATTGATCTGAGAAGTTTTGGTTGATAATAAAAGTTGTTCTTGAATTAAGATTCAAGATTTTATTACTGGTTAATTTGTGTTTTCCGACATGGTATCAGAGCAAGGCTGTTGAATCTTGCTCTAATCTTGTTTTTGAAAAAATTAGGGTTTCTAAAATTACCGTGGTTAATTGGGTTCTTTTGACTCTAATTGGCTATTTCTTAAAAGATTTTACAAAACGCCTAATTTTTGGAAAAATTAGGGTTTGGGTGTTTTTTCGGATTTTGATCTCTGGCTTCGATTGGTGGTTGGTTAAGTGTTCTTGGTTGGTTTACTGGTGTTTCTAGTAAATCTTGGTGGTTTTTTGGTGGTTTCTCTAATTCTTGAAAATTAGGGTTTGGCGATTCAATGATTCTGGGTTGATTGAGATCGTGTGAGTTGTGATTCTTGACTAAGTGAATCAAGATCATAACCTGGGTTCTTTTTCCCCTGCTTATTGGATCTTTGCGTGCTCTGTAACATCTCTCACACTTTCTTTTAAATTCTGTTTTTTATTTTCTTGCATTAGATTGCTGGAGGATAGGATTTGGGATTTTGGAAGTTGAGATTGGTTGATTGTAGTGTTAGGGCTTTTGTTGTGTTCTTTATTTTTGATTGAGTGCTTGTGTGCGCCCTTGACCTACCACCTTGAGTGGCAAGAAAAGCATGGGAACTACCTTCTTGGCCTTTTTTGAGTGTTTTGTGTGATTCTTGGTTTCTTTATCATGTCTGTGCATAATTCTGATAATTCTGTCCATAATTCTGTTCATAATTCTGATGATGATAAGGATGATGTTCCTGTTACTCTAATTAGTAAACTTGATCTTAGTCATCCTCTTCATTTACACCCTAATGATTCTGCTACCTTGATTGTTGTGTCTATTAAACTAAAAGGGACGGAAAATTATAATGTGTGGTCTTGTGCTATGTTATTGGCCCTTGAGGGCAGAAATAAAACTGGATTTATTGATGGTACTTGTATAAGGTCACATGTTGATGAAGTTTTAGGTAGACAATGGGACAGGGTTAATGTTGTTGTTTTGGGGTGGATTTTAAACTCCATATCAGAAGAATTGTTTTGGGGTCAAATTTTTTCTAAAAAGGCTTCTGATGTGTGGACTGAGTTAAAGGAAACTTTTGATAGAGTTGATGGTTCAGTTACTTTTAATCTGCATCATAAAATCAATTCTTTGTCTCAAAATGGTTGTTCTATTGCTCAGTACTTAAATAAGCTGAGCACTTTGTGGAAACAATTTGATGCTTTAATACAGTTGCCTAGATGCACTTGTCATGCTGCTGAGGACTTTAAAAAACATAACCAGTTAATGAAACTTATGCAATTTTTAATGGGTTTAGATGATTCTTATATGCAAATAAGAAGTAATGTGTTATCTAGATATCCTCCACCTGATGTGAAAGGGGCATTTGCCATTATTTCTAGTGAGGAATCTCACAGATATGTGGTTACTGGTTCAGTTGGTGGGACTTCTAACATGTCTCAGTCAACTGTGTTCAAATCCAGTGTGCCCAATAGAGGTAATTCTCAGAGGCCCCAATCCTCTGGTAATTACTCAAGGCCAAATAACACCACTAGGTCTAATGATAATAGAAGGGCTACTGGTGGTCTTGTCTTTGTTTGTGAACACTGTGGCTTTAACGGACATACTCCTGATAGATGCTTTAAACTCATTGGGTATCCTGCTGATTTTGGAAAAATAAGAGGAATAATAATGATAGTAATAATCGTGGTGCTCAAAATTTCAACAAAAGGTTTATAAATAATAACAACTCATGGCTCTAGTTCCACTTCTACTTTTCGGATGACCCGATTTCTAAATTGATTTCTTTGATTAAAGAAAACTCTAATAATGTTGATGGAAATGGGAAAGGAGTACATGCCAATATGGCAGGTATTGTTTTAAACAATAGCAAGTTCTTTAATCAAAAATTTAAAAGGTTTTTCTGTAATAATAGTAAGTTTAGATGATCTGCACTTGTTGCAGCTGGACTTATTGTTGATTCTGGTGCTAATTAACATCTTACATATACTGATAAATATTTAGTTAATGTGATTGATATTTCCAAACTTGGAATTAAAGTTTCACATCCCAATTGGACAGAAGCTTTAATCACCAAGTTGGAAATATGGTACTAACTAAATATTTAACATTATATGATGTGTTAGTTGTACCAGAATATTGTGTTAGTCTAATGTATGTTCATAAAGTGGCTAGAGACAGCAAGTTTGTTATTGCATTTGATGAGTCACAATGTTATGTTTTACCCCAGGATTTGAGGGGAGTGAATGTGCTAGGGATTGGTAAACAAAAGGATGGTTTATATTACTTTGATGGAAATCAAGGTACTGACCTAGGATTTGAGTATTCTAGTCCTGCTTGTAATTTGACCAAAGATTTATGGCACTGCAGGCTTGGTCATCCCTCTGATCAAGTTGTGTCAGTTTTAAAAGGTGAAATCTTTTATGAAAATAAGAATGACATTGAACCTTGTGAAGTTTGTCAAAAATCAAAACAAACCAGATAATCTTTTCCTTTTAGTGACCATAAAACCACAGATCTAGGTGACATTGTTCATCTTGATCTTTGGGGTCCTTATAGAATTAAAAGTAAAGAAGGTCACCGATTTTTTCTAACTATTGTGGATGATTTCACCAGGGCTGTTGATAACATCAAATAGTCCTGAATATTAAGTGTCAATTTCCCCCGATAATGCTCGTTATTTATACCATTTATATGGATTTACGCTTGTTTTCCATTGTTTTCCACTTTCAGGTAAATTATGAGCATTGGAGCTAAAGAGACGCGGAAATGGAAACATATCTAAAGCTTTATCACAGTATGCTATTTTGAAGAAGTTACGGCGTAACTCAACTCTCACATTACGCCGTAACTATTGCGTGACTCAGTATGCCAACTTATTGGTTCCACGTACTAGCTACAAGATGATACCAAAGGTCGAAGAATGATCATACGAACCAGGGGTTACTACATTTTCCCCTCCATAGGATGGGAATTTTTCCAAGGTCCTTTTCCCAATCCATCTTTGGGCACCAAAATGGTCATTTTCTTATTCGAAAAGGGACAGTTGCTGCCCCTAGGAAGTCGACAGGAGCGTAGAGGAAATAATAATAATCAAACCCCCTTCTACTTTTCTATATACTTCAAATATGTTATATACTCATGCAACTCGATGAAAACATGGTAGTAGTAGCGGTCGGGATTATACCTATCTATGGAAAGACAAAACGAAAAATTAATTACAACAATAAATATAGGGGTCGTGTTCAATTCTTCAATTAATAAATTATAAAGAAACAAAAGAAGACATAAGCATGACCTTAAACTAGCAATCTATAAAAATACCTGAATTTGTTTCTTCATAATTTTATTAAACAGAGAATTGAACACTGATCCCTGAATTTGTTATTGTAATTAATTTTCTTTGTCTTTTCATAGATGAGGTTTAATCCTGCTAGCTACAACTACCGTAGTTAACCATGTCGCATAGTATGTCACGAAGCTTCAAGGCCTAAAATTACGATACACTACTACAAATTGGGCCTCTTAGACCTCCCTTTATAGACCTTCTCTAATAAACACGGGTCTTTAAATGACTTTTCACCCACTCAGACTCTTTTAGACGCGTGCAAATAATAAACCCCGGTCTAAATTTAAAAAACATATATAGACCCGTGCATATCATCTTCACATGTCTAAAAAGCTACACAATTGGACCGGGTTATATGAAATTCTCATTTCAAGCTTCCATCACTAAAAAGGCAAGGCTAACCTTATGACAAGGGAGGTGATACTCACACCACCTTTTTTGATTATTTTACCACAAACTGTGCATTGCAGTTTGTACAGTACAAACTACAATGCACGTATTGTGGTGCAATAATAAAAAAAGGTGGTGTGAGTATCAATTCCCTTATGACAATTATGGTGTTCATATCATTTTGTACTAAGTTAAACTTTTGCATATTTTATTGTAAAAGTTACGGAGTTTTTATTTTACCATCTTTCATCAGGGTGAATGTTGTAAAGGCCAATGAATTTGCATTTGTTATTGTATTAGCACTTTTTTTCTGCGTTTATGTTGTTATTAACCATTGTTGTTGTTATTGTTGTTAATCGTAAATTAAATTGATCATTTTACCAAAAACTTCGTCTAATACAGGGTATAAAAATCAAAAGAAAGCACGGGTTTTTGAGATATGCAAATTAACACACGAGACCTAGAATTCAAACGTTTAAAATGCCCAATCTTGTATTATTCTATTGCAATTAAATTAATCTTAAGAGAACAACAATACCGTGTCAGCTAATATAAATTGTTTACTTTTTTACCAAATATAAATAGCTCGTGCATGTGAATGTTAATCATTTTCATAATAAAAAATGATTTGTAGACGTAAATGGTGCGGCTAAAGGTATACCTGCTGCTATAATTTGTGAAATTGAAAATTTGATTGATTAATATGAAAAGAGAGTAAAAGTGTTTGAAACTAGTCAAAATGTGAATGGTGTAGGCCTATTTGTAAGTCTATTATGTAGGCCTATATATCATAACTCTTTTCATAAATTCTATCTTTTGAAACATAAAGTTTCCTCACTATAATATTAAAAACGTTAAAGATGGAAACAAACTCAAATCAAATAGAACGAGCTAAATTGACGGAGATGCAACTAAAAAAATGAAATAGATGGATCTAGGGCTGAGTACAAAACCGATCGAACCGAGCCGAACCGGACCGACCATTTTCGGTTCGGTTTCGGTTCTATATCTTATCGGATGTCGGTTTTCGGTTCTGTTCGGTTCGGTTCGGTCCGACCCAAAACCGACCAAACACGCACATAAAGCATGTAAACCGGGCCGAACCGACACAAAACCGAACCGAACCGAACCGATTCGGTTCGGGTTCGGTTTCGGTTCATGTTTTTTGTGAAATCGGTTCTCGGGTCGGTTCAGTTTTCGTCGGTTCGGGTCGGTTCCAGACCGTTGCTCAGCCCTAGATGGATCCATACTTATTTTTGACTTGATTTTTTGCCTTTGTTTTCTTTTTTCTGCAGACTCACGCCAGCTATCATAGTAATATTTTTACTCCTAAAAAGATGCAGAGCACCAATGACATTAATGTTGAGTCAAAGCTAAATACAAGTATTCATATATCAACAACTACCCCCTCATATCCTCGCTACCAGCAAAATAAATACGTAAACAACCAATACAAGTTTATAATCTATATTAAACTAGCTAGGATGTGTTTAAAATTTATATTACATATAAGTTTATAACTCTCATTTACAATGTATTACGGGTTCACGTGTGTTCTTAATATATTCGCGGATACCTAACAATTTTGTGTCGAACTGGACTATCTTTATTCTAAGAGAACATTAGAAGTCACTTGGTGTTGGAGAAGCCTCATGTGAGTTTATTATAACTTTTGTCTATACCAGACTAGAATTAACACATTATTGATGAAACATTAGTTGTAATGGTCTTTCATGATGCATTCTTATATCTTTTAACTTTTAAGAACACCAAGCGTTGCACTCAAAACACCATGTACTGATTAAACAGTTCAAACGCGTCTACGCATTACCAGTCCACAACTCATGTGGGAGGAGTCGTTGCTACCGAAAAGAATTGTATGTGAAGCTGCATGAGTTTTCATGTCAATTAGTTCATGTAGGACGTTTGGTTTCGGGACTTCAAGAAATTGTGAGTTTATGATACACCAAATTAATATCCATATTGAAAGCCCCTAAATGCACACTTCAGTTGTTTTTTTTGTTTTTCTTTTTACCAATTAGAAACATAATGTACCTAACAAACTTCCATTATATGTATATATATTAAATATTAAATGTGCTACTTTGTTTTAGCTAGATAGATGAACACCAAACACTACCAGTGACAAAAACTTTCACATTCGTGTCTCAATTTAAATTTCTCACATAACTTTCTGAGATAAAAAATGTCCAATTAATCATATGGCATCATGACAGCACCAATATGTTGATTTTATCTGTTGAGTATATAATTCAAGCTAGATTATATTACAAAATGCAACATAAATTATTTAGTTTTAATCATATGTCATGTTAGAGATAGATCGTGTAAGCCCGAGTTGACTCACGTCTTGTTTTGCCACATTTTATGCAAAATTTGGTCGTTCAGTTTCTCACTGTTAGAAATGTATCGCTGACAAGAAAGCCTTAATTTGTTGTAGGTTTCATTATTGAACATTTGTATCTTATGTTGCAATTGGAAGACTTTTTTTGTGGCTTCAAGCTCATTGACTGGTTGTTTTGCCACACATGCATGTACAAAAACTTTTCGCAAACTTCTTGTTGTATGCTTTTAAATATCCTATTTTGTAGTTTGATTCCGAAATATGTTTGTGTTTGGTTTGTAAGTCTAAGATTTGGGAATGTGAATGATAGGTAGTATTCTCTAAAATGGGTAATCAAAACCCCCCAAAATAAGTGACTCTCCCAACCCATACTAGAAGGCAGGTTTAGCCTTTCATTTCCATTCGCCTTCATACGATTATGATCTTGTGTTATAGTTAGAGCAATTACATCAGTAAGTCAAGTTATAAAATAACACCGTGGCGTCGCCAAGACATCGCCTTTTAACATTTCACCTTAACATCCCCAAAAAACACCCACATCAATAACATCAAGTTAAACTTTAACACTCTAATAATTTACAAAAACAACCCCTCATTTAGGGGCATAAAAAAAATAAATAAAAAAAATAAAAATAAAATAACGGGTGTTGGTGGCATAACGTAGGGACTAACAGTGCGATAGCGCCAGAGCTCAATCGTGTATAACGCCGGATAATGGTTGTTATTTGTCATTAACGGCGTTATACCTATTAATGTAAGTGCTATTAGCAGTTTGAGAAATTTTGTTGCTTTGCTTCTTCCTAGACAATGAATATGAAAAAAAAAATAATAATAAAAAATAAAAAATAAAAGGAACAAAAAAATTTACTTCTTGTATTTACTTGGGAAAAAGATTGACGTTGACATTTCTGTAATTTAATATGGACTGCTTTGCACGTTTTTTCTTGGTTTACAATTTACAGAATTTGTGTGGCTAGGTTCATGATATTGCTTTCATTTTCCTGCGATGTTAAAAGCTCCCTCTATTAAAAGTTTCCATTTTGAGCACTACTGAAAGTACATACATTAGTGAGTTAATAAATGGGATGACATGAATATCTACCAAAGGCTATGAGTATCAAATTAATTGAAAGGAGAAGAAACAAATGAACTCTATAAATGTAGTAGAAAATTGGACTTTATGTTTTTGAGCAACCCAAGTATTGTAACGTATAGTATAATAACACTATAACAAATGTGTCGTTTTATCATGCTACATTGTTCACATCAAGATTTTCAAGATCGAGATCCTACTCACAATCGTTTTTTATTTTTGCATGATTGAAATCTTAAAACCGGATTGAGATTCTAAAAATCTTACTATAACGTTATCTTTTTAATAGTCTTTGTAATATTATTTAAATATACAAATTATGGTATATCGTAAACACAAAATTATATGATTCTTTCATGAAGATATTGTCCTAAATTATGAATATAGAAGGTTTAAAAAAATTCATAAATTGTTTTTTTAATTATACAAAATATAATCTATAACTTCGTAGTTTTTAGGATATACGGTTCGAGAAAAGTAAGATAGCATCAGATTAGATCTTAAGATTTTATGGTTAAGATCGTGATTTTATAAGATCTTAAGCTTCTAAAATCCTACGTAGGATCCTGATCATTTTTTCTTTGTAGTATCGTAATGTAAAACCCGAAAATCTAACACATATATAAAGACGAAAATACCCTTGGAACCAAGAAGTATAAAATACGTAAAACACGTTTATAATAAATTTACGAAATTTAAAAACCTAATAAATAAAACTTAACGAATATAATTATGTGAACAACTTTGATACGACGAAGGATTTAAACGTTTCGCTAATATGTTGGGCCGTTCGTTTGTTGGTATGGGCTCGTTTTCTTTTCTTGCCAAGTCGAAGTTCAAGAGCCCAGGCGTTTGTTTTTGTTCGTTGGGTCAAGCCGAAGCCCAAAGTGGGCGTGGGTCTTTGGTGTGCTCGGTTGGACCAAGCCGAACCCAACTCCCTCCAATTTGCCTAAACCTAAAATGCTACTACTATAAATATAACTCATAAGCTCAAAAGTGAAACCCTAGTTTGCTTTGCTCTCCTTTTTCTTTCTTACTACTCGGCGAATACTAACACCCTGGTGTTGAGATTTTTGCTTCAACGAGTTAAGGTATAACGTTTATTCGACTTCCTTTAACGTAACTTGCATGTATATGTCAAGTTATATTTTGTTTAGTCGAGTTTTTGTTTTCTTTTTGTTGGCCGAGACATGTGAACCAAAAACCAAGACAAACCCTAATGAATTAAACCTTGTAACTAATAAGAGACATGTAACGTAATATGTAATATTGAATCGGGTCATGAATATGTTGAGCTATGTATTGCCGAACCATGCATGTGTTAGAACCGAGCCATATGTGTATTCGGCTAAGGAGTAAACATTATAACTTGAATATGTAACGTGTTTAGATGAGCTAAGACTTCGTAAACCTACTAGTGAAACCCTAGTTGAAATATATATATATATATATATATATATATATATATATATATATATATATATATATATATATATATATATATATATATATATATATATATATATATATATATATATATATATATATATATATATATATAAATAAGTTTTGGACGTGTAATAAACAAGTAAGGGTCACGTAAACATAAACCCTAGTTTAATATGTAAAAGCGAATAAGTATATCAAACCCTAATTGTTTGTGAGCGTGTCTCTTTTTGTGCGTTATTATAACTAAAGTGAACTAATAGTTATGTACATGTGTAATTTATCCGAGTAAGAAGTAACTTGTATGTCACATAAAATCATAAGCGTACATGGTAAAACATAAAAGGAAAGATTATTATCATTACGTGTTAGGTTAAGTAGCGAGTCATTAAGGCGTAACATGTAAAGTAAATGCATATTAATGTAATGAGATATTAAAGAATAAGAAAACCCTAGAACATAAATGATAGTCGATTAGGGTTTGAGCTAAATATAGTAATTCGTTATTTCATGTGTGAGTTATGACTTATAAACTATTTTCACATTTAACCCTAGACTTTAATAAATGACATAACGAACCCTAATCTACAACATTAATTATAGAATACTTAAGTCTCATTTAATAAAACCCTAAAGTAAGAAGATCATTAATATATATTAAGTATGAACACCAAATATTAAAAGATCATTTCGACGATTATGGAATCATAAATAACATGGACGACCGTTAATGTTTATAGGTTCTGAGAAGAGGGAGTAATCCTTTACCTTTCGTCTTTACGCTTTTTGATCATTTGCGTTGGAATAAGGCACGATATTCGACCTTTCAAGAAAGGTTTCCTTTTTACGTTTTCTTTCAGACAGGGTTTCCTAAGCCTTTGCTATGAATCCCAAATCGATTTGTTTGAGCTATTGCTTATCCGAACTCGATTTCAATTATGAAACATCGATTTTGAACTATCCGATATGAAAGCGTGATTTTGGAAATATGAATGATTTTACGATAAATATGATCATATCGGTTATGACATTCGATTTGACCTAAGATAGTTTGACACCGAGCCAAATATTTAACTCGTCATGGGGTTCCATGTCCGTATCGATGATGCACCTCGATATGACTCTAGGCGAGAGTGATGTTACCTTGCGTCTACGGATGGTGAAGCATATTTGTGAATATGTAGGAAGGGCGTATGGATGCATCCTAGATCCGTTATATGTTATATGTTATATGTTATCTCGTTGTCGATGATTGATGCTTGCGTATGCACGCCCTTCATAACTCTGTAGGTCTCCCACAAAGGTTGCCTTATGTGAATATGAATATGATCCATTATATGTTTACGGGCTCGTGGTAGTTGACTATAAACTTTATTTTGAAGATTATGATTTATGCTTTGAAAATGATTAAGATTTTGCTATCGCTCATTCACTTTATTTCATATTCGGTGATCGTTTAGTATTCGCTTTTGCTTTCATATCTGCTCCTTGGGCTTTTGAAGCTCAACCGCACTTTTCTTTTCTTCCATGGCGGTATCTAAGCATTGGAAGTCGGGTTGCTTTGGGATGAGTGCTTGAGTGGACTTACCTTAGAGATTTTAGCTTTGATTTCTTATGATGCCATTTTAGACTTATTTATTTGGATATTATGTTGAAGTTTATTACGTTTCCGGGACCTATGTATTGAAGTCATTTGACTTGGATTATTTCTGCATTTATGTTAAGACTTCTTTTGGTTATTTATGTTTTGCTTTGATATGACACCATTATTTGTGATTCCTTTACACTTGGCGGGTCGGGCGTTACAATTTATGGTATCGAGCCAGGTTCTGACTTGTAGTCGGGACACGTGAACATAAGAACCTTAGGTTATCCTTGAGTTTAGGATTTGACCTGTGAGGATGGGTAGACTTAGGTTTCCTTCGCGAACTTCCATTTCAGATCTCACCTTTGTTCATTTTGCAAATCGTTTGAATATCATTCGGATGGTTGAACTCGTCAAAACTTGGATGGAGACGATGATGCTACTAACATGGATATGCGATTGCGAATGCTCTCAACTCTCTTTTCCCGGTTTGACTACACGAGATGATGGAACAGTGATCAACAACATTCGTAATCGAATGGTGCTTGGGTAGTGGTGGAGGAAATCAACCACCGGCATTCACACTTAGCTCGAGCGTTTGGTGGCTCAAGCCTCTTTCTTTAGCTTCCGCTACTCCCACCGGTCGAAATTTGGATCACTCATGTTGAGAAGTCGTTTGAAATCTTGGGTTGTGGAGATGAATTTAAGACTCGCTTAATCGCATTCATTGAAGGGTGATGCTTTAAATTGGTGGAAAGCATTGAAACAAGCACGAGGAGGAGATGCTTTTGCTATTACTTGTACTTAGGCGGAGTTTGGGACTATCTTCTATAACCGTTACTTCCACGATGCGGAGCAGTAAAGGTATGAGAGGGATTATCGGGCAATCTACCGGTTTGATCATGAGAACTCCAATGAGTACATGAGTAGGTTTATGAGGTTGGTAAGCTTTGTTGGAGCGATTCTTTGGAGATGGTAGGCGCCAATGAAGCATTTCAAATGGGGAATGAAGTGGGTGTTGGACCGACCGCTTAACACCGAGTATGAGGATGTCGGCTACCGCAATGAGGCGCTCGTAACATTGAGATCTTTCATGAGGTTCGGGTTACAACAAGCGTGTCGCGATGGTGATCGATTCAAGGTAGGACTCAAAGTAATGAGTATAAGGAAATCTTCGCGAAGTTATGATTCGAGGGACAAGTGGATAAGGGTTATGATCACGGGTGATCGGGAAGGAATGTGGACTCTAGGCGCCACGAGGCGGGGGGTCGGATAGAAGAGCTGGCGGTAAGGTGGAAATGATCGTCGAATCAAGGTAACAATAACCGTTACAACAAAGATCGATCGGCTCGAGGATCAAATCGGTCGTGCTTGGGATCTTCGGTCGTGAAAGGACGGTGAAGTTTTGCCTCCCCACCTATCTGTACTACTTGTGGAAAGGCTCATCCGGGACCGTGTTTCAAGGCCACGGTGGATGTTTCTCTTGTGGTTCCACTACCACAAGATCAAGGATTGCCCCTAAGAGGAACGTGATTCACGGAAACTACACCCGCCGCCACCTCTCTTCGGACGTGTTTATGCTACTACTCGGAATCGGTAGACATATACTGTGTACCATTACGGCACTCTTTTCATTGATGATTATTACGTCTTCGTTTTATTTGACACCGGTGCAACACACTCCATTATATCTATCACTTGTGCTAAGAAACTTAATATGAAGCCACAACCACTAACGAATCACTTATCGATATCTCGCCTATGAAAAACCACATGATCATTGGTCATAAATACGCTAAGTGTCCTCTTCGTTTGATGATCGTATTCAGCCGCACATCCGTATCCACTCGATATGGTCGACTTTGATATCATTCTAGGCATGGATTGGTTGGCTTATCATAGAGCTTCCATCGGCGACTATGCTAGAACGGTGATCTTTGGAGACATAATACATCCCGAATTCATTTATTATGGTTCTAAACCACTCAAATCTGTTAAGTTCATTTACGCTATGAAGGCACGGACCATGATTGCTCATGGGTGTCAAGGTTTTCGGCATCCGTAAGGACACATCTTTGGAGAGTCCTAACATTGAAAACCTTTCATTGTTTGTGAATTCACCGCGTTTTCCCGATGAACTTCGGTATTCCTCCGCCTAGAAGTTGAGTTTAGCATTGAGTTGATTCACTGGTGCTAAACCGATTTTGAAAGCTCCGTGTCGTATGGCACTAGAGAATCGAAGGAGTTGAAGGAACACTGCAAGAGATGATAGATAATGGATTCATTCGACCTAGTGTTTCTCCATAGGGTGCACTGTTTTGTTTGTGAAGAAGAAGTATGGAAGTATGCGCTTATGTATCGACTATCGTGAACTCAACCAGATTATTATTGAAACCGTTATCCTCTTCCGCAAGCAGACGATTTGTTTGATCAACTGCGCAGGAGCTAAGTTCTTTTCTAAGATTGATCGAGGTCCGGTTATCATCACCACGTGTGAAGGAGCAAGATGTTCCTAAGACCGCGTTTGTACAGATATGGTCATTATGAGTTTCTCGTTATGCCTTTTGGTTTGACGATTCACTGCTGTGTTTATGGACACGATGAATCGTGTTTTCCATGAGTTCCTCGACAAGTTCGTTATTGTTTTCATCGATTTACATTTTAGTTTACTCTAAGTCGAAGAAGAGCATGAGCAACACCTCCGGATAGTCTTGGAGATTACGAGAAAGAAGAAGTTGTACGCCAAATTCGGTGAGAATTTTGGTTAAGACAAGTTGCTTTCCTTGGTCATATCGTATCGGTGATGGTATAACCATGGATCCGTCTAAGGTTGAGGCTATCACTAAGTGGCCAAGACCTATGATGGTGATCGAGGTTAGGAGTTTTCTAGGACTTCTTGGATACTACCGACGTTTTGTTGAAGGTTTTCTCGTTTAGCTTTGCCTTTAACCCAATTGATGAGGAAAGGTGAAAAGTTCGTGTGGACGGATGAAAGAGAAAGAGTTTTGAAGAGTTGAAGCGGAGGTTGGTGTCGCTCCTATTTTGACTCTTCCATCTGGTTGGAGGATATCAAATCTATAGCGATGCATCTAAGAAAGGATTGGGCTGTGTCTTGATGCAACATGGTAAGGTGATAGCTTACGCTTCAAGATAACTGAAACCTTATGAGGAGAATTACCCAACTCATGACCTTGAGTTAGTCAGCGTGGTGTTCGCGTTGAAGATCGGAGACATTACTTGTATGGAGGCGTGTGATATTTTCACCGATCATAAGAGCCTCAAATATATTTTCACTCAAAGGAACTCAACATGAGACAAAGAAGATGGTTAGAACTTCTTAAGGATTATGACACTAACATTCGATACCATCCTGGTAAGGCTAATGTAGTTCTTGACGCACTTAGCGAAATCGGGCATGCTTGCAAGTATTGAGATTGAGCCTAGGATCATTCGTGACTTAGGCGTTTGGATGTTGAGTTGTGCGTCTGAGATTTTGGTGGATCTTGGGCTAGTATGGGTAGAGTCGAACCTTATAATCGCAAATTAAGGAAGCTCGAAGAAGATGACGTCGCAGGCGAGCTCAAAATGTTGAAGAAGGTGTGACGGAGTTTAAGGTTGATAACGACGAATTGTATGGTATGAAGATAGGCTTTGTGTTCCCAATGATCGGTGCCATGAGAAAGTTATGATGAAGCTCATAGTTCTCCTTTCACTATCCATCCCTGGTTCTACCAAGATGTATAGGGATTTGAAACGAGATTTCGTGGAACGGCATGAAGCAAGATGTGGCGGACGTTTGTGTCGAAGTGTATGATTTGTCGACAGTGAAGATCGAACATCAAAGAGCTAGTGGATGTTACAACCATTGGATATTTCGACATGGAAGTGGGATAAGATATCTATGGACTTTGTGACCGGACTACCTCTTACTAAGAAGAAGCATGATCACGATTTGGGTGGTTGTTGATCGGCTAACCAAATCGCTCATTTCTTACCAATCGAGAAAGGATTACGGTATTGGTAGATTGGCGTAGATTTTTCACAAGAGATAGTTAGACTTCATGGTACTCACGCGTCTATTGTGTCGATAGGGATCCGCATTTTACTTCTCGTTTCGGAAGGGTTTGCAAAAGCTTGGGGTGATCGACTTAATTTTAGTACCTGCGTTTCATCCTCAAATGATGGTCGATCGAGAGGACTATTCGGACCTTAGAGGACATGCTAAGGCTTGTGCTTTGAATGGACCGCGGTGGGATGAATATTTGTGTTTGGTAGAGTTTGCATACAACAACAGTTGGCATGCTAGCATTAAGGCAACACCGTTTGAACTTCTTTATGGAAGAAATGTAGATCACCTACTTGTTGGGATGAAGTAGGTGAACGCCTAATCAAGGTCCAGGAAATGATTGAGATCACTAATGAGAAAGTAGTCATTTGCTAGAGAAAAGTTGAAGGAGGCTAGGTCTCGTCGAGAAAAGTTATCTTGACAAGCATCGTCGTGATTTAGAGTTTCGAGTTGGTGATCGTGTGTTTTTGAAAGTCTCGCCGTTTAGAGGTGTGAAACGTTTTGGAATCAAGGGCAAGCTCAGTCCTCGATTTATCGGTCCGTTTGAAATTTTGGAGCGTATAGGAGAAGTTTCGTATCGATTAGCACTTCCGCCTCAGTTATCGCATGTTCATGATGTGTTCCATGTATCTCTTCTAAGAGGATACAACTATCATCCATTACACGTTGTTTCGTATCCGTTGGATCAAATTCAATCCGATATGTCTTTATCTGAAGAACCGGAAGCTATTTTAGAAAGACAAGATAGAGTCATGAGAAATAAAGTCATTTCGTTCGTTAAGATTCTTTGGAAAAATCACCCGGAGCGTGAGGCTACTTGGGAAACCGAAGAGTCAATGCGAGCTAGTAATCCTCATTTCTTTGAATAGTTCGGTATGTTCTCATCTCGTTGCGTTTGTTTCATTTCAATTTTCGAGACGAAAAATTTTTTAGAGGGAAGAATTGTAAAACCGAAAATCTAAAACATATATAAAGACGAAAATACCCTTGGAACCAAGAAGTATAAAATACGTAAAACACGCTTATAATAAATTCTGAAATTTAAAACCTAATAAATAAAACTTAACGAATATAATTACGTGAACAACTTTGATACGACGAAGGATTTAAACGTTTCGCTAATATGTTGGGCCGTTCGTTTGTTGGTATGGGCTCGTTTTCTTTTCTTGCCAAGCCGAAAGTTCAAGAGCCCAAGGGGCGTTTGTTTTTGTTCGTTGGGTCAAGCGCCGAAGCCCAAAGGTGGGCGTGGGTCTTTGGTGTGCTCGGTTGGACCAAGCCGAACCCAACTCCCCTTCAATTTGCCTAAACCTAAAATGCTACTACTATAAATATAACTCATAAGCTCAAAAGTGAAACCCTAGTTTGCTTTTGCCTCTCCTTTTTCTTTCTTCTACTCGTGAATACTAACACCCTTGGTGTTGAGATTTTCTTCAACGAGTTAAGGTATAACGTTTATTCGACTACCTTTAGCATTACCTTGCATGTATATGTCAAGTTATATTTTGTTTAGTCGAGTTTTTGTTTTCTTTTGTTGGCGAGACATGTGAACCAAAACCAGACAAACCCTAATGAATTAAACCTTGTAACTAATAAGAGACATGTAACGAATATGTAATATTGAATCGGGTCATGAATATGTTGAGCTATGTATTGCCGAACCATGCATGCGTTAGAACTGAGCCATATGTGTATTCGGCTAAGGAGTAAACATTATAACTTGAATATGTAACGTGTTTAGATGAGCTAAGACTTGCGTAAACCTACTAGCCGAAACCCTAGTTGAACCGAATATATATATATATATAAGTTTTGGACGTGTAATAAACAAGTAAGGGTCACGTAAACATAAACCCTAGTTTAATATGTAAAGCGAATAAGTATATCAAACCCTAATTGTTTGTGAACGTGTCTCTTTTGTGTGCGTTATTATAACTAAAGTGAACTAATAGTTATGTACATGTGTAATTTATCCGAGTAAGAAGTAACTTGTATGTCACATAAAATCATAAACGTACATGGTAAAACATAAAAGGAAAGATTATTATCATTACGTGTTAGGTTAAGTAGCGAGTCATTAAGACGTAACATGTAAAGTAAATGCATATTAATGTAATGAGATATTAAAGAATAAGAAAACCCTAGAACATAAATGATAGTCGATTAGGGTTTGAGCTAAATATAGTAATTCGTTATTTCATGTGTGAGTTATGACTTATAAACTATTTTCACATTTAACCCTAGACTTTAATAAATGACATAACGAACCCTAATCTACAACATTAATTATAGAATACTTAAGTCTCATTTAATAAAACCCTAAAGTAAGAAGATTATTAATATATATTAAGTATGAACACCAAATATTAAAATATCATTTCGTGATTATGGAATCATAAATAACATGAATGACCGTTAATGTTTATAGGTTACGAGAAGAGGAGTAATCCTTTACCTTCGTCTTTACGCTTTTTGATCATTTGCGTTGGAATAAAGTGCATGATATTACGACCTTTTCGGTAAAGGTTTCCTTTTACGTTTTCTTCGTGTTAGGGTTTCCTAAGCCTTTGCTATGAATCCCAAATCGATTTGTTTGAGCTATTGCTTATCCGAACTCGATTTACGAATTATGAAACATCGATTTTGAACTATCGATATGAAAGCTGTGATTTTGGAAATATGAATGATTTTACGATAAAATATGATTTATGTCGGTTATGACATTCGATTTGACCTAAGATAGTTTGACACCCGAGCCAAATATTTAACTAGTCATGGGGTTCCATGTCCGTATCGATGATGCACCTCGATATGACTCTAGGCGATATAGTGATGTTACGCCACGTCTACGGATGGTGAAGCATATTTGTGAATATGTAGGAAGGGCGTATGGATGCATCCTAGATCATTATATGTTATATGTTATATGTTATCTGTTATCGATGATTGATCTTTGCGTGCATGCACGTCCTTCATAACTCTGGTAGGTCTCCCACAAAGGTTGCCTTATGTGAATATGAATATGATCGATATATGTTTCGGGCTCGTGGTAGTTGACTATAAACTTTATTTTGAAGATTATGATTTATGCTTTGAAAATGATTAAGATTTTGCTATCGCTCATTCACTTTATTCAACATAAACTCAACGTCGGTAGAGCCCTCCCTGTTTCAGGTTGTTTGGGTAGCTTTGTCGGAGTTATTGCATATACTACCAAAATAATATCTTGTAGTGGCACATAAAAAAACTGTCACCAAAAGTTAAAAAAGTGTCACTAAATGTAAATAGAGTTAAAAATATAAAAAAAGTGTCACTAAATTTTTTATGTACTTCACCTACGTTTAAAAAGTGTATATAGGTAGTAGTCTAATAAGTTTTTTAGGTAAAAGTCTATTTATAATGACAAGAAAAGTGCGAGAATACATTATTTTTTTCTAATTTTAGACACATTTTGTACATAAAAAGTGTCATTAAATTTCAAAATTTTAAGCTTTTACTCAAGTTTTTTTTAAAGAGTCATTAGAGTGCTAGATTCAGTGGTGCGCCAATAAACGTTATTGGTGTGTCACTTTATCATCCACCTAATAACACCATAATAATTAAAACACCTTCCCTAGCCATAACTGTTATTAATGCATATGAGTTCCATAAAAAAATCACCAATAAATACCCTTACTCATTCACAAAAAATTTAAACCCAACAACGTTCGCCAATCTACCAACGAAGGGAAGAAACGACGCCACAACGGCGTGAGGAAGGGTGCAGAACGGGGCATCTCCGGTGCCAAAAATGCCAATGGCATGTGGTAAGAGAGTTGCATCGTGCTCTCTTAAAAGGTTTTGTGTCACTAAAACCCCTGTCACTATAAGTCTATTTCTTTGTAATGATAGTAAGAATTAAACTTAAGACATATCATGTTTTATAAGAATTGAACTCAATAGTAATCAAGTTTCACGAGTGTTTCAATTTGATACCCTAAACATTATATCAATCATAAAAATTATCAAAGTTTCAAAACTGTTTTATTCTTGTTTAATTTTCTAAAATTAGCGTACTTAAAGTATCGATATATGCATTAACATATTGTACATTAATGCTAAACACCCACCCCTGAATTTAATTATTTCCACCCAACTTTATGTACAACCGTTAATGCACAACTAAACATAAACAATAACCAAGTTTGAGAAGTGTTCCATTCAATTTACTCTAACATAAAAATTACACAAGAATAGAACAGTTTTGAAACTTTGATGATTTTTATGGTTTATATAAAGTTTGAGGTATCAAATTGGAACAGATATGAAACTTGCTTACTATTTGACTTTTGTTACTAGCCTTTGAATTTTTTATTGTTTGATAGAGTTAAAACAATACTGAAAAAGAGTCCAAGAAGTCCATTGATAGAGTTAAAACGTTCAACAATAAATGGTCCATAGCTAGGAAAAAGTTGTTGTCAAAAATTATTTGTTGTCACCGCTATACAAGGTCTTCTCATGTCAAAAATATTCAAGCTTACTCTCATCAATCGTTTTCTATTTTCCGTCACTTAGTTAGAGTCACAAGAATCGTCGAACACTCTCTTCTTCCATGATTCCATCACTAGTCAATAAAAAGTTTTTGAAATCATGTCATTAACAGATCTTATATTTGTAATGTTTCACTGTTTTAAAGAGAAAATGTATAAAGTTTGAAGCTTTTACAAACTAATATTAGTATATCAAAAAATCTTAGCTAAAGATGGCCAAATAAGTAGTACTCACAGTATTACTGTATTAGGCATGCATATTTATGTAGACATGGGCATCATTCACAAGAAGCAAGAAGTGGTTGCTTTGATAACTTAGTGAATGAGTACATGTTTAATACAAATTAAAGAGAACATGATAGCTTAAATTTGAGTCATGATGTGAGTTATTTTTAACCTTTTGGTAAAGGAAAGAGATGCATCCATGTTCTTTAACTTGATTTTTTGCCTTCTGTTTTCTTTTTGCTATTGATGCACGCCAGTAATATTTTTACTCATAAATAGTACATGGGTTGTTCAACACTTAAATGTCGATATGATCACACCAAGGACATTCATGTTAGGTCATCAACTACTCCCTCATATCCTCACTAAAAATAAAATAAATACGTAAACAACCGATAGAACCAAGACCTTATTTTGTCCTTCGCTCAATAATAATGCTAGTATCAAGTGTTGATTACACAAATATTAATGAGTTTCCTAATAAATATTTTCAAATTAAACGTAAGCCCTAACAAAACACGCACCGAACATGCTCAAATCCAGTTATTTGCTTTTGTTTACGACACCGAAGACCGAGTCTCGTGTTGTACACGATTCTTTAAAATGGTTCACATCAACTATTTCGGTGAGCGTTTCATTAGGGCTTACGAAGACCGAGTCTCGTGTTGTATACGATTCCCTTAAAATGGTTCACTTGTACTATTTCAAAAATGGATGTCCAGGATACAACGGTCAAAACAGTGAACGGCTAGAATTGACAACTTGCATGAAAATTTGCTAGAATTCTTGTGAGTGTGCAAGTAGAGAAAAGGAATACGCTGTGTGTTTTGGTGTCTCATGATATGGTTAAGATTGCCTTGAATTTATATACCTTATGTAACATATGGTCTAATGGTAGCAATCAAATAGGCTAATGGCTCATTAATTCAAATGTCTAATTTCAAACAATAGCCATAACTGACTTTTAACCAATTTTACATCCATTCCAACTACTCTTCTTTGATACTCGATATCTAATTTATAATAACTCCGTTTTGAACATATAATGGCTCGTTACGAAGCACTCACAAAGGACCACGTAACCATATAAGGCCTTAATCATAATAACTATATTTACTAATAATCATCTATGTCCAAAGTTATTGAAAACTCATGTTTTTCACTAAATTTTTCAACAATTTCCCACATGATGTTACTCAATCTTTCGTAAGTGTTTAACGGCCTCTAAGCTTTATAGTTATACTTTTCCTAATCTTACTGTCTCGCCCGAGTGGGCTATCTACATTAACTACTCTTTTCGGTTCGGTTATGTTCTTGAGTGGTCATGCTCATGTGTTGTATAGCCTTTTCTTTAAAAAGAAAAGTTAATAAAAAGGTTTTGTAATCATGTCATTAACATATCTTATATATGTAATGTTTCACTGTTTTAGAAGAGAAATTGTATAAAATTTGAAGCTTTTGCAAACTAATATAAGTATGTTTCACTTTTTTACATACAGTACCAGGCAATGGCATGCGTATTTATGTAGACCTAGTCATCATTTATCGAAGAACCATGAAGTGTTTTGTCAATTTATATACGTGCAGTACATGAGCTAGTATATGTTTAATTCCAAAGTGTTTTGTGTTGTCAATATCAACTACCCATCTTCAATGGTCAGTCATGCACGTCAAAGCAAATTCAATACCATGCATTCAATATCAACTACCCCATGCATCTTCTATATTAACAAGTATATTATCCTCTCAAAATCAACTACCCCATTCACAAACACCACCCTCTCAAAATCAGTCATACCTAATACCACACTAGAACCACCACCATTGATTTGTCATTCTAAGGTACATATTTACAGTCAAGCATGCCTGCAATCACTTGGCATTTTGCTATCTCTTTTTATTTCAAGTACAACTAATACAAAACACATTTAACAATTGTTTCAAATCCAGATTTTGCCTATAAATCATATCATCCATAGTTTCATACATAAGAATTATAAGTTACCCTAGTTTAAGTATATCATGAGGTTAGTTGTGTTATAGCAATAATTAGTTCATTTTACTTGTTTGCAGTATTAAACACATTTTTGTCGTAATTTTCCAAGCTTCCAAATGTTTCATGTCACGTTTTAATTAAATGTGAATTTTGGAAGAAACACTCATTGTTTTCTTGACAATTTTGTTTGTTCCTTGTTGTAATTGTTTGTTTTATTTATGCAGCATCAAGATTTAAGATGTCAATGTCAACAACTTCAGTAAAGCCATATTGGAAATTTTGTCTTGTGGATGTATTTAAAGACTCTAATGACGAAGAGATTATTGGAAATAAAAGGATGTTAAAACGTGGTTTAGACTACTTTCATAAGAAAAATTGGCAGGTAATGGAGATTAAGTGTTGCATATATATTTATAGATGATATTGATTTGTTTTGAGGTTAGACCTTGAGACCCTTTTAGCTCTACATTGATAGTATCATCTGTTTCACTTTTGTATTTCAATAACGGATAAATCCTCAACCAACCAAGTGTTTTATATAAGTTTTCAAATAAAATTACTATTATCTTTATCTATAACTAGTATTATTTAAAAAAATTACCTGTTACTATTATCTTTATCTATAACTAGTATTATTTAAAAAAATTACTACGTATAAGTTTGCTTTATTTATGAAAACTGACTATGACATATAAAGTAAGTATGAGTTAAGCATATACACTGCTCCTTTTGTTCCATTTTATTCATATATTAGAAACGTTGAGTCCTTATATGGAAATCGTTTCATCAAAAATTAAAATGGAGAACCTAAAATGTTGATTTCTGCAGGGATCAAAACAATGAAGATAAAATAGTTTACGCAGGAAATCTACATCCTGGTTTTACTAAAAAATATCTTCAAAAGGTTTGGACATTACTCAAAATCGTATTTAATTTTTGTAACTACTAATTTTTCTTTTTGTTGATAAAGTGTATATTATATGGGAAAATGATTGGTGTGACTAAAACTTGTGCCTAAAATCATGCCTAACAATATGATTGCAACACATGGCATATTGAAAGGTTAAGATTAGGAGAGATAAAATGGTAATTACATGTGTCAATTTTTATATGGAGTAGACATGCTATTAGGCATATAAATTAGTCATCTCTATCATTGCTCTATTATATGTAACATCCTTTTTTTAGACATGTAAATCATAAATGTCACTGAATATTCAAATGAACATAATTGTTGGCCGTTCGAGGTTACAAGTTATGTATATACTATATAGTTTCATTTTGTGTTCAGCTATTCAACATAAAAGGCCATGTGGAAAACATAGAGTTACTTGTTAATGAGAATGGGAACCATCTAGGTTTCGGTTTAATTCATGTGAGCTTTCCTCTTACATCTACTCAAACAGTATCTTAAATATTTTGCGAAAGGAAGTAATTATGTTCAACTTAGGCGTTTCATGTTTTTGTACAGTTTTATGACAGTCAACATGTCAAGGCTGCGTTGGATATGAACTTAAACTTAGATTTCCAGACTAAAACTATGAAGGTAAAATTTTGCATAATTCATCAAGTTACGTGTTAGCATTTCTTTTTTGGTAGGGCAAAATGATAATATTTTTTCATCTAAACCCTAAGCACGTAATAAATTATGTGTATGCTTTCATTATCAGGCGAATAGTTTGCTTGCTTAATATTTGATAGTAGAAGATTAGTGCTAGTATAGTAGCTCTATATGTTTGGATTGTATGCTATGAAGTTTGAAAGTCATTTCGTGGTTTTCGGTGGTAATAGGCAATAAAACAAAAAGGCCCTACACTTGTAAACTAATGATAAATTGCATATAAACTTGAATTTATGACTCATGTATGTTTAATATTATACATATTTATATGCAAAACTAATAAAAATGTGGCCCTTTTTAAGTGGAGGCCCTGTACGACAGCACCCGTCCGAGACCTCTCTCAATTTGAACAAAGTGTTGTTTAGTTAGTTATTTGTTCTAAGATATTGGAACATCTTTCTAGGCGAGATTAGAGGGTGACAATGGCCCGTATTTTGTAATAGTTATAGTTTTGTGTTTTGATATAATTATTTTATTTTGTATTTAAATAAACTATTATTGCAGGTAGCGGCAGTTGCCAAAAAAGCTTTGTTGATGCCGACGAAGACGTAGAGGGTGTTTGGTAGGAGAGAATCATATAGGATTAAAGTAGAGAATGGAAATGGATAGAAAATGAATGCACCCACAATTCTTGACATCTATTATCTTGTTTGGTGTTAGTAAATAATTGACTTAAGAAAGTATATAATTCTTGTGTTTGGTTGTATTCGTGGAATTGAAATGAACATATATTAGTAAATTTCAATGGTCTTGGGATTAAATTAAAGAATGGAAATGAATAGAAAATGAATGCACCACAATTCTTGAGATTTATTCTCTTGTTTGGTGTTAGTAAAGAATTGACTTAAGAAAGTGTATGATTCTTCTGTTTGGTTGTATCAGGTGGAATTGAAATGAACATATATTATTAAATTTCAATGGTCTTAACTTTTTTAATAATGTGAATGTGTTTTGCTTTTGTTACATATCGTTGTCATTTGTGTTTTCATGAACATAACTATCTAATTATTAGTTTGAACCAATTATAGCATCACAAGTAACTTGTTTATGATTGAAATTTGAAATATTTTCGCATTTGTTTACAATATTCGTTCTTCACTCAAGTTCATTACAAGAAATGAAACACCTCATTAAAATTAGTAGCGGAGTTAGTGCTATCATCTGGTACTAGTAGCTTAGACTGGTGTAAAGCAAGCCAAGGTTTAGCCATGAATAGTATAGCGCAGATCTTTTTTGTGTGATTCTTAAAAAAGATTGGTTTGTTAGCAATTATTTTGCAGTAGTAGCAAAGAGATAACGCTTTATCTGATAATTTTGCTGACTGAGAGTACTTATTCGAGACTCTTTGTTGCGAGATGGATGTTGATGATTTTTTAAAGTTTTCCCACTTAACATTGAATCATGCTCAACTGAGATATGAAACAAAGTACCAGCGTTAGTACTTATATAATGATAACGTGACCCATACTAGTGGTCTTTCATGATACGTTCTTATATCTTCTAACTAGTAAGAACACCAAGCCTTGCACTCAAAACACAATGTACTGATTTTACCTGTTGAATATATAATTCAACCTAGATTATATTACAAAATGCAACATAAATTATTTAGTTTTAATCATATGTCATGTTAGAGATAGATCGTGTAAGCCCAAGTTGACTCATATCTTGTTTTGCCACATTTATTTTTATGCAAAATTTGCACGTTCGGTTTCTCACTGTTAGAAATATATCGCTTACAAGAAAGCCTTATTTTGTTGTACGTTTCATTATTGAATATTTGTATCTTATGTCGCAATTGGAAGACTTTTTTTTGGCTTCAAGCTCATTGACCGGTTATTTTGTCACATGCATGTACAAAATCTTTTATCAAATTTGTTGTTGTATGTTTTAAAGAGATTGTCCAACCAATGCCCTAAGGGCATTGGTTAAGAAGGGTATGGACCCACAAAAAAGGACTAAAAAAATGTTTTTAATTTGAAAATCAGACTTTGTGTGTGGGTTCGAGTTATTTTGTAAGGGTTTATCGATCTTAACCAATGCCTCAGGCGTTGGTTGAACAATCCTGCTTTAAAAGGGCTTTTTTAACTTGTGCCTATAAATCACAAGTTAAGCACACAAAAAGTACACAGAGATTTATATAAAAGCACACTTGTCTGTACTTTTATGTGGATCCCTATGTACTTTTCAGTGGGTCTGTGTGTACTTTCGGTGTGCTTAACTTGAGCCCTAGGGCACAAGTTAGAAAAACCCGTTTTAAAATATCCTATTTTGTGGTTATTTGATTCCGAAATCTGTTTTTGTTTGGTTTTGTACGAAAGTATAGGCAACACTAGATGAACAATAGAACCTTTATTTAGATCTAAGCTGCAATAGTCAAACAGATTAATGATATCCAAATGTTACAAGTTTAGATTAATGTCAATAAGACAATAATCATATGAATGTAAAGACAAGACAAGATCGGTGAAATGATCCGAGAGAAGAGAAGAGAGTGATACAAAAAGGCGCACACTCAGCTGTGTCTAACCCTAGATAAGGGACTTATTAAATAGGAGATTAAGTTTCACTAAGACCCTTCTAACGGCTAGTAGTGACTCATCGCCAGTAAACGAAGAAATGCTTCACAGAAATGAGATTCTTGGAACTTTAAATCTTTAATCGTTTGTCCGTGTTAAACCCACGTAATTAACCACGCAATAAGCCACAACTTGAAAGCCATTAGCAATTGATAGAATGATATGTTTGCCACAGTTACCAACCCAAAATTTAACATTCCCCTTAATCGATGAGTAAACATATCAAACAATATCAATTTTCACACAAAATTTATCTTGATAGACAGGGAGGTTCTTTGTGAGAATGTCTGCAGCTTGGTTTGAAGAGCCAATCTTTTAGCATTTATAATACCTCTAGCAATTTTTTCCATGATGAAGTGAACATTAATTTCAAAGTGTTTTGATCTTTCATGGAAAAATGTGGTTGATGACAAGTTGTAAAGCGATTTGTTATCACAAAAAGATCAACAGAAGATTGATATTAACTTTTAGGTCTTTTAGGAATTTTTGAATCGAATGATTTCACAAAAGACTAGACATAGATCTATATTACGCTCGTGGAAGATTTTGAAAGAGTGTTTTGTTTTTACTTTTCCATGAGATTAAACAATTATTAAAGAAAACACAATAACTCGTGATGATTTTCCGGTTTTCTTGCATTTGCCCAATCGGCATCACTATATCCTTCAAGATGATTTTCGAGTTCTTTGAAATTGTACCTTAGACCTTTTCTGGAGCTCCTTTTAGATATCTCGTAACATTGAGGCACATTCGGATGAGACCTTAAAGGGGAATGCATATATTGTGCCGACAATGAAGCGAGTATGAGATGTCGTGTCTAGTATGGGTGAGATAGATAAGTTTCCCAAGTAACTTCGATAACCATGTGATGTTGACAAGCAAGGGTCATCGGCGGTGGGAATGTATGGAAGGACCGAGTTGGGTTCCATAGGAGTGGACAGTTTGCACCAAGGAGACCAAATTCTTTGAGGAGTTCAAGACAATATTTTCTTTCGGAGACAAATGTCATTCCCGTTTTAGAACCTCAATGCCAAGAAAGTATTTTAGATTTCCCAGTCTTTAATATGAAACTTTGTTTTAGGAACTCTTTGAATCGGTTTATCTCATTAGTGCAATTTCCAGAAGGACAATATCATCCACATAAACAAGCGAGCAATAAACTTGTTATTCTCTGTTTTGGTGAACAAAGAGTGATCATTAACAGATTGAACAAAGTTATTTTCTTTTAAAACAACGACAAGTTTTTCATTCCATTTCACGGGAGCTTGTTTTAAGCCATATAGGATTTGACAAGTTTACGACTTTATTCTTATTGTTCTCATTCTGGAACCCTTGGGATGGTCATATAGATATCCTCATCAAGATCTCCATACAAGAAAGCATTATTAACATCAAGTTGAAAAAAGAGGCCATTTGTTTTTACTGGCTAAGGCAATAAGACATCCGACAAGTGAACATTTTACAACAGAGAAAAGTTTCATCATAGTCTATTCCTTCCTTTGGTTATAGCCTTTAACAACTAGTCTAGCCTTGTATCTATCAACTTCACCATTGGCTTTATATTTGATTTTAAATATCCATTTGTAGCCAATAGGAATTCTATTAGGAGGTAGATCGGTTATATCCCAAGCATGGTTTTCATTTAAGGCCTCAATTTCGAATTCATAGCATCAACCCAATTACTATCATGGATAGCTTCTTCATATGGTGGGTTCAATACTTTTATTAAGACTAGATGCAAAGCGATAATTATCTTTGTTAAGATTGGAGTAATTAACAACCTTTTCAACACCATATTTGACTTTTTCTTCTATAATAAAGTCATTAAGATTCTTGGGCAACTTGGAAACTCGGTTGACCTTCTAGAAGTAATGGTCGGCAAGCCTCTTTCTTGTTCAGAGAATCGGTGTTGTATCGGCCAGGATCGAAGCCGCATTAGCGAATATGAATCATGTGATATGTTGCCCTCGTGGTATGTAT
Source organism: Chrysanthemum lavandulifolium (assembly GCA_022545495.1). Classification (NCBI taxonomy): domain Eukaryota; kingdom Viridiplantae; phylum Streptophyta; class Magnoliopsida; order Asterales; family Asteraceae; genus Chrysanthemum; species Chrysanthemum lavandulifolium. The sequence goes on along the minus strand of CM040241.1, from coordinate 308,095,989 downwards.
TATCATCTATAGATGTTGCAAGCGGTTAAATCAATCCTAGTAGGATGACTTACCACTATGCCATCATCATAGGATGTCACTCTCCTTCATCATTGGGACTTATTTGTGAGTCAAAGAAATTTTGTGATTTAAATCTTTTGGTACAAAGGTTTCAACAAAAGGTTTGACACGTAATTTTCATTTGAAGGTAAAAGCAGTTTCATAAAATTTGACATCTACGGAGTAAAGATATTTTTTGTTTCAAGGCTCAAGAGTTTATAGCCTTTCTTCTCATTTGAGTAACCAATAAAGACACTTTTTTCGGACCTACTACCAAATTTATCGAGATGTTAAGAATGGTGGCATAGCATAGGCGTGACCAAAGACTCTAAGGAGAGAGAGTGAAGGTCATGCCCATACACAAGGAAGAACGGGGACTTTCGAGTAATCAAGAGGGCAACCTGTTTATGACATAGGCGTGAGTTAGAACACATTCAGACGAAAGATTTAGAGGTAATTCCCACAAACATGAGGATCTAGCTACATTAAGGAGATGCCTATGTTTCTTTCTCGCTAATACCATTTTGTTGTGGTGTATAAACACAAGAGGTTTGATGTAAAATTCCTTTTCATGGAAAAATGTTGAAGTTTATTATTGACAAATTTCATCCCATTATCACTTCTAAAGATCTTGACATTGTGTTCAAATTGATTTGATAGCATGTGAGTAAAGTTAACAATGGAAACATAAACATCATCCTTCCCATAAGCATATAAACCCACAACGCCCCTAGAATAGTCATCAACAACGCTTAAAAATATTTGTAACCATCTCGCTAGTGACTTTATATGGTCCCCATACATCAAGATGGACAAGTTGACCAATTTTAGAGGAATGGTTCCTGGTTTGTTTAGCTTTATTACGTGTATCACAGAGATGATCGATTTCGGATGTACTATCAAATTTAAGAGTGGGTTTAAGTATGTAGGACTTGGTGAGAGGATGACCAAGTCTTTGATGCCAAAGATTTTTGAAACATGACAAACACATATGCGATTATTAGAAATAATCTTACATGAAGAATCAATATCAAACATATATAACCCATCGTGTTGTTTACCAATCCCACAATCCTTTTTGATGTAAATCCTATATATAGCAATTAGATTCATTAAACCCGACAAACATCTTATTGTCTCTAGCAATTTTATGAACAGATAGCAAACTAACATTGTACTCGGGAACAACAAGTACATCAAAAGAGTTAGATCATTATTGATTTTAAATTACCAATTTTTGTAATTAAGGCTGATCAGTTGGGATGTCCAACAGTTAAACCAAGATTTGAAATGTTAACAACATTGATTAAAAATTTTCGATCCACAGTCATGTGTCGATTTGCACCAGAATCAACAATCCAACCAAGGCGATGTTTCGGATAATGTCTTAGTGTTGTTGTTAAAAACTTGTTGAAGTTTATATTAAACTTGACAACGCCATTAAAGAAGGTTCACGAAAATTTTTACGCCAAGTTGGCATTAGCGAGATGACACATTGTTGTCATTGAGAAGACTCATAAGTCTTGAGAGTTGCTCATTAGACAAGGAGGCAGGAGAGTTGTTGGCACTATTATCGGTGACAAGATTGGTTTAATGAAACATTATTCTTCTTGAAGCTCGCTGAAAGGTTTACCATTAAAATTTCTCTTAGCATATCCGGCGGGATAGCCAACAAGATCATAACATCTATCAATGGTGTGACCGGGTTTTTGCAATTAGTACATTTGAGGTTCATGCTTGGTCCTCTGCTATTAGAGTCTATTACAGTATTAAGACCATAAACTTTGTTGTTAAAACTTCTTTTGTTATCAAAATTTTTCCACCATCGAAGTTTTTGCAAAGAAAAGTCGTAGCATGGGTTTAGCATGTTCCCAGATGATACATTTCGTGAGACTCTTCTCGAGACAACGAGAAAGCAGTTTTGACATTAGGTAAAGGTCTCGGTTAAAATATTGCTTTTGATGGGAACATAGAAGTCATCAAGACCCATAAGAAATTGCATTAACTTGATTAGTGATTATGTTTTTCAAAATGTTTTGACCTCACAAGTGCAAGGAGGCAAGCTAATCATACAATCAAATTGTTTCCAAAAAGAGTTAAGATTGTTGTAGTAATCGAAGAGAGGACCACTTTGACTAAGAGAGTTTATATTTTATGCAAATTAAAAATAGTGAATCATCAACCTTATCATAAGTATCTTTAAGATCATTCCACATTTCATAGCGGTTTTGGCATAGATAGCCCTGACAAATAATTCGGTGAGAGAATTAAGAATCAAGTAACCACAACGAGTTACAAGTGTCCCATTGATTAGCAAGATTAGGGTTTGAATCGTTTCTTATCAAGTACCATCAATAAACCCTAACTTATTATGGTTCCTTAAGGCAAAGGTCATGGCCATATTCTATATTTTATAATTTTCGGTTCTGTGAGTTTGATAGAAATAATGGAGTCCCATTAGTGTTATTAGGTGTAAGTACAAAGCATCCCCAAAGGATAAGCTTTTCTTAGTGGAACCACCACCACCAGCAGTATCATCACCAATAGCCATAATACAAATAATAAGGCAGAGATAAAGAATCATGGACATATATAATAATAAGAGTGAATAGACAAGTAAAAAGACTTTGCAATAAGAAACTACAAGCACCAAGCACGTGGACTAGGGTAAACCGAGGCGGTGTTCGTACCACTCAAAGGTGGCGAGATCAAGATGTTAGTCTACCGTTTGCACCCAGAGACTTAAGTCTTGTATGTTTAAAGAGAAGATAAGACTTAGACTTGCGAGAGAAATATGCGTGGAAGAACAATCACAATCACCCTAGATTCACTTAGTCTAGGGTAAATTGTAAGCAGAAGATAGCCGTGATTACGCCAATAGCAATAACCCTAAACCACACCTTTGTTGCCAAAGAGAATCAATGAGCACGATGCTCGATACCATGTACGAAAGTATAGGCAACACTAGATGAACAATAGAACCTTTATTCGGATCTAAGGCGCAATAGTCGACTTAGATTAATAATATCAAATGTTACAAGTTTAGATTAATGTCAATAAGACAATAATCATATGAATGTAAAGACAAGACAAGATCGGTGAAATGATGCGAGAAAGAAAGAGTGATACAAAAGGCGCACACTCAGTGTGTCTAACCCTAGATAAGGGACTTATTAAATAGGAGATTAAGTTTCACTATGACCCTTCTAACGGCTAGTAGTGACTCATCGTGAAACGAAGAAATGCTTCGTGAAATGAGATTCTTGGAACTTTAAATCTTTAATCGTTTGTCGAGTTAAACCCACGTAATTAATCCTTCAATAAGCCACAACTTGAAAGCCATTAGCAATTGATAGAATGATATGTTTGCCACAGATTACCAACCCAAAATTTAACAGGTTTGTTAGTCTTAGATTTGGGAATGTGAATGATGGGTAGTATCCTCTCTAAAATGGGTACAATTAGGTTATAAAAATTAGGGGTTTTATTTTTCTTGTGTTTCTACATATTTTCTAGTTAAGAATTTGATTTTTAATAAATTTTAGGTTTTATAATTTTAGAGTTAGAATTTAAATAGTGTTTTAAAAATAGTTTAATCTTGTTAAATTCATATCTTTTAATCTAGGGATCTAAAATTAGTGATTCTTTTTGCTAAAATCTTAGTTTTTATTCTATTATTTTTAGAAAATTAATTTGTTAATTGATTTGCATTTTGTGATTAGTTAGTTTTAATTGCTCGCGTTTTAATTTCTCGTCGTTTATTTTACTAGAATTAAGCGTGATTTCTTTTTAATTGTTTTGCTTGTATTGTTGCTTTAATTTTCTTAGAGTAAAATTCAAAATCAAGAATTGAATCTATTCTTAACCCGATTCCAAACATTTCCAATAATCTCAATTCACGCCTCGTCGGGAAAATGATCCGGGTAATTACTCCCTTGTACAAAAACGACAAACCAACAAGTATACACAACCTAAGCCTCGTATAATTCTTAAATAGTAGTCTACCAAGAGGTTTTGGCCGTTGGTATAAATTGGAACACAACCTAATTCCTTGAACCAAAGCAATGATAATAAATTTTCTGCAATATGCAGGGTATTACACTTTCACAAAATCTAGTCCCACAAAAAAATTGATATTCATGAAATTGAAACCATAATCATCTGATTCTGAATCCAGAGGGTAGATGGGATTGGATTTCCCGCAAAAACATATTAATCAAGCCAGTTTGCGAGTTGAAAAAGTTTGTGATTAGCACCATTTAACTTGTGAGATGTGACTAATTCAATTTAACTCGATACAATTAAAATGTGACCGAGTTGGAAACAACTTTTATGTGCGCAATTACTCTGTATCTAATCGAGAGGGCATAAACTATTGGACTAAAACCGTTATACCCGATAAACTAGAAGGACCGATAATTTATTTAACCCTATCAAATAAATATTCAATATATTTCAATTTAGGACCAAAAATTTAGTTAACGCAGAAAAACTTCAAATAAATATTCAATAAATATCAAATAAATATTCAAACCTATAAAACAGTTGCAAAAGCAATTTCCCCAACTGCGGTTCAACCCTCTAAAACAGTTGCAAAAGTAATTTATACTCTTTCGTGAACTCGGTTCAAGCCTCTAATATTGTTGCAAAACATCTCTCAAATTAACAAAAGCAATTTATACTCTTGCTCCCCAACTGCAAATCAATTTAGGTACTCTTGTTTCTTCCTAATTCAAACTTTTTTAAATCAATTTTATATTCTTGCACCCCAATTGTTTGTCGAAATGGCTCCCATTGTTTTTTACTATAGACTTTTTTGCTAGCAATTTCAGAGATGAAGAAATGTGTTGTTAATGGATGGAACAATTTCAAGCATGCCAACAAAGGGAAAGATGAATCAGATTGGCGTTCATTGCCTCCCGACCAAAAGGAAAAGTATGCAGGATCACAAAAATAGAAAGATGTTAACATATCGTGTGCTCTTTCAAAATTCAGTAATATTGTAAATAAGTTCAAGTTACATCTTTGTGTAGAGTTAGCCGATAGTCCATTTAGGTTCCTTTTAAATCTAAAAGGATATAACTTAAATATTGATTTGATAAAAAAAATTGTGGCTAGATTTAACTCAGAGGATAAATCATTCATAGGGAATGATAAGGAGCTTAAACCTCAGAAAGAAGATTTTGAAAAAAATTTAGATTTAGGAAAAAAGGAGGATTATCTCAAGATGGTAAATGATGCGCCTTCTACTTCTACTGGTTTCGACGAGACTCTGTATCTTGTGAAAAAGGGCACAAGAAAGGATACAGTGTGCATGAAATCTGTGGTAGATATGCTAGAGAAAAAAATCTGATGTAGACAATTTCAAGCGATCTTTTGCTCTGCTTTGCTTGAGGTATATAGTGTGTTCTCCCTCTAACCGGAAGTTGGGAAAAACAATCACGAGTGCGTGGAGCGTGTTGAGGATTTAAGAAATCAAGAATGGGAGATTTAGCCTAAAATATTTGGAAAAAGAATTCAAACCTACATAAATTCTAAAGCGGACCGGCAAGAAGAGCTTAGGGGCTCGATGGTTTTCTTACAGGTTAGCTTTCAAATTTTATTTATTGCAAGGCTTAAATAACGGCATAGTTTTAAATTGAGTTTGTGTTTTTTGTAGTTATATTATCGTAACAAAGTGGAGAATATGAAGATCGAATAATTAATCAAAGATAATATAAAATTACCGGTGACATTTGACGATGTATGTGAGATGTATTTCAATTAATTTTCCATTTAATCTTGTTGTCTTTTGGTTTAATGAGTAATGATCTAAACAGGAGATCGTGAGTGCATATGAGGTTGTTAGGACATCAATGATGACCGATGGAAAATCACGTTACAAAATTTAAAAAGCTGATTTGGTATTACATTAGATTTGGGCCGGTGAGGACATGGGGGTTAAGATGAGGTTAAGGAGGACATGGAATCGGCGAGGACATGAATCTTGATGAAGATGCACGGCGTGTGGACATGTTAAGTGTGGGTCCTTTCAGTATCCGTAAAATGCGTGTTGAAAGGACCCACTTATCATGTCCATACCGGTGCATCTTCATCAGCATCCATGTCCTCGCCAATTTCCATGTCATCTTAACCTCATCTTAACCCCCATGTCCTCACCGTTCAAATCGATGTAATACCAAATCAGAGCTTTTAAGGCAGGACATGATTTTCCATCACCATCATTGATGTCCTAACAACCTCATATGCACTCACGATCTCCTTTCTAGATCATTGCTCATTAAACAAAAAGACAGCAAGATTAAACGGAAAATTAATTGAAATACATCTCACGTACATCGTCAAATGTCATCGTAATTTTATATTATCTTTGATTGGTCTTCGATCTTTATATTCTCCACGTTATGATAATATAACTACAAAACACAAACTCAATTTAAAACTATGCCGTTATTTAAGCCTTGCAATAAATAAAATTTGAAAGCTAACCTATAAGAAAACCATCGAGCCCCTAAGCTCTTCTTGCCGCCGCTTAGAATTTATGTAGGTTTGTCCAAATATTTGGGGCTAAATCTCCCATTATTGATTTCTTAAATCCTCAACACGCTCCACGCACTCGTGATTTTTTCGAACTTCCGGAGGAAGCACACCTATATACTCAGCAAAGCACATAAAAGCTCGCTTGAAATTATCTACATCATGTTTTTTCTAGCATATCTACCGGATTTCATGCGCATCCTTTGTGCCCTTTTCACAAGAAACAGTAGTCTCGTCGAACCGAGAGAAGTGAAGGCGATCATTTACCATCTTGAGATAATCCTCCTTTTCCTAAGTCCAAAATTTTTCAAATCTTCTTCGAGGTTTAAGCTCCTTATCATTCACTATGAATGATTTATCCTCCGAGTTAAATCAAACACATTTTTTTTATCAAATCAATATTTAAGTTATATCCTTTAGATTTAAAAGGAACCTAAATGAACTATCATTAACTCACAAAGATGTAACTTGAACTTATTTACATTATCAAATTTGAAAGAGCACGATATGTTAACATCTTTCGCTTTGGTGATCCTACATACTTTTCCTTTGCGGTCGGGAGGCAATGAACGCTAACTGATGCATCTTTCCTTTGTTGGCATGCTGAAATTGTTCCATCCATTAACAACACCTTCTTCATCTGCGGTGCTAGCAAAAATTTATAGTAAAAACAGTGGGAGCCATTTCCACAAACAAATGGGGTGCAAGAATATAAAATGATTTAAAAGTTTGAATTAGGAAGAATAAGAGTACCTAAATTGATTTGCGATTGAGAGCAAGAGTATAAATTGCTTTTGTTAATTTGAGAGACGCTTTGCAACAATTTTAGAGGCTTGAACCGAGTTCAAAAAGTATAAATTGCTTTTGCAACTGCTTGTAGGTTGAACCGCAATTGGGAAATTGCTTTGTAAACTGTTGAGGTTTGAATATTTATTTAAAAGACTCGTTAACTTAATTTTGGTCCTAAATTGAAATATATTGAATATTTGTTGATAGGGTTAAATAAATTATCGGTCCTTCTAGTTTATCGGTATAACGGTTTTAGTCCAATAGTTTATGCCCTCGATTAGATGCGAGTGATTGCTCGCATAAAAGTTGTTTCCAACTCGATCACATTTAATTGTATCGAGTTAAATTGAATTAGTCACATCTCACAAGTTAAATGGTGCTAATCACAAACTTTTCAACTCGCAAACTGGTTTGATTAATATGTTTTTGCGGGAAATCCAATCCCATCTACCCTCTGGATTCAAAATCAGATGATTATGGTTTCAATTTCATGAATATCAAATCTTTTGTGGGACTAGGTTCTGTTCCGATTTATACCAACGGCCAAAACCTGTTGGTAGACTACTATTTAAGAATTATACGAGGCTTAGGTTGTGTATACTTGTTGGTTTGTTGTTTTTGTACAAGGGAGTAATTACCCGGATCGTTTTCCCGACGAGGCGTGAATTGAGATTCTTGGAAATGTTTGGAATCGGGTTAAGAATAGATTCAATTCTTGATTTTGAATTTTACACTAAGAAAATTAAAGCAACAATACAAGTAAAGCAGTTAAAAGAAATCACAATTAATTATAGTAAAATAAGCGTGCGAGAAATTAAAAGCGAGCAATTAAAACTAACTAATCACAAAAATGCAAATCAATTAACAAATTAATTTTCTAAAAATAATAGACTAAAAACTAAGATTTTAACAAAAAGAATCACTAATTTTAGATCTCTAGATTAAAAGATATGAATTTAACAAGATTAAACTATTTTTAAAACACTATTTAAATTCTAACTCTAAAATTATAAAACCTAAAATTTATTAAAAATCAAATTCTTAACTAGAAAATATGCAGAAACACAAGAAAAATAAAACCCTAATTTTAAAACCTAATTGTACCCTAATTTTGAATTATTAAGACTAAACCTAATTTTATTTAAACTATTTTTTTAAATGAATTAAATCGAAATTTAAAGAAAATAGAAAAGACAGGACCAAAGATGTTAAATGGAAAGCAGAAGGGTAGGCGGAGTAAAATGCAATATTTATACTCCTTTGAAAGCGAATAACCCTACACTATCTCTATATTACCAAGCAGACCTGCGATTAACAAAAATCTAGCTTATTGAGCTTGACTTATTAAGGAAAATGTAAAAGAAAATTTGATTATTGCCTTATAAGAAACATGATTATAAAAGAAAAAAAACTACCTTATCAACAGAATAAAATGAGGATTATGAGTATTTAAAGGCGATCCAAAACCCTAACTGAAGTCATGGTGTGTCAGTCAAGGCCCAGTCAAAGGTCAGTCAAAGCCCAAGTCTAACGAAGCCCCTCTTTTGCCGCCAAGCATAGTTTTCCCGCCCATATATAGAAGAGGCAAAATAATGACACGTCAGAAAGGACACGTCATCATCAACGTGTCAACAAGGATATCCCAGACATGCCAACAAGGACACGTCATTAATGACACATCAACAAACGACGCATCAAAAAATCAGATTTGACTTTTAAAAACAGTTTTAAGCAAATCTAAGGCAAAACAGCTTATGACCTTTGTAGATTAATTTTCCTCAGCGTCTGCAATGTTTCCTCGATATCTCGGAAGATCTCGGGTTCCGTTCTGCTTTTGATTACGATGTCATCGACATAAACCTCCAGGTTAGGAAGTTTTTATAAAGTTAAATGACTAAATGTGACAACTTGAAATGTTAGGGGCTAAAAGTGTAATTGGACTAAACTTAACTAAGAGGGAAAAAAATCCCAAATTTAAAAAACTCAAGAACACAAGAAGTTTAATCACCAACAAAAAAATCCCAAATTGAAAAAAATTATAAAATTAAAGAAGATGAATCACCAACAAAAAATCGAAATGTTGAAGACGTGGTTGAAACAACAAGAAGACAAAATTTCAAGCTTTAATGCTTTTTTCAAAGAATTGGAAGTTGCTGAGTTTAATGATTATTTGATAGTGGAATACCTGAATGGGCTTTGGTTTACTGAGGATTATTTGACAGTGGAAATGCGAAGAAAGGTTGTGTAACACTTTTAAAGAGCCAAAGAACTACAACTGAAGAAAAGTTATGGTGTGAAAAACTTATTCAGACGTTTGGGACACTAGAGGAATTACAACGGAGGGAGAGGCAGCTAATGAAAAGTAAAATCGACAATAGAAAAGGTATTTTGAATTTGTTTGGAATTTCCTTAGTTGTTTGGAACATCTTTTTTGTATATGTAGTTTGGTAGATAATATGTTATCCCAAACACCATACATTTTTATTTGATTTAATGGATAAGATTAATCCCAACAATTTAAAAAACTCACTTTCATCCTCTTTTTTAAAATATTAATAACTTTCAAACCATTAATCGTTAAGCGAAAAAAAAGTATCATTGCGACGAGAATTTAATTATCTTTCTATAGATAGGCACTTTGATATATTTTCGACAAAAATTTTTTTTCCGTATTTTTCACCTTTTTTTTAAGTTTTTTTGTTTTTTTACGTTACTGAAATTTGCATTAAAATATCATATATGATAACACTAATTTGAATACCACATGTGATATTAGTGTTAAATCATATATGATATGTATATCATATGTGATTTATCATATATGATTTAACACTAGTATCACATATGATATTACATATCATATGTGATTTAACATTAATATCACATGTGATTTCAAATTAGTGTTAAATCATATATGATATTTTATGCAAATTTCAGTTTCGAAGAAAGACGAAAAAACGTGAAACAAATGATTTTTTTTCTTTTTCGAAAGTATATCAAAGTGCCCGTCTATAGAAAGATAATTAAATGCTCGTCGCTATGGTGTAATTATTTTTTCTTAACGATTAACGGTTTAAGAGATATTTAAATTATAAAAAAATAGGTGAAATAATAAAATGTTTTTAATCTGAGCCATTGATTTTATTTTAGATGAATGGTGGAGATGAGTTCTTTTGTATGTAATATAAGTTTGGTATGTAAAATAACTTTCCTCTTGCTTTATTTATTAAAGTTGACTGTGACAAATAAAGTAAGTATGAGTTAAGCATATGTACACTGCTCCCTTTGTTGCATTTTATTCAAATATTTATAAGGAAATCGTTTCATCAAAAATTAAAATGGAAAACCTGAAAAATGTTGATCTTTGCAAGGATCAAAACAAAGGTGATGAAGATAAAATAGTTTACGCAGGAAATCTACATCATGATTTTACTAAAGAATATCTTCAAAAGGTTTGGACATTACTCAAAATCGTATTTAATTTTTGTAATTTTTAATCTTTCGTTTTGTTGATAAAGTGAATATAATATATAACATCCTTCTTTAGGCATGTAAATCATAAATGTCACTAAATATTCAAATGAATATAACTGTTGGCCATTCGATGTTACAAGTTATGTATATACTATATAGTTTCATTTTGTGTTCAGCTATTCGAGATAAAAGGCCATGTGGAAAACGTAGAGTTACCTGTTAATGAGAATGGAAACTATCTAGGTTTCGGTTTAATTCATGTGAGCTTTCCTCGTACATCTACTCAAACAGTATCTTAATCACTTTGCAAAAGGAAGTCAATTTTGTTCAACTTAGGCGTTTCATGTTTTTGTTCAGTTTTATGACAGTCTACATTAGGGGTGTCATTCGGGCTGACCCGACCCAAACCTGACCCGACTCGAACCCGACCTGACCCGAACCCGACCCGAGTCAATTCAGGTCGGGTCAATCGGGTTCAAAATTATATTCAGGTCAATCGGGTCAACCCGAATTGACCCGAGTTCTAAACAAGGTCGAGTTCGATATGTTTTTTTAGCCTTGACCTGACCCGAACCCCGACTAACCCGGCTCAACAACACTTGTACATGTAAAAATACTCGGGTTGACCCCGAACCCGAATTGACCCGACCCGAGTTGACCCGAGTACTAAACAAGGTTGGGTTCGGGTATGTTTTTTTAAGGCTTAACCCGATTTGACCCGAACCGAGTTGACCCGAACCCGACCGAGTCAACCCGAATAACACCCCTAGTCAACATGCCATGGCTGCGTTGAATATGAACTTAAACTTAGATTTCCAGACTAAAACTATGAAGGTAAAATTTTGAATAATTTATGAAAGTTATGTATTAGCATTTCCTTTTTGGTAGGGCAAAATGATAATAATTTTTCATTTAAATCCTAAGCACGTAATAAGTTATGTGTATGTTTTCATTATCAGGCAAATAGTTTGCTTGCGTAATATTTAATAGTAGAAGAGTAGTGTTAGTATAGTAGCTCTTTATGTTTGGATTGTATGCTATGAAGTTTGAAAGTTATCTCGTGGTTTTCGGTGGTACTAGGCAATAACAACATGAATGCCCTATTACACTTGTAAACTAATGATAAATTGCATACAAACCTGAATTGTATGACTCGTGTATCGTATTTATATGCAAAACTAATAAAAATGTGACCCTTTTTAAGTGGAGGCCCTGTGCGACAGCACAAGTTGCACACCCCTCTGAGACCTCTCTCGATTTGAAAATTTTAGATAGTTTATTTGTTCTAAGATATTGGAATATCTTTCTAGGCGAGATTGGAGGGTGACAATGGCACGTATTTTGTAATACTTATAGTTTTGTGTTTTGATCTAATTATTTTATTTTGTATTTAAATAAATTATTACTGCAGGTAGCGGCAGTTGCCAAAAAAGCTTCGTTGATGCCAATGAAGAAGTAGGGGGTGTTTGGTAGGAGAGAACCATATGGGATTAAACTAGAGAATGAAAATGGATAGAAAATGAATGCATCACAATTCTGAAGATCTATTCTCTTGTATGGTGTTAGTAAAGAATTGACTTAAAAAAGTGTATGATTCTTCTGTTTGGTTGTATCAGGTGAAATTGAAATGAACATATATTAGTAAATTTCAATGGTCTTATAATTAAACTAGAGGATGAAAATGGATAGAAAATGAATGCACCACAATTCTTGAGATCTATTCTCTTGTTTGATGTTAGTAAAGAATTGACTTAAGAAAGTGTATGATTCTTCTGTTTGGTTATATCAAGTGGAATTGAAATGAACATATATTAGTAAATTTCAACGGTCTTAAGTTTTCTAATAATGTGAATGTGTTTTGCTTTTGTTACATATCGTTGTCATTTGTGTTTTCATGAACATAACTATCTAATTATTAGTTTGAACCAATTTTAGCATCACAAGTAACATATTTATTATTGAAATTTGAAATATTTTTGCATTTGTTGACAATATTCGTTCTTCACTCAAGTTCATCACAAGAAATGAAACACCTCATTAAAATTAGTAATGATTTATTGAAGCCGTGCTTACAATAGCGGAGTTGAAGTGCTATAGCTTCTGGTACCAGTAGGTTAGACTGGTGTAAAGAAAGGTTTAGCCATGAATAGTATAGCGCGGTTTTTTGTTGTGTGATTCTTAAAAAAGACTGGTTTGCTAGCGATGATTTTGCAGTAGTAGCAAAGAGATAACGCTTGACCTGATAATTTTGCTGACTAAGAGTACTTATTCTAGATTCTTTGTTGCGAGATGGATGTTGATGATTTTTTAAAGTTTTGCCACTCAACATTGAATCATGCTCAACTGAGATATGAAACAAAGTACCTGCATTAGTACTTATATAATGATAACGTCACGTGTCACTATGAAGTCGGTAACTGAACAAATTCTCCTCAATATCATATCACCATCTTCAAATACTTTATCTCATGAACTTAGCAAGTTAACAACATACAACTTTGTTACAAATATTTCTAACACTTCATCATTTTTATAAAGTAAATGTGTGTGGCAACAATTAGTTTCTATCATATCTCTTCTCTTACAATCACTTTGGCCTTTTGACTTTGCATTCAATCGAATCAAATAGTTTGCTCTGTTTCATTTATCTTACGAGTTAATACTTAATATGATCATTAATAATTTTTAAAGGCAAATACGTAATCAAGAATACAACAAGTGATAAATTGATAATCATCAAGGCTACAAGCAACTAACACTTTAATAGTGAACAAAAACTATCGATTAAATCACAATTCAATATTTCAAATAATTGAAGACACAAAGATTTAAAGAAGTGAATACGTAATTGTGATCACTAATGAAAGAACAAATCAATAAAAGCATTCAATACCTTATCAGAAAGACATTTCGTTTGATCGGTTTATTCACTTGTTATACTCGTCTTCCTCTTGACTCTTGAGTTTCAGTAGTTATAATTTTTTAATCCAAAAAACGCAATATTGGATCGGTAATATTGATAGGGGCCGATTGTTCCTATTCTTAAAATATTAGGCTTTTAAACTATATTATAGTGGACTTATTGGGCTAGTTGAGGGAGGCCTAGCACCCACTAGTCCCCCCATTGCCTCCGCCCCTGATAACGTGACCCAGACTAACGTGACCCAGACTAAATTGTAGAGTAATATTCTATGACCAAGTAAAACGAAGAATGTGATGGTTTTTGATCTACATTATGTATTATATACTACTACCTGTTCACTAACTTGTTAAATTGGTTGTTTACTTATTACTTTGTTAATTTCGTTTGTACTTATCAGTTCTTTTTTGTTAATGAAGCTGAGTTGAAAAGTGTGATTGCCAAAGAAACCGGTTTAAAACCCGAGGAGCAAAAGTCATAGTTTCATCAAAAATTAAAATAGGGAAACCTAGAAAATGTTAATTTCGGCGGGAAATATAAGACAAAGATGATACAAACGTTGGTAAAGTATTGTATGCTGAAATCTAAATTTGGACATCACTGAAGAAGATCTTAAAAAGGTTTAGACATCACTCAAATTGTATTTAAGTTTTGTAATTATTAATCTTTCTTTTTTTTGATAAAAGTGAATATCATATGTAACATCCTTTTTTTAGTCATGTAAATCGTAAATGTCACTTAATATTCAAACAAATATAATTGTTGGTCTTTCAATGTATACGAGTTATGTATATACTATATATATAGTTTCATTTTCTGTTGATATTCGAGATACATTGTCATGTGGAAAAGGTGGTGTTACTTATTGATGAGCAGGGGAGGCGTCGAGGTTACGGTTTCATTCATGTGAGCTTACATCTACTGAAACAGTATCTTAAGTATTTTGTGAAGAAAATTAATTATGGTCAACTTACTCGTTTCATGTTTCTATTTAGTTTAAACATCTTCAAGATGCCATGCAAGCCCAGCAGAAGTGAACAGTAACTACGAAATCAGAGATCGAGTTATCAAGGTAAAAATTTTCATGATTCATCATCAACTTACATTTCTTTTTTGGTAGGGAAAAATAATAATATTTTTCATTTAAACCCTTCTACAATCTACATAGTTTACGAAAATGTTAACTAATGCCGTGATTTACTCAAAAGTTCTCACGAGTCAAAAACATATTATGTTATAGTAGTAGCATTTACGTATGAAAAAAGCTAATGCATGTTTGTTACTATGTAGTGAAATGGATTGGATTTGCTCCGAAAGAACTCGTTCATCGTTCAAGTTAGCTTTAAATTTGTTTCCTCTATGTGGTGTTGATTTATAGCACAACACACCATGCACATATCAAGTTAGAAAATGAGTTGACCGTGTAAAAATAAGTAATTTTTAGAATGGATTGAAACAGATTGAGTTAACCCAAACAATGTGATTAGTTAATTCATAAATTCAATATATCAGACGATTAATCACGCACAGTAGCGACAATTTAGGGGTGTCAAATGGGTCGACCGACTCGAACCCGATAAGCCCTATAAAGTCGGGTTGATTCGGGTCCAACTTAGCTTATGAGGTCTATCAGGTCAACCCGATAAACCCGATAGCATAATTGGGCCGGGTTAGGGTGTTCATTACTTTGTTATCGGGTTAACCCTATAAGCCATAATGACACATTAAAAATTTAATTATTTTTTTTTAACTAAATCCAGGGGCGGTGCCAGAAAGTTTTTGTCGAGGGGGCAAAATATGATAATTTTTAGAAACTACAATTTTTACAAAAATTACAAAAATAGTCGAAAAATTTGAAAATTTACACTACAATTTTTTTCCCCGGACCTTTCCTTATCTCCGCCTCTGACTAAATCGCTTTTGTCATACTTAATTAATCACAATTCTTAATTAGTAAGCTTGCCACATCTTCAAATTTGATTATGGTGTCTTGCAAACCTGCTTCAGTAGCTTACTTTTATTATTCTTTTTTGCTTAAATGGATCCGTATTGGAAATCCTACTTTTTTTTTTGCTTATATATATGGTAAACATTTACTATTAGGTCTCCAATTCTCTCTCGAAGACGGTGCGAACAAAGCAGCAGCTCACAGTCTATCAATGCAAGGCAAAAATGGCAAATTGACATATTAACTAAATCCGTACTGAAATGTTGAAGTTTGTCCACAAGGTACAAAGTACTCTAAATTTTTTATGTATGTCAACTGCTGAACAGTTGATGATACATTTCAATTTATATGTGTTCCTGTTAATAAAAATTTGATCCTGGTTGATCTTATTACATTTCAAGTTTATTTATCATCTGTTCTTGCAATATATAATTTTTTTTTTACCAAAACGGACATAAAAATGCTCATCAATAGAAGTTGAAGAACCAAAGAGACATATTGAAGACAAGCTATATACCTTAGATTATTCATCATACTAAGAGTGATGGGTATCGTAACGAAAGTCACTCGCCAATCCTAGGTAGCTTATCTTAAGCAATAAAAACATGAATAATCTTAAGCAATAAAAACATGAGTGATTCAAATACAGATGGCTCGCCACTCGCCAATCCTAGGTAGCTTATCTTAAGCAAAAAAAACATGAATAATCTTAAGCAAAAAAAACATGAGCGATACCCATCACTACACCAAGGTGGCTCGCCACTTTGCAATTCGCCACCCAACGAAATGAATACGACAAACAAAAATTAATAATCAACCGTTTGATAATGGTTACACTAAAAAAAAAAAAAAAAAAAAAAAAAAAAAATCAAATTAAAACTTTACCCCTTTATAAATAATACCCCATTTTATAAAAGCCTTCACACACTTCTTTTTCAAACCTCTACATCTTAAGCAATAAAACATGAGTGATTCAAATACTGATTCGATCTTGATGATATAGAAGATATCGAGATGATTACGAAAGTTGCGATTATGGACAATCGTTGCGAGAACAAGAAGCCGAAAGTTCACGCACCGTAATTACATCCACCGTGAGTGTGGCGTTCTTTGAAGAACGACTGATGTCCGACTATTTTGGTTATTATCCAAAATATCCGGATTACTATATTAGACTTCGATTTCGTATGAGCCGTAAACTATTTTTAGAAATAGTACAAGGTATTGAAAATCATATTCAAACTGTTGATCCTCTTCCACTGAATTTTGATTTCTTTAGAGTCCGACCCGATGCTACGGGTGCAATGAGTATGGGTGTTATTATGAAATGCACATCCGCCATACGCCAATTGGCATACGGCACTACACATGATGCATTTGATGAATATTTGCAAATGGGGTCACATGCACGCAATTGTCTAGATTTTTTACTATGTGTGTAATTGAATTGTTTATGCAGAGTTTTAAGAAATCCTAATTTGAATGAAATTCAAAATTTATATAACGCATACCACGATCCACGGGTTTCGGGGAATGCTTGGAAGCATTGATTGTATGACCGGGAATGGAAAAGCGTCGTTGAGTGGCATGGGCAATTTCATAGAGGTGATAAAAATATCCAACTATTATGCTTGAAGCGTTGCGTCATACGATTTATGGATTTGGCATGCATTTTTGGGGTCGCGGGTGCGAATAATGATCTAACTGTTTTGAATAATTCACCGTTATTCGACGACCTTCTTGATGACATCGCCCCCAAGGTTCCGTTTCAAGTAAACGGAGTTACATTTCAAAACGGGTATTACCTAACTGACGGGATTTACTCAACTTGGTCAGCTTTTGTCAAATCATTCTCGCAAAGACATTGAAAGAGCTCGCAAAGACATTGAAAGAGCTTTCGGGGTCCTCCAAGGATGTTGGCATATTATAAGCCAACTGGCGTGTGCTTGGACTATCAACAAGCTACGAAGAGTCATGTACACGTGCATCATATTGCATAACATGATTTTGAAAGATCAAAAGTTTGCGATATCCGAAATGAACGATATTTATGTTTTTCCGCGAGCAAATATATTACGGACATGGGTTGAGCGATGCGATTTACAACGGAAGAATGTCAAAGAACTCCGTGATAAACCAACACACGCAAGACTTCAAAAAATATTATTGAGCATGTTTGGCAACTAAATCAGCAACAACAACATTAGTTTAAAATTCGTATCTTTTTTTATTTTCGCAATGTTTTTAAATTTTGTATTTTTTTTTTTTTTTACTATTGTATTTTGTGTTTTATTTAAATGAAATGAATTTTATTGTGTTTGAAAAATATGGAAAAGAAATAAAATGAGGGTGGGTGGGGCTCAAGTGAAGAGGTTTAGGTTAGTTGTGAATGAGAGGTATTTTTAAATGGGTATGTTAAAGTGATGTGACACATATGGAGCCCAAATGAAGAGACATGACTTATCCATGATACCCTTCACTCTAATAAGAAAGAAACTAGGGCAATAGGTAGGTGAAGACTTTGGCTTACTTTTATTAAACATGGGAGGTTCATACGTTGTATATCGTAGTTTTGTTATCCCATGAGTCACTTTGTTCTTGCTTTTAGTATCATTTGTCATCATATAAATGAATATCATCGTACTTTGACGTATTTTAATCTCCTTAAATTGAAAAGATATAATTAGAATCCTAGCAATGGTCATGAATGCAAGAAAATTGCTAAGCCAGGTAAATAGTATTCTTAATATTTTGTGATTCTAATTGCTCGTGCAAAAATGGTTTGATGAAGCAAGAGCAGATGATGGTCTCTTAGGAATTTTTGGGTTTACGCATGGATGTCATGCATCATTTGTGCTTCTAATCGCCGAGGTACTTAATTAACTAATCACGGCATAAGATTATTTATTCATTACTATCCCTGCCAATAATATTACTTCAGTAAAGTAACCGACCCATCATTGAAGGTGGTTCGATGCAACAAAGATGGTTTCTATACTAATTGCACTACCGACATTGTTTGTACAGGATAGAGCCATTCTTGCACCCACACGTGAAGAGGTGGATCACAAAGTTAATGAACAAATGATGTCCAAATTGCCTGGTAGGGAGAAAGTTTGTTATAATTCTGATTCTGTGTCAGATGTAAATGTGGATTTCAACTATGATGAGTCGATGTATACCACATGATGCGGATTTTGCAACACACAAAAAGTTTTACAATCCTACTATGCAGTGTACCTAACCGTTGTAGTGTAGTATATGTAAGACACGGTGAATTAATCGTTCTCCTGGGGAATAGTGTTGTGAATGCTCGAAGTGTTTGACGAATTAAGTCTAAAGGTTAAGGGATGATTATTTTTATATTTTTATGTTTTATAAAAAACAAGTAAAAATCTTGGGATTTGAGGAGTATGGTTTTATAACTGCTAATTAAACTAATTAAAATTAAATTAAACTAATTATGCAGAAAAGTAAATTGGTGAACTCTTAAGTGTGTTTAGTGAATATTTTATTACTCCCTAGTTATATCTTATTGATTAGTCGAATTTTCACGTCCTTTTTTTAATTAGCGCGTTGTATTCCTTAATATCAATCGTAGGGAGGTGCCTAATGCCCTAACTCTACGAATATATAAGACTCATTTAGAATCTTAATGTCAGTGACCGCAATTCTCCAAAGTTTGAGAATATATAGGACTCGTTAAAACTCTTAATGTCAGCGATCACAGTTCACACAATAAATACAACGAACAAATCAACTATTGCACTATAGTGGAGCGTTTAGTTAGATGTTCAAGAAAACATTCTAAAATCTAGCCAGTTTTCCAACTTCAAGCGCGATTACAACTAATAAAACAAGAAACGACAGTAAATAATCAACAACTAGGTTTCATTCAAAACTAAGCAAACACCGATAGATTTAGCCTAGCATATTAAATAGAAGAGAAGATAAATAATTAATCACACAACATATAGACATACTGTAATGATTAGAAAATAAAAAACTTATCTTCAATTAAAACATAGAGTCTTGGGGGACTGAAAACCCTTACAAAAACTGTGAAAACCGTGCACCAAAAGGTCTTTACAAATTCTTACCAATACGTGTCACCATAATGAAAATCCTACGAAAAATATATATAGTATTACAACTGTGACGACGTCACTTTACAAGTGTGACGCCTTTAGACCGCCTTCATTAGGGTTTTTTGAATTCCACCGACTTAGTTGTGACAACGTCACCTTATAGGTTGTTACGTCGTCGCTCTTCACTTTTCTAGTCATGATGTCGTCAGCTCAAGACCGTCACAATCACCTGGGCGTCACTTGTAAATTTTACAACTGGATCATCTTCATAATTCTTCAAGTGACAGAGCCACGTTGTGGTTGTGATGTCGTCCCACCTCCTTTTCAAGGACGCTTTTTTGAATTTGTCGTTTTCTTTGATTTCTTGTCCAACTGAGCCCAAAACATTTCAAATTCTAGAATTTTATTTCCCAAGTGCCTAAAACTCAAATAGAAACGATTTAGCACAAAAAAAATCAAATATGTACGAGTTTAAAGGCTAAATAACCCCTAAAAATGCATGTTTTTACACCTAATCAAATATCCTACACTTGGGATTTGCTTGTCCTCAAGCAAATGTGCTTTTATCCTAATTACTTTACAAGTTAGGGGGCATTTAACATTAGTTTAAAAATAATTTACAACACAACTCATTCCACAATAGTCAAAACAAGGACAAAAATTAATACTAGCACATCACATAAAGTGTTTGAATTATCTCATCTCTTGGGTATATAGATTGTATAAGATGTATGGAAACGGAAAAATAAAACACTCTCTACCTGTCATAGCACATAGATTACCATAGGCTTGATAAGGGATCAAACCTCCTCCGCTTTGGCGTAAGCACCTAGGATAAACTATTAAAGAGGACTTTTAAAGGGTTGTAACGTTTTTTTGGGTATAAGGGAACTTCCAACCTGGTAAAATATATTAACCAAAAAACCGTTTAAAGTACAATAGAATGTGGCTGAAATGTCACCTTAACCTCAAGCAACCGCTTGAATAACCACTAGATCATTTATGACATGCCATAAATGAACAACTAGTTACCAACAACTAGAATAACCACTTAAAACATAAAAAGACATGCAAAACCAATAAACAAATCCAAATAAAAGATTGCTTCCTCGAACGGCCTTGAAGCTTGAAATCAAACTGATTGTTAAATTTCTCAAATTTCAAGGTAAGTCATAGACACAGGGCGCTTAATCATCGAAAGATAGCCTTGAAGCTCGTTATGTCCTCCTGGCGATGAAAAGTAGCGCCCATAGGATTATTTGGCTCAACACCTCATCATCACTATCTCGAATCAACCACTTCACCCACCTTAGAGAATGGGTTGCCCTTCCTTTCACCATCGACCACGGAATAGGTTTACCATTATCATCACAAGGGTAGCTTTCCCATCAATAATAAGCTTTTCAAGCTTCCTAATTTTGTCAGCAATAGGAGTGTTCTCCACAGGCAATGGAGGCATAGTTTTGGAAGAACTAAAGATAACTTTAGGAGTACACGTAGTGCCAATCACAGGTTCCAAAACCGAATCTTGTTCCATAAGCACTTCAAAACTTTTCTTCAAATCAACATGGTTGATATCATCCACCTAATTATTATTCTTACCTTGGTCATCCCGAGATGGATCCGTACTACTAGTAGGATGAGTAGTAGGTTCATTACAATAAGTAAAACCTACATTAACCGTTGGAGAACTTGTATTCGATTGGACAGAAGGCTTAGAATTCGATGCTCCTCCATTCTTTGTCTTAGTAACCGGCCTATAGTAATACGAAACTTTAGGCTTTTGAAAACGAATCCCATCAACCTGGCGATTAGTAACCTGAAGCTTACCTTTTCCTTTCATCTTATAAGCTTCAACGAAACCTTCTTCATCAACCAACAATTTATCTTTCACAACCGGTTTCACTCTCTTAGGACATCCATCGTCATTATGATAAAATACTTTACAAGTCTCACATCTTGGCGTCTTCCACTCATATTCAATATCATTTTTCCAATAAATGACCTGACCCATTAGGGTTGTAATGTTAGGTGTAAGGGTAAGAAAAAACAAGGTTTTGTGGATATGAGGAATTTTACTAGTGGCAAGTTAATCATCTAAGTTAGTTACATGTAAAATGTGGCGTTGCTAAGCCACGACTCGACTCACTAACTCTATTTTTTTGTGTTTTTCTTGACTCTTTCTTGACTTAAACAAAAATAAAATGCAGGATGATAGTCAGTACATTTTTTCACTTTCCTTTTCTTTGTTTTTTCTGTTCTTTTCGTTTTTTTGTCATACACATTTTCCCTGCCATCCGCAAAATAATACATCAATATTTAAAAGATTTATAGTTTCATCCCTACACTTGAGTTTTAACATAAATATAAACTAAAAAATAACTCGAATTGCGAGGATCAAAACACAGGGAGTACTACATTAACGTACATATGGGGGTAATAATTTTGACTTTCTTCCCCATTACTCCATAACAAATAGTACTAGACCCATGAGTCCAAATCGTCCCAAAACTGTATTTACAAGATATGACTCGACTTAGCATTCATGTAATCAACAAGACAATTAACTTAGGCTTTAACATAAATGTTGTAACAGTAATGCGCTAAATATATATGAGTGCATACATGGAAGGCTAAGGCGATTTGGGTGTAACATTTGAGGGTGGATTGTAAACAATGCTCTTCATTAATATTTCGGAATCCAACGAAATATCACGAGCACCGCGAAAATGATAGTCTCAGAGGGGTTAACTAGGATTATCTTGTAATAAAAATGAGTACATAGCAGGGGTGTGGGGTAATTACTTGACCAATGTAGCCAACGTAATTTAATAAACAGGTTTTTGAAACAAGGGTTAATTCTAATACCTCTTATCATTTAGTCAATCCTAATCACACGAATGAGATCTCACTAGCAATCTCGGAATGCATCACTAAAGCAAGTTCTAGAATCTATATACTACCGGTACACTTATAAGCATTAAAGGTGACCGTTTTCTTCTAAATATCTAAAGGAGATCCCCACATTTTGGGGTGGAAATTTGAGTGGTAGGGTTTTTGTGCTAGCTATATAACTCCTATCCATGAGACACTTTATTAAGACTAAATTTTCACTCGTAAATGTCATAAAAAAATTTGAATTTGGTGCTAAAATTACATTTACAAGTATTTCTTTCGGTTTAGTACACATTTACGCTCCCTACACTTAAATTGAATATTGTCACCAATGTTCTTAAAAAGTACCAAAGATATGATAACGGCAAAAATAAAAGAGATACAAGAAACTAGTATTCCCCTGATTTAGCTCGATATGAACGAAACAGAAATACGGTTAAATCCTCCTCCAAGAAAATAAAATTCTTTTTTGAACACATCTTTCGATGATTCCATATCCTTGTCCAATATAACAT
The DNA here is from genome assembly GCA_022545495.1 of Chrysanthemum lavandulifolium. Taxonomy (NCBI): domain Eukaryota; kingdom Viridiplantae; phylum Streptophyta; class Magnoliopsida; order Asterales; family Asteraceae; genus Chrysanthemum; species Chrysanthemum lavandulifolium. Next base: position 308,072,784 of record CM040241.1, on the reverse strand, counting down.
GTAAATCTATAAGAAAACGAACACGAAACCTCACATAAAATCGACGGTAAACACTATACATAATAAAAACTAAACTAGAAATCGTATAAGATATAATGCTTGCAAAATAATTTTTTACAAAATCTTGAAATTTAAAATGCGAATTTTCAAAAATTAAGTATCACCTGAAAAATAAAAAATTTGGAAAACTTTGTGCTACAGGAAAACCCAGACGCCGTCAGGTATGACCTGAAAAGTTATTTTGTTTTGTTTCTGGAAAATTTCTTAAAACTTTTAAACACGAAATTTTTGTAAAACATTAATTGTTACTCGATACAAGCATTTGACTAAAGAAAAACAAATAAATACGGTAGAATATATGCTAATCATGAATTGTAAATTTTCATGTTCGAATTTCATTTTTTTAAATATGAACTTCACCACACTTATCTTTTTGTAAAATACCTTTATATGCAATTAAGGCGAGGTTAAAATAAAATAAATCATTTTACCAAGTATTTGATACATGAAAATTAAACAACTATGATTAAACATAAATGACACAAAGAAACAAACAAAATAAAACATCAAACAATTAAAAACATGGGTTGCCTCTCAAGAAACGCTTTTCTTTATTTACGGGTTATGTAGCTAGACTCAAAGTCATGCCCTACTAATCACTTTTTCAATTCAAGATCAGCTCATCGAAGGGAAAAGTGAGAGTATCAAAATGCAGTTATATGAGCATCGTGACTTCATCCTCCGTCACGTTCTCACTATTCTCCAACTTGGTTTTGTTTGGGTCCTAATTCTAAGCATTTCTTGTAAAAACCAAGTATCTTTTTCATCATATAGTCTACACCTCTTCTTCTATCTTCTTCATTCCAAAAATAGACCAATTTCTTAAGTTCGTTCTCTAAGTTTGGGATTAGTCGAAATTGTTCATTTTATATGGCATTTGGTAGGAAATTTCATCAATTTCATCAATAAACGTAACTATCCCTAGTGATGGCTCGTAAGTCATTTTAGAAACTCCCAAAAACGACTTTCATGATACCACATGAGACAAGCAAGGGTCTATTGCCGAGCTAATATCTTTCACTATCAAGAAATCAGTCACATATGCGAAATTTCCTACAAATATATGTGAATTCCTCTAACTCTACCAATGAAATTACTTCTTTTCCTAGGATTCTCGAGGTCTTGCCTAGTTAAAAGTGGCTTTTCATTACCCAATTATAATATGTCCTTGTCATAATGTTTATAGGAGAATTTAAGTTTATATAAGCTTTTCATACATGAACATGTCTTATATTACATGGTATATTAATAAGGATTTAAAGCGTACACTTTTAAGGGGTCATTTAAGCCCTTAATCGCCCACTTTTATATCCGTTACTGCTTAATTTCGTTCCTTTTCACTTTTTAGGTCTCCTGGAAGCAAAATGCTGGAATCATGCATTTTTGTACGAAAAAGAGTGAATATGTGAAAAAAATGGCTAAGTCAAGATCAACACACTCAAGCTGCTGGAAACATACCTGACGGCGTCCTAGACAGAGGCCAACGTTGTCCCTATTTTTGTGACGACACAGGAGCGAATTTGCTATTTTGCACCTGACAGCGTCAGGCTTGGAAGAGTAAGGGCGTCACGAAGACTTTTCTCCTCAGACGCCCTAAATCCTGATTCAGACGACGTCAGAGCTACGGCGTCACAACCACAACGTGACGCTGTCCCAAAGTTGACTTGGCCAAGACGAAACCCTAATGGCGGCGATTAAGGCGCCACAATTACAAGGTGACGTCGTCATGGTTGTAAATCTATATATAGAATTCGATTTTCAGACTTTTAAGGGGGTAGACTTGTGGAGTAAAAACCTAAAACGATTGTAGTCCGGTTTGGACAGTATTTTAGGGTTCTCATACCCTATTTTACTTCAAGATAAGTTATTTATTCTCTTGATTTCATTATGTCTTCAATTAAAACTTTACCCCTTTAAATTGAATATTGTCACCAATGTTCTTAAAAAGTACCAAAGATATGATAACGGCAAAAATAAAAGAGATACAAGAAACTAGTATTCCCCTGATTTAGCTCGATATGAACGAAACAGAAATACGGTTAAATCCTCCTCCAAGAAAATAAAATTCTTTTTTGAACACATCTTTCGATGATTCCATATCCTTGTCCAATATAACATGTAAATCTATAAGAAAACGAACACGAAACCTCACATAAAATCGACGGTAAACACTATACATAATAAAACTAAACTAGAAATCGTATAAGATATAATGCTTGCAAAATAATTTTTACAAAATCTTGAAATTTAAAATGCGAATTTTCAAAATTAAGTATCACCGAAAATAAAAATTTGGAAAACTTTGTGCTACAGGAAAACCCAGACGCCGTCAGGTATGACCTGAAAAGTTATTTTGTTTTGTTTCCTGGAAAATTTCTTAAAACTTTTAAAACCTGAAATTTTTTGTAAAACATTAATTGTTACTCGATACAAGCATTTGACTAAAAGAAAAACAAATAAATACGGTAGAATATATGCTAATCATGAATTGTAAATTTTCATGTTCGAATTTCATTTTTTTTAAATATGAACTTCACCACACTTATCTTTTTTGTAAAATACCTTTATATGCAATTAAGACGAGGTTAAAAATAAAATAAATCATTTTTACCAAGTATTTGATACATGAAAATTAAACAATTATGATTAAACATAAATGACACAAAGAAACAAACAAAATAAAACATCAAACAATTAAAAACATGGGTTGCCTCTCAAGAAACGCTTTTCTTTATTTACGGGTTATGTAGCTAGACTCAAAGTCATGCCCTACTAATCACTTTTTCAATTCAAGATCAGCTCATCGAAGGGAAAAGTGAGAGTATCAAAATCTTGATTATATGAGCATCGTGACTTCATCCTCCGTCACGTTCTCACTATTCTCCAACTTGGTTTTGTTTGGGTCCTAATTCTAAGCATTTCTTGTAAAAACCAAGTATCTTTTTCATCATATAGTCTACACCTCTTCTTCTATCTTCTTCATTCCAAAAATAGACCAATTTCTTAAGTTCGTTCTCTAAGTTTGGGATTAGTCGAAATTGTTCATTTTATATGGCATTTGGTAGGAAATTTCATCAATTTCATCAATAAGCGTAACTATCCTAGTGATGGCTCGTAAGTCATTTTAGAAACTCCCAAAACGACTTTCATGATACCACATGAGACAAGCAAGGGTCTATTGCCGAGCTAATATCTTTCACTATCAAGAAATCATCACATATGCGAAATTTCCTACAAATATATGTGAATTCCTCTAACTCTACCAATGAAATTACTTCTTTTCCTAGGATTCTCGAGGTCTTGCCTAGTTAAAAGTGGCTTTTCATTACCCAATTATAATATGTCCTTGTCATAATGTTTATAGGAGAATTTAAGTTTATATAAGCTTTTCATACATGAACATGTCTTATATTACATGGTATATTAATAAGGATTTAAAACGTACACTTTTAAGGGGTCATTTAAGCCCTTAATCGCCCACTTTTATATCCGTTACTGCTTAATTTCGTTCCTTTTCACTTTTTAGGTCTCCTGGAAGCAAAATGCTGGAATCATGCATTTTTGTACGAAAAAGAGTGAATATGTGAAAAAAATGGCTAAGTCAAGATCAACACACTCAAGTCTGAAACATACGGCGGCGTCTAGGCAGAGGCCAACGTTGTCCCTATTTTTGTGACGACACAGGAGCGAATTTGCTATTTTGCACCTGACAGCGTCAGGCTTGGAAGAGTAAGGGCGTCACGAAGACTTTTCTCCTCAGACGCCCTCAATCCTGATTCAGACGACGTCAGAGCTACGGCGTCACAACCACAACGTGACGCTGTCCCAAAGTTGACTTGGCCAAGACGAAACCCTAATGGCGGCGATTTAACGGCGCCACAATTACAAGGTGACGTCGTCGCAGTTGTAAATCTATATATAGAATTCGATTTTCAGACTTTTAAGGGGGTAGACTTGTGGAGTAAAAACCTAAAACGATTGTAGTCCGGTTTGGACAGTATTTTAGGGTTCTCATACCCTATTTTACTTCAAGATAAGTTATTTATTCTCTTGATTTCATTATGTCTTCAATTGAATGTGTGTATGCTTGCATGTTTAACATGTCCGGCTAATTTACTTGTGTGTTTGCTTAGATCTATGAAACCTAGTTATTAATTATTGATTGGTTGTCTCTTATCTTAATTGTAATTGGCTTAGGAGTGCATGAAGCCATCGTTGTGTTTTTAATGCTTGATTAATCTTTGTGAACATTAGTTTATAATTACTAGTGGATTTGTAGGCTTAACATCCGAAGATAACCTTAGTGTTAAGTTTTTGAATCCTAGAGATTTCGTAGTCATTAACCTTAAGGTAGTCTCAAAGAGTTAGAGATAAAAGCACACCCTACGACCTTAGAACACACAACACGTTAAGAATAAGGACGTGACAATTCAACCACCAATAAAAGATAACTAGGGAGTAATAGTATCTAGGTAAACACATTTTTAATCATCATACAAGCACACTTCAATAGACATAAACTACCCATTAGATTAGATAATTAGATAGTAGAGTAATCTCCAAGAAGGCTTATATGAATCACCAAGACTGTTTTGTTCGGGTTTGAAAGTAAACCACTTCTCTCCCGTTTCGTCGGTATGCGATGACGCATAATCTGCAAAATCTTGTTTGGGGATTTCCATGCAATCACGAGTGTCATGGGGACCATTACATATTTCACATGAAAAAGTGATCTTGTTCAATTGACTTGTGATGACGTACGCTCCGAATCGGCTCGGAGGACACCCCTCCAAGCTCGCTGGGATGTACTCCCACTAAACATCTAAAGGCCTATGAACAGGCTCTTGTGACGTAAAACTATCTTACGATGGTTACCAGTATGGGAATCCGCCAACCGAAGCATAACCCCCTCCGGGATGTGCTCTTCATAAATACTGGCTCAGAGAGAAACTCTGACTAAGTCAAACCCACCTTCAAATCCCTTGTCAAAGCTTTCCCGCCCAAGATATGGATCGTGGTACACAACCCCTTACAATCCCCTTAAAACGCGGGATGCCCCTACATTCAGCGCTTCTAATGAGAGACGTGTAACTGCCCATTTCTATTACCTTTAAATATATAGGCAGAGCACCCAAGTATGGACAGACTTTTACACACACATACTTCATACCTACTATCATATACATATACTTACTCTCACGCCGGAGGTGATTCAGAGGGTCCAACCCTTGCGCTTCACTTGACGTAGTGTTTCCATTTGTATTGACACAGGTTGCTTACAGCTTGGCGACTCATCCCTTATCAACATACTCTTCGATTACCATCGAAGCTTGATAGTGCCGATTATTGCACAATCAATGTGAAGGTTTAGGAGCTTCGTAGAAAATCATCAAGAACCTAACTTGATCTTTAATTTTGATGATCCTACGAATGAGAATGCTTGAGACATTAGAAGGTAAAGATATTGCCTTAACAATTTTGTTGAACTCGCAAGGGTCATTCCAACATTCGTTGGCATAGAGGGCGAGAACCTCTATGATACCCCACGATTCTTCCACATTCTTGTCACGAAGATTACCACCGGCCGCATGGTCAATGGCTTGCCTTGTGAAGTGGTTGACATGATCATAGAAATTTTGGACTTGGAGCCAAAGATCAATGCTATGATGAGGAACGTTTTGAAGTAACTCCTTGAACCGAATCCACGCTTCGTAAGGAGTTTCACCTTGACATTGTTGAATCATCAAAATTTCATTCCTTAACTTAGTAGTTCTCCCCGAAGGGAAAAATTGTGTGAGTAAATGAGAAGTAAGATCATCCCAAGTCGAGATGGATCTTGTGAGTAGACGCTCAAGCCAATTGCTAGCTTGATCATGTAGAGAGAAGTGGAAGAGACTCAAGTGCGCCGTCTCCTGAGTGCCAACATCTAGGTCAATTGATCAAAGATTTTAAGGAAATCATTGAGATGTTGGTTTGAATCTTTGAAATGAAGTCCAAGGAATGCACATCCATTTTGCACCAACCGGAATGTGTCGGATTGCAAGGGAGACACATTGGCTTCTTGGGGAAGCTGATGAGGTGTAATTTTGTACATTGTTAATGGGTCATTTAACCTCTAAACTTGAACATGTTTGATCATTTATTGCCCTAAATCATTTCTATTTGCATTTTATGTACTTGGGAAGCAAATGCTGGAAATCGAGGTGTTTTTGGCTCAATTGGACAAGAAAACGAAGAAAATGACATAGTCGAGAAATAAGCTGAAAAAGGAGATGGGACGGCGTCACAAACACTAGGTGACGCCGTCACTTATTATTAACGAAGATCAAAGTTTCATAATTTTCCAAGCGATGCTTCAGCCTCTGGAGATGGCATTGAGCTTAAGCTGTCAGGACCAGAAAGTGAAGAGCGACGGTGTCACAAACCTGAAGGTGAAGCCGTCACAATGAAGTCGGTGCAATTCAAGAAACCATAATGACGGAAAGCTGGCGCCGTCACACTTGTAAAGTGATGTCGACGCAAGTGTAATACAATATATATTTTCGTAGGATTTGTCATTAAGGGAGAGATAAATTGGGGAAGACTTTGGGAGACCTTTGGTGTACGAATTTCACAGCTTTTGGAGGGTTTTTAGCCTACAAAACTCTATGTTTTAATTGAATATGAGTTATTCATTCTTTAATCATTCAATACACATATGTTTTGTTTGATTATGTGTTTATCTTCTCTTTCAATTAACATGCTAGGCTAAATCAATTGGTGTTTACTTAGGGTTACATGAAACCTAGTTTGGAATACAATGCTTTAATTAAACAAGGGCGTGATAACTCGACTAATTAATAAGAGATAAATAGGTAGAAATGGAATTCTAAGTAAATACGTTTTTCCTATCATACGTCTCTACCAATTTACTTTACTGCATTAGTAGTTTGATTAATTAAAAGTTATAAAAACCCACTTTTCAAACCACGAGATTTTAAATTGGGTTTTAAAAAATATAAAAAAATACCAAAATAACCGTCCTTCAATCTTTAGACTTATTCGACATACACTTCAACATTTACAACACTATATCCATAGAGAACGATCAGTCCCCCGTGTCTTGCCTATACTACGCTACAACGATTAGGTACACTGCCTAGTAGGATTTTAAACTTCGGTGTTGCATCCATCCGCTTCAAGTTTTTGGCTCCGTTACTAGGGAATAGTTTAAGTTTCGATTTCTATCTCGTTTAGGTCTACTCACTAGATTCCAATCAAGTCAGGTTTTATTTTTCTTTTTGTAGCTTTCTTTAGTCATATTTTCTTCTATCCGTGCCCTTTTTTCGTAAAACCCTTTTCATTCGTCACCATGGTGGATGAAGTTATATTTGAATCATTAACAACAGAGGAATAATTGTATTTTACAGATAGATTCGCTTCTTATTGTTCAAATGATTTTTTTGAGTGATCTTAGAGATATCAAAGAGGAGTTGGGTGTAAAGTTAGATGGTTTTGATGAATTTTGCACATGTGTGGCTTCTATTAAACAATCATTGTTAGGATCAACTCCTTTTAGTGAGACCCTTTGGAATTTTTTTTGATAAAAGCTTCCTAAGAATAACCCATAAGTTGAATGAATTGATAGGTTTGTACACATCACAATCTAAGGAAACAAATGAGGAGGATTTATCCGACCATAGGCACCATGAACAAAAAGACCTAGTTTTTAAGAACATGGAATTTAAATTTGAGCAAGATTGTGAGATGGTTAGTGTTGAGCTACCTAGTTGCATACGCGGGATAGATTTCACCAAAACATATGACACGCATGAGAAATCCTTTAGGCAGGTGGAACATAGTGATCAATTTATTGAGAACGATTCTAATGAATTGAACCAAGAATATAAAATTGCTATAGAAGGATTTGAGATACTTAGGTGCGTATTTGGGTTAGATTCTACCAAAACACATAATGAATATTTTAAAAGTATGTCTGGTTTCGAACTCGAGCCTATAGGATCATACATATTAAGTTTAAAGATTCAATTATATAACTAATATTTATATTAGAGTAAACTACACCGCTCGTCCTTGTGGTTTGCGTTGACCGACAAGTTTCGTCCTTTGAACAAAAAAAATGCACCATCCGTACTTAAATGTGAAACGTTATGTATCATTAGTCCCTCTCACTAATAGCCTTCACCAACGTTCGTTAAATGCCAACACGTGATACCAATATGAGGGTATTTTAGTCTTTTTCTCCTATTTTCATATAACCTTATATTTTATCATTTTAATTTATTCTTTTCATGATTGTATCTCTCCTCCATCTCACAGTTTACCCAAATCCTTCTACAATCACAAACACAAAGTTCAGATCTTTCATCACGATTCCCAGTTTTTTATCCTCATAAATCAAAAATCTATTTCAAAATAAAATCCAAATAAATAATTACTTTTTCATGAAAACATTGACTTTATCTTTCTTTTTCAAGTCTTCAAGCAAACATGGCAGGTGGGTTACGATGACTAGTGGTGGTGGTTGATGAAGACCAGCAGTGGTGGTTGGACGACGTGTGGATGTGTACGGTGGTGTTTTCCTTGTTGGACGGGTCTTGGAATAAAATATGGGTTTTGATAATCACACTAACCATCATTCTCATCCCCAAAATGAAGTGTTAGCGCTCAATGCACAACAACACTACCGGCCACCACCAAGTCACCCTCACATATGTTGCCAACCAGGTAGACCAAGCACATCAGGACATGGAGTCTCACCATATCTACTTTTTATGGGATTTTTTTTTACATATAATTTCTGAATTTATAAACATGATGTTTGTATAGAGGATTTTGATTATATAATTTCAGATTATAGATTATGTTTATTGATTTATTGTATGAGTGATAGTGGTCTTTGGTCATTTTTTTATGAAATAATGTTTAATAGATGTTAGAGTTGTAATTTTTGTTTGTTCGTTTGATAGTGGTAAAGGGTGGGTGAATGGGTTGTGTGCAACAAAGGTGAAAAGGTGGGTGTATTCGTGACGACATGTGGTGGAGATGGAGTGGTGTGCGTCAGTTTATTATGGTCATGGTGGTTTCAGGGTTGCGGTGGTGAGGAAAAAGAGTATGAAGAAGAAGACTTTTAAGGAAGAGAGAGAAATATAAAAGAGATGATGGTTATTGTAGACATGTAGAGTGTGTTTGTGCAGAAAAGAAAAAGAAAAGAGAATAAAAATGAGATGATTGTAATTGTAAAAAGTTGTTTTTGATGTTTAATAGATCTGGTAGTGATGTTTTTTATGAATTAATGTTTATGGGTTTTGATTTTATGAAAATGGGGTGTTGATGTTTATGAAAAATGAGGATTATTTTCATTAAGCTTTTACGTGTGTTGATATAGGGGTTTGTTAAGTGGCCGGAAATGATGGAAGTTGTGGTGTAAGGCCGGAGTGGTTGTGGACTGGTGTAAGAAGATGAATAAATAAATATGAAGAAGATTGATAGTGATGGCCACTAATTATCCTCATGAGGATTCAAAAAGACAAAAATACCCTCATGTGTGTATATTTAACGATCGTTAATGAGGGCCGTTAAAGTGAATGACCAATGATATATAACGTTTCGCATTTAAGGACGAATGGTGCAATTTTTTTGGTTAAAGGACGAAACTCGTCGGTCAACGCAAACCACAAGAACAAACGGTGTAGTTTACTCCTTATATTAATTATTTCATGTAACAACACTTAACGGTATTTATTAACGGCCGCTAGGCGATAAATACAAGGAGTTATGTGTAAATTAGAGGAAGGAAGATTCTAGACCCCCTTCCCCTTTGGTTGACCGAATATCCTCCAAGAGGAAGTGGGATTGCTTGTTTTCTCTCCAAGTTTTGATTAGTATAAATATAAACCATTGGTTTCATTATTTTACTAATCTTTTGTGAAACTTAGCAAACAAATCTTCCTTTCTCCTCTTTCATCTTATTGGCGGAATCTTCTTTTCTCCTCTTTCATCTTATTGGCCGATCGACTCCACCCTAGCCGATCAACTCCACCCTAATTGAATTGCTATAACAACGTGTGTGCGAAAATATAGATGAATCAACTATTTGATTCTTGGTGGTTTTAATTGGGTCGATCAACATTAAACCCTAATTAGGGTTCATTGATCAATTTAGGGAAATTAGTATTCGGTTTCTTGATTTATTTTCTTAACGATTTGAAGTAACAAGGTACGCTTTTCTGGTTAATTTATGTACACTATATTTGATCTTTGCTTCCGTTGTGTGACTCGTGTTTATGTGTTTTTATATGATTGTCATAATAGTAAAATTCCAGCAGTTTAGTGAGATCCACAAAGTGTTATTGGTTTATTGTTGGAGAGAGCGTCTTAGTTATTGGAAGGGTGATAAGATAGTCCTGAGGTGACAAATGAATAACATGTTACGTACCGTCCGTACCGACCACTCTTATACTATATGTTACGATACCTGGGTTGCTTAGGCTGCCCCGGTGAGGATTCAATCCACTTACTTTCACCCCACGTCAACTTTCTCTCTCCGGCGACCTTGAGGCGATTAGGTGCCCGATAAGGCGACCAAGTTCATTTAAAAAAAAACATTTTTAACACAAAATAAAATTTCATTAATAAATAAAACGTTACATAATAATTCAAATAAAATTAAAACATTACGAAACTTATTAAAACATTACAACACTTATTAAAAATCTAGTTTGTGGCGTGCCTTGATTGCGTCTTTGAGTTTCTGCATTGTTTGTTGTTGTACTGCGGGCAAAGATGGGTCGATTGGCATGCAATAGAACATGAGATATTTATCATATTTCTTTTGTCGCTCAAATTCAAGTTTTTGTTCTTTTAGTGCCAATTTTTTGTCTTCCCCTTCTTCTCTCTTTTGCTCCATCTCCAACACCAGTTGCCGTTATTCTAGCTCTTTCTTCTTCAAATTATAGTATCCGTCTGCCAGCTCCTTCTTCTGTCCGAATGTCTTGGACTTGATCTTGTCCCATTTCTCGGAAACACCTTCCATGTAGGTAGCTTTCGAAAACTCCGAAGATTTCTTTTTATTCTTCTTTGCGGTATCACGACCAATTGGTCTACCATGCACAGACGCAGGCACAGACGCAGGCACATCCGAGTGCACATCCGAGTCGGTTGAAGTCCTTGCTTTTTTGCGACCATCATCTTGGCTTAAAAAAACCGGCATCTCATTATCCTTCCAAACATAATGGTCCCTCAAAATCTTCCAACAATGCTCCAAAATAAACGGATGATTACACACTAGTTGGTATTCATCACACGCTCGTGTATAAGCGGTGAGGTCATTCTCACCACTTCCGTAATTCCTCACGAGCATTGTTGTAAATGGCACAAAATTGACCAACTCTAGGACGAATCATATTTTTCCACTTTGTAATGATAGAGTTATCGTTCTTTCGCACCAACCTCCTTCTCAAAGTAAGCAATGACTTTCTTATTGTACCGAGGCGTCTTTAGAGTATACCGAATCGGTATAGCTATCCTTAACACGACACGAACGCACTTTCAATCGATATTGGAAAGAGGTGCTAAATAATTTATTTCTTCTTTTACTTGTTGTTTGTTGATGTAAAATACTGTCCCATTCAATAGAAAATTATTTCATTTAAAATAATCTACTTCTCGCTCAAAAGGTGCTGAATTGGAATCCCGTTCTAATTCTAACTAAGGATTCTTGTGGTTCCGGAGGATCCAGCTACAGGAGAACCAGGAACTTTAGCATTTTGGTTGTTTCTGGTTATACTATTCTCGGATACATCACACCAAGCGTTGCACAAGGCGATCTCTTCTTCTTTTGACCAAAGCGACGAATCATTCTTGGCTTCTTTCTCGACAACCTTCTTCTTTGCCTTTGTAGCTCGTTTCTTGGTTTGACCGGTGGCGTCTCTTCTCGACATTCTTCTTCTTCTTCGTCATCAATGTTAAGCGAATCGTAGTACGATCCATGAGCCGAACCGGTACCCGAACCGTGATACTCTTGGCCGGATAACCCGAACCGGTTCCAACAAAAATCGAGATTGGTGTATAATTGGTCTTGAAATCAAAACCCTCAAGATTGATACGGTTAACCGGAGAATATTGTTGATAATTTGAATATGAAGGCGTTGATGAATCCATTGTTGGACGGTACAGATTCGGGTGACCCATACATAGATTGGTTGCTTGACGGGAGTGGCTTTGTTGTTGTTGTTGTTGGATGTTTTGATACGGTGGAATAAATGGACGATTCACAAAAAATGGATTGTCAGTTTGTTGTTGTGGAGCTTGTTGGGATTGATATTCGAAAGCAGGGGGTTGGAAATTGATTCTTGGTGAGAAATTCGGATCCGGTGTTAAAATATGCGGGGCGTTTTGTGCCAAACGGGATTTTCGGTCTTTGGTTTGTGGTGTTTTCTTAGACATTTTTTATAGAGAGGATTGTGAGATTTGTGAGTTTAGTGTGTAAATATGTTGTGTATTTATAGGGTAGTTTTAGTAGTATTTTTTTTTTATACCAAACGGTCAAAAAAAAAATTTCAAACGGTTTGATTTCTTTTTGTTTGGACTTTCAACGGCTAGCAAGAAAAGTGGTATGTTTTTGGTTTGTGATATCGATCTTCCAGACGACCATGATCCTTTTTTTTTTTGCCGATCGACAACCTCCACAGTAGGACGATCGAGTAGAATCGATCGCCCAAACACCCACGATTGACACTTGATCGAGCCTACTGCATGCAACCTTAAACACATAAAAATCCAATTTTCTGCTACATGTATAGAAATAATTTACTTCTTCACCTCAACACCTACCAATTTAAATTCTCATGTCGTTCGGTAGTTATACATGTCACCCAATTCATTAACTCACCAATTAATGTACTTTTAGGGATAGAGCCAGGATCAAATATGACCGGATGCACATAATTTTTTGAGCCGTAAAACTGGAAACACATTTTGAAAGACCGGGTGCATTTAAGATGCATTTAGGAAAAATCGGTATTTTTTTTCAAAAATTAACACTACATCGAAAAATTCCATGAAATTTCCGAATACCCGCGGGAACCACATAGCTCCGTCCTAGCTTATAAATAGTTCTTGAAATGGACCCTTTTAATAGGGGGTGCTTTTAAAATCACAGGAAAGTGACAATTGTGAGCCATTGGATATGATCCAATGGTTCAAATCAAAAGAAGTTCTTTTGATTTGAGTCATTGGATTAAATCTAATGGCTCATAATTGTCTAACTTGACTCAAGTTATCCTCTTAACTTGAGAGGATCTCTCTCCATCATGAATAGCACAAATTCTACACGCAATAGCTTACCTATGGCATGAGTCCATGACAACATGTCTGCGATAGCAGTTCATATTGAATTACTGAAATGTCAAACGTCAATCTTTTTCCCAAGTAAATACGAGAAGTAATAATTTATATATATTTACCAAAAAATAGACATTTATTGTTCATCTACAAGAAAAGAAAAGAAGTTCGTCCATGATGAGATAGTCTCATTCTAACACAAAGAATTACTCCGGCAACTCTACTTATCAGTGAGACCCCAACTGGAATAACCATGAGCCGAGACTCGAACCCGTGACCTTTAATTGTTCACAAAATCCCTCCAATAAGCTACTAATTTTTCAGAGATAGGAACCAACTGAGCCAGTGACTTTTGATCCCCCAACTATAATGATACGGCTTGAAAATAACATTTTCATGCTCTCACTTATAAATTTGCAAGCTTTACTTTTATTCAAACACCCTTCCATCCATCATGAGATAGTAACCTTGTACTTAGCAATTTTATGTTTATTATTTTATAAATCAATGTTTAATTCGTTATTCCTTAGTTATTTGTGTTTTTATTTTATTAAACTCGTTATATCCCTTTTGTAGCGTTTTATCAACATTGCATACTCAAAAGACTATTAGTTGAAAAACGTAAAAATTATGGAAAGACAAATGATCTATACATCTCAACAACAAAAAGATTATTAAAGTTATGTTTCATAAGTCTAACCATCATCAAATGGCTTAGTGTTAAAACCTTTACTTTCTTCCCAAAAAGCTAAAGAGTTAAAAACTCGTTAGGTTTGTATATTTAAGGTGGCGGTGAAAGGTCAAAAATGGTATTGAGATTATCACAATGAAACTGCGTATACTTGTATATCTGAGTTAAAAAAGACCGTTCTTCGGTTTAATCCGAACAAAGAGGCTTCAATCGTATACCCATTTATGTTTCATAAGAGCACCCGGTGTGGGCATATCTTCGCTCGCCGTAGGCACACGTGGAGCTTCGCCGTCCCTCTTCACCACACCGGGTACATAATCGTGGCTCGCCGTCGGATAGCTCGTAAATGCACGATGAGCGTTTTGCTTGTCCTTTTTTTTTTTTTTTTTTTATTTGTGGAGTATGAATATTTTTGAAGATGAACTTTTTTATAAAGATTGAATGATTTTGGAGGAAAAAAGAATGCAAACATAAAATTAAAAACACAAATTACATTGAACATTTAACTGAAAACAGGAAATACATAATACGCTTAAACAATAAAAAACTACAACGCATACTGATGAAAAAAAAAAACTGCTAAAACTTAAGAATATGAATCATCTGAGTTCCAACCCTCGTCACTTGAAGAGGAATCAAACTCGCCATTAAAGAGCTTGGTCTCCATGATGTCAAAGTAGTTATCTCTAAGGTATTGAGCTTCCCTGGCTTCTTGTTCACGACGAGAAGCTTCCTCGCGTTTTTCTTGTTCCATATTATCCCTATAGTTTTCTTCGTCTTGTTCAAGTTGACGAAGGGAAGCCTCACTTAACCCGAATGGGTTGTTTTCAAGATCCACCTGTGGACTAGGGGTGAGCATCGGGACGAATCCCGACCCGTCCCGACTAATCTCAATACCGACAATGGAGAAAAACCCAAACCGACTCCCGACCCGATAATGGTCCCGAATCGTCCCGAATCCCGATAATGGTCCCGAATCATCCCGAATCTTGATTTTGGCTGCGTTTTCTCGGGACCGTCCCGACTCCCGACCCGTCCCAAATCCCGATTACCAGGAAAACGCAAACCGACTACCGACCCGATTACAGTCGGATCGGTATCGGGGAAGGAGTCGGGTGTCGGGATCAGGACGGGAGTCGGGTGTCGGTCAGGATTGCTCACCCCTATTTGTGGACTGTTAGGAGCTGGATTGTTAACAGGTGGAGTGTTAACAATTGGATTGTTCACAGGTGGAGTGTTTAAAAATACGTTTTCCAGTTGAAAAACCGGAAAGACATCTTCAGGTAGTGTCGAGTAAACTTCAAATTCTTCTGGAGTTGGAAAGCTAGTTTCAGGCAACTGTGTTGGAGTTGAAAAGCTAGTTTCCGAAAACTGTTGTGGACTTGGGAATTGCTGAGAAAAATCTTTGCGAGACATTTGTGTGTGTGTGAGTTGTGTGTGTAACTTGTGACTGGTAGAGTTGTATATATAGGCACATATCAAAACTATACCGTTTGGATTTAAAATTTGAATTTGAATTTTGAATTTAAATAATCCCGCTCCTTTTTTAATTTGAATTTTAATTTTGAATTTAAATAACCCCGCTCAAAAGTATACCGTTGAATTTGAATTTTGAATATGATTTCTATTTTACTTGATTTGTAGAAAATAAAAAAAATAAAATATAAATAAATAAAAATTTATACCACCCCTTTAAATAACAAACTATAACCACCATTTTTTCACATCTTCATCAATTCAAACTTTCTATATTTGTAGCTAAAAAAAAAACAATGTCTCAAAATCCGAAGTGGAACAAGTCTAAAGAAATGTTGCTTGCGCAAGTTTGGATAGAAATTTCGCAAGCTCTAGATATGGAAAATAACCGTTCCAAAAATTTATTTTGGAACGACATTATGGAGATGTTCAATGATCAGACTACCGATGACCATCGTACCAAAATATCAATCACGGATAAATGGACGAAGATTAACGTTGATTGCCAAAAATACAACGCTATTTACAAACATTTGCAGCATCGAAGTGGTGAAAATGACCACAATCATCTCGAGAATGCGAAACTGAACTTTGAGCAAAGCTTTGGTGAGAAGGAGTTCAAGTATGTTCGCGTTTGGGAGATTTTGAAAAGTTACCCGAAGTGGCATGTCGAAGATCCGATCCATTAGTATGTGTTGTATTTTTTTTCCCATGTCGTTTTTTTTACGTATCGTGTTTATTTTTCTTATTATTGTGTTGTTTAATGTATTTTTATTTTTAATGAAATGAATTTAGTTTATTTGTAAATTTGAATAAAAAAATTAAAGTTGTAGTGGTGGCCCCAAATGAAGAGGTTGAGGTTTGTTATGAGGTGGGTTTGTTGTGGTTAGTTGTGGAGGGTTGTTATGATGATGTGGCAGTGATGAAGAGATGTATGCTCTTCACCACACCTGGTGCTCTAAGTCTAACTTACAAATAAAAAGCTGTTTGGTAAAATCAACCAAAATTTTCATAGATTAAACCAAATGCTAGAACTGTGGGTACATGGCTAGAATAACTATTCATTTATAACACCTCTAACCACCAATAAACAACACACAATTTATTTCATACAAACACGAAACATGCTTACCAGGTGTAGTAATGCAACAAAAGACCAACATACCCCCTATGATCTAGTCTTCTTTCTCCAAAACTAATTCGTGATCAACTTTGTGTAACAAAGAGACCGATAATACCACCAAAAATATAACCTAAAAAAGTATTTAAAAACTCCATGCATACACAAACAACCGTCCCTTCTTCCTTTCATCTCGGTTGAAATTGCGACCTATTGACCCATTTATCTCCCTTTTGCGACTAGTCCGCGTCGACCAAATGTAATAAGTGGGACGAGTTCTAACCTTGTCACATGGGATGGGGACTCGGTCGTCCAAGCCTTACCACACATAGTCTTACATTCGCTTAGTTAGCCACACCAAACATTTACAAAACACACGACACATCTTAGTGTATTTATAATTTAGTTTGTGCATGCACGTATCTTTCCCACGTTCCTTCAATTTGGTTTTCACAAGTTTAGATCATAACATGTTACCATGCTTCTTTTATATTCTTAAAAAATAGGTTAGTAGTGATTTGTTTTCTATTTATATACATGTAGCATACATTCGCAAATGAAATCAGAGAAGAAGAAAATGTTGTAATAGTTTAAATGTTCGTTAAGTGACTGACGCATGAATTTTTCATATAGTATGCACTTTTAATAAATTTAAAAAAAGATATGCATGGAATATTGAATTCTAATATACATAAATAAAAGTTTCATTTTATAGTAGTGATAGCTTTTTAAGGGTATGCACATGCATAATTTCTGGCTTATTTTTATTTAGGAGGAGATTAGCCATCTGGAATTGGTTCTCTATTACCGTTGAACACTTCTTACGTCCTTGAAGATGAATTTATTTGTAAGGAAACCCGGGAGAAATACTTGTGCAACTATAAGTATCAGCAAATCCAGGCTAGCAACTTGTATCTTGTTAGAACATGTACATTGAATCATATTCTCTATGTATTTGTTCATATTGTAAACTTGAGTGTTAATACTTAATAGTAATTCAACCTTGGAAGCTTGGTACACAATATAGATTTTGGCGTTTACTACTAGGTTGAAGTGACCTTTGTCCTAGCTTTTAGTGATATGGGTCATAGCCTTGAATTTACTGTGCACCTAACCTCAACAACTTATTGTGTATGGCAGTTACCACTACAGATTTGTATAATACTCCACAAAATACAAAAGAAGTTTGAGAATTGAAATTGGATTGATAAGAGTGCATCATTTTGTCTATGTGATAAAACTCAGCATTTTTATTAGCTAATAAAAGTAAAACTGTAAGTCAATTTTGTCAAAATTTCAATTTTCGTCTAATTTCCTAAAATTGCTTAAATTGTATGTGTTAATGTGGAAAAAAAACTTTAAAAAGAGACGTTAATTAATAAAACTTTAGTGTTTAAATTGTAAATAAATTATATGGACTTAAGTACAATTAATAGTTGCCATGTTTTTTAAATTTTATAAGTTCAATAAACCCCTAATCTTTATACCCTATATACTTTATATTTTATATAAAAAACACAACAATTTATTGTTAGTTATATATGTTTTTATGTAATAAACTAATATATTTGCACGAAATTATAAATATAAAAAAGAAAACACGAGTTACTGTGGCATTAAGTAA
Organism: Chrysanthemum lavandulifolium; assembly: GCA_022545495.1. Taxonomy (NCBI): domain Eukaryota; kingdom Viridiplantae; phylum Streptophyta; class Magnoliopsida; order Asterales; family Asteraceae; genus Chrysanthemum; species Chrysanthemum lavandulifolium. The sequence continues at coordinate 308,054,469 of CM040241.1, read as the reverse complement.
ATAACGAACGACTCTTATTATTCCTTCTTATTAGATTAATTTAGGATATCCGGGAAAGTATTCATTTAAGCTATTTGCATTCAATAACGAATCATGTTATTAATCTTTATAGGTTTAACCCGCGCGTACAAGGTTTAAAAAACAAATAAGCTAAAATTTGTTATTAAAATAAATAGACATAACAAAATGAAGGCACGGCCTCATGGGTTACTGTTTTGAGATAAAAATAAATAGATGATATTCTACATATAAGAACGACACACATTTTTTTAATGGTCACTACGTGCTACAAAGCATGCATAATGTGTAGAACATCATATCACTAGTTAAATTTAAATAATATCAACCTAAACACCATGTAGCTAAACAAAATCAAATCATTCATGCAACAATAATCTACACAAAATATTGCTTAATTTGTACATAATGAAAGAATTATGTAAGAGTATAAAAGGTTTATTATAATTTGGTAGAAAAATCATAGACTATGTACTATGAATTTAAGAATTGTCATAATAATTAACTTCAAAAAATTATTAACACACTATTACCTTTTATATTATATGTCCAAATCACGTGCGTGCGTGTATGAATTCTAAAACTACTGCCATTAGAAATGTGCTAATACTTTCATGAAACATTTTGATGTGACGATCTTTATATAAACTAAGTAGTTGAACGTGCATGATAATGCTAGCTATTGACTTCTCCCATTTACTTTAAAGTGGTACCTAAATATATTACCGTATTATGTCAAAACCAGTATCATTTTGTACCGGTATAATGCCAATCCCTTTGATAAATTAGAACTTTGGTAAAACATATTACCGTATTATGTCTTTAATTTGCTATTCCTTTCAAAAAGAAGAAAAAGACTCTAAGAAAATATATAGCTTTAACTTAAAGTAATACAATTTTGAAACGTATCCATATACACGAGAAGGGTTATAGTATAAAAATTCTAAAGTAAAATAGGCAAAATGATACCAAAGGGATGCCCTCCGCTTTGTTTGAAGATTTTCGATTCAGTTTGAGCGTCCGCCTCTTCCCGCTCAAACTGCGGGAGAGTATTAGTCGTTATATTTTTGTGCATGTTTTAGTGATGTATTAGCTTAAGGACCACTTGTGTATTTGGCCCAAAAACCATTATTAGGGAGTTAATAAAATCAAGAAAATTAACCTTCCAATAGTTAATGGCGAGTTACTACTTAACAAAGCAAACAAATGTCATACTTATTAGATGGGTGTTCTGCTAAGCTTTTTTGAGGAGCTTAAAGCATATAATGTTTTTGATCAAGCTATTAAGCTTAATAAAGGTGGTATACATTTTGAAAATATATCAATTTCTAAAAGTTATTTCACTACGTATTATTTTAGCCTACCTTTTCTTATTACATACTTTTTTTTTTTTGGGTACTGCACATTGTCTACATACAAATTGAAGTATACTGGAAATGCAAAAGACTAGTCTTTTTTTATTGCAAAACTTTTCCTTGTATAAAACATAACAAACAATGGATATTGGACACAACATCATTTCGTGACTAGTTTAATTTCAAAGACCAAGGTTCTTGATTATGAATTTAACAATATAGTATAATCGAGGAAGACAAAAAATGTCTTCATTTATAAGCAAACTTGCTTCAATTTCAATTTCTTTAAGCCACATATTAAAATTTATTTTGACATTGTTAAGCATATAAAGAATCTACTGCAATCATCATAACTAAAGAAACATGAGGCTCTATTTCTATATCTAAACATGGCTTTAAACCGACCTAAATTTAAAAAACATACAACAACAAACCTTCAATCCTCAAGATGATATTTGTAAAGGTGGTCCCGTCCTAGAGTGTCAACATGCTTTGAAATATTTCCAATGTTTATCTCATAATAAATCTCGCGATGATGAGGAGTAACCTCGTTGATAATCCATGATGACGTTGCATATGTATGGATAATCCTTGCTCGTAGCACGTTTGCGCCTTGTGCAACATCCTTACCAACGTACACGTTAACTTTTTTATGACGGTAGTCTAAACCACGTTTTAACATCCTCTTATTTCCAATAATCTCTTCGTCATTAAAGTCTTTGAATACATCCACAAGAAAAAATTTGCAATATGGCTTTATTGAAGTTGTTGACGATGAAATCTTAAACCATGATGCTGCATAATTAAAACAAACACATACAACAGGGAACAAACAAAATCGTCAAGAAAACAATGAGGTTTCCTTCCAAAATTCACATTTAAAACGTGACATGCAACATTTGGAAACTATGGAAACTTACGACAACAATGTCTTTAATATTGCAAACAAGTGAAATGAACTAGTTATTGCCATAACAAAACTAACCTCATGATATACTTAAACTGGGTTACGTTGTAATTCTTATGTATGGGTGACATTATTTATAGACATAATCCGGTTTTGAAACCAATTGTTAATTGTGTTTTGCAATAGTTGCACTAGAAGGAAAAAAAAGCAACAAACCAAGTGATTGCAGGCATGCATGACTGCAAGTATGTACCTTAGAAATGGCAAATCAATGGTAGCTAGAGCACTAGAGTAGGTGAGGAAGATAAATTAAAGATGAGAGGATTTGTATGTGTATTGCAATGTTTGTTTGTGAAGGATACCTAGGGGATACTCGTTAATATAGGAGAATGGAGATGAGTTGTTGGTATTGAATAAATAGCATTTATGTGTCATAAATGTATCTTGGTGCATCTTTTGTATATCTTTGGAATAAGTGGAAAAGAAAATAATCTTCGTTTGACATAACTTTACAATAAACATATGTTTGTGGTAGAACCATGCAAGAAGAACATATTAGCGTTTGTGAGTCTAGTTTAGTGCTAGAAAATGATCGATGAGGGGTGTTCATGGTCGGATTTTACGTTTTAGCAAAAGATTTCACTCCGAATCTAAATTCGGTTTTTACGTTATTAAAAACCAAACATTGAACCGAAAATTCAGATTGGTTTTTGAGGTACACGTATATCGGCCACAACAAATTTTCAACTAACAACTTTTTTCTACTTACTAGACGAAAATATAACAAACACGGAACTATATTATACACTCAATAGACGTCCACGTCGAATATTGTTAAAGATGGTTCTGAGTTTACTAGAATCGGAAGCTAAGAAATAATGGGTTTAAATGAAACCCAAAAAAAAAAAAAAAAACCCTATTAAACGTATGTAAGACTTAAAATTTTTACACACATGACTTTACGTTAAGCAGATACGTCTTTAGGTATCGAGAGATCTATAGAGCGAATTTACTAATGTTATCCCTTAGAGAAACGATATTTATATCGATACTTTCGTTTTTTTCAAGGAAACTTTCTTTCTTTTGAGCTTTCTTTGATGAGAATTTTTTTCACGACATTCAATATTTTTACCCAAAATTTTTACCCACTAGAAGTATTGCTAGCCTATGGTAAAAAAGGCCCTAACTTTAGAAATCAGTGTTGTTTTGATCATAACGAATGACTTTAAACTTAAAATTTTAAAGGACCCAATATTATAGACGATTAAATAAGCTAGCAATCTTTTAAATAGAAAGATTATTTTTTGCTGAAAAATAACTTTAAGTATAAAAAGAAAATTACGTCAATAATAAAAGTTACTTTCGCTGAAAAAAGTTATTTTGTAGTCACAAATTTTAGGTCCATATAAAAAAAATTAATTGGGGCCTTTTGACACCTTAAGTCTTTAAGAGCGATGGGTGTAATCACGAATGGCTTGCGCCATTTCAATGTGGCACGACGCCAAGCCAGCGCCACTATACCGGCCCTAGCGTCATGGTGCGAGTGAATAAACTAGTTTTTGCTGAGTGATTTTTGTTTTTTGTATTTATTTTGATTGGGTTTTGTGTTGAGTTTCTGTTTTAATTCGGTATGGCAGGTCTCAAAAGTGAGGTGTTGACTTGAGTGGTAAAAGGTCAAGACGACCTGGTAAATATTATTACTCCAGGTGTTGACTTGAGTGATTAGTGAGGAGGTTTTTAGATGTGTGAGTGATAAGGGAAGTGAAATATAAAAATATTGAGGTGGCATGACTTGCCATTTTTTTCGGGTTTTAGGTTGAGTGACTCCACCTAATGCTCTAAGATGGCTAACATAAAAAGACAAACCATCAAGCTCCTAGCCAGTTTCTCATAGTGTATAGATTAAGGTATTGAGTTTACAGTCATCATTTGTGTATTATCAGTAAATTACTACAAGTGCATAAGAAGCTCCAAGTAATCATGTAATTTCCTAAACACTCGGGTGGCTATTGGGTAAAAAGACAGAAAAATGCCGTGGACAAGGACAAAATCGCACCATTACGGTCTTCAAAAAAGCTAAGAAAAATCTTTGGTCAAACTATCTAGCTAAGTCCAAATATTCATGAGTTAGATTACAATACCAATCAACCTAATTCAGAAGAACAATGAGTCTACTCATAATTCCATTTCATCAAGCCTGGAGTTAGAAGTTGACGACGTATTTGGCCCATCGGCTGAATAGACGGAGGACCAAATACCCGAAAGATTAGCGCACCGAAGGGGCCAAGTCCGAAAGACTGTTGACCTGACAGTACATTTGGCATCTAGCCTGGAAGCATTTCGTCTCATTCTCGTGGGTGTCAGAGATGAAGTCAAGGACAGTGTCACAGCCCTGACAACGCCAACGGCCCCAGAGAAAGTGACATGAGTAACGACCAGATAGTGACAACCTACAATATAAATATGCATACAGTAACTGGTAAAAAGGTATCATTTTCACACACACACATATTTATACTATACCCTTCGGTAAACCTACACTTACTCTAACGCCGGAGCTTGGTCCTGGGATAACACCCGGGGCGTGGCTAACGCGTTGTTTCATACTTGCAGGTATCCAGAAGACTTACTTTAACAAAGCTGAAGGATATCTGAAGAACCATTAGAAACTCACAAAAAAATACTTCAACATTGGCGCCATCCGTGGGACCCGCATTCAATTTGCCAAGGCTACAGAATGACAGGTTCCACACCTTTGGCAACCTCCGGAGGAGGGGGAACTGATTCCCCTCCAGCGACTAGAGAGCAGATAAAAGGGTACGTGTCTGCGCTCAAGTCCATGATCAAAGAACACAATCAAAGGGATACCGTCCATCCGATACGACTAGACTTTACTGATGAAACAACCCCGGATAAAGGTGACCCCGCAGGCAAGAAGAAGGAAATCGTTACCGGAAACAAGATAAAAGATGACTACCTAGGAAAACCTTTCAAGGAAATCAGTTCAAAACTCGTTTTTCCTTGCACAAAACCTGTCTCAAGGACCCAACGGAGATAACCAAGATCGTAGGGAAAGCCAACGAGACACTACCGGAGTTCAAAGAAAAGTGGACCATCGAGACAGGGTTCATACAAGGTGTGCCGAAGATCATGAGGATCTCCTCATTCAAGAGTAGAAGCAGGTGTCCTGAGTTAGCCAAGCGGTTCGCTGACAAAGTACCAAAGACTGTTGACGAGATGATGGTCCCGATAGATGACTTTGTTAGGTCGGAAGAAGCTTTCGCCAGCACGGAGTTACCCAGGGGTGAACACTACGACACATACAAGAAGACGTCAACCGGCCTCTTTCGGAAAGAAGAGAGAACCTCCCGGGGATACTACGCGGGGGATAATAGAAATGAAGGACGGCATGGGTATTCGAGTAGGGACCATGGCAATTCCTACTGTCATAGGGATAGGCCAGCGCCTTACTTACCCCCTCGGGGTGACCACTAAAGTCGCAACGTTCCTCGGCTGACATTGGATTCACTCATCAAGCCTCCAAAAGAGATTCTGGCTACCGAACATCAGCTACGCCTACCCCCTCCCAAGCCGATGCGTGACCCGCCAAGGAAGGAAAACCAAGACAAGTACTGTGACTATCACGGTGAAAAGGGACACTACACAAATGACTGTTAGATTTGGAGTCGAGAAAGCTGAACCACCTGGTTACAGATCTCATACAGAAGGGCAGACGCGATCCTCCAAAGAAGGATGTGGGGGCCAAGGATAAGGTCATTAACATGCTTCGTGCATGGCCAGAGAGGAGAAAGAGGAAGTCGATAGAACAAGATGAAGGATGGATGAATGTACCAATAACCTTTCCCCCTCTTCCCTCGGGGGATGTATCGTACGACCCACTCATAATCAAAGCAACGATGGAAGGTTACTTGGTGAGAAGGGTGTTTGTTGATGAAGGGGCTTCGGTGGAAGTAATGTTTGAACACTGTTTCGACAACCTGAGCCCGGAGATAAGATCTCGGCTGAAACAAACCCAAAAGGACTTGCTCGGGTTCGCAGGACAGGTGACGAAACCTCTGAGGAAGATTGAACTAGATGTGTCATTCGGAGATGAAGGGCTATACCGGAAGGTCAGGATGAAGTTCACTGTCATACGCGCTCTGTCACCGTACAATGTGATCTTAGGTAGGATGGGGCTTAAGATGTTAAGAGCTATTCCTTCGACAGTACACTCCATGATGAAGTTTCCTACTCCTCGAGGGATGCCACACTAGTGACTCGATCTGTTGTTATCTCGGAATGTCGAAAGTTAGAGAAAATGCAGTTGGCTCTCCTGGAACCAGATAGGCAAGAACCTAGAAGGGCAGACGAAGTGATTTTGAAGGAAGAGGTGATAGTCAACCCAGCTTTCCCGGAGCAACCTGTGACGATAGGAGGGCCTTGTCCCCTGAATGCAAGAAGCGCCTTAAAGAACTTCTCAAGAAAAACCTAGATGTCTTCGCATGGGAACCGGCGGATATGACTGGAGTTCCACGAAGGATAATCGAGCACACCCTGAACGTTAACCCGTCGGAAGACCCTGTGTGCCAGAAACGCCGGATGCTAGCTGCAGATCGGAGTCAGGTGGTCACAAAGGAAGTAGAAGAATGGGTTAAGGCTGGTATCGTTCGACCTGTCAAGTATCCCACCTGTATATCCAACCCGGTTCCAGTAAAAAAATGTTATAGAAGCTGGCGCATGTGCATCGACTTCAAGAATATCAACTCTGCTTGTCCCAAAGACTACTACCCATTACCGGAGATCGATTGGAAGATCGAATCAGCCATGGGGTACAAATACAAGTGTTTTATGGACGCCTACAAGGGTTATCACCAGGTATAGATGGCGAAGGAGGACGAAGAGAAAACAACATTTTACACAGAACAAGGGACCTATTGTTACACAAAAATGCCATTTAGACTAAAGAATGTCGGTGCTACATACCAGCGGATGATAGACTTTGCCTTTCAATCTCAGATAGGGAGAAATTTGGAAGCATATGTAGATGATATGGTCATCAAGAGCAAGGAGGAGGATGAGATGTTGCCAGATATTGCCGAAACCTTCGACAACCTCCGGAAAATGAATATGAAGCTGAACCCTAAAAAGTGTTCCTTCGGGATGGAGGAAGGAAAGTTCTTGGGGTATATGGTCACATCGGAGGGGGTCCGAGCAAACCCAAAGAAGATGAAGGCCATTATGGATATGCAGTCACCCAGGACCTTGAAGGAGATGCAGAGTCTTAGCGGAAAATTGGCAGCACTCAACCGTTACCTATCCCGATCAGCCAAAAGGTCCCTTCCTTTCTTTGAAACTCTCAAGAATGTGATCAATGAGAACAAAGATGAGTACCACTAGACGGAAGAGGCGGAAAAGGTTTTCCAGGAGATGAAAAAGCTCATAACGGACTTACCTTCGTTAACTAAACCAACTACAAAGGAAACACTGTACGTGCATCTCGCAGCCTCAGAAGAAGCAGTCAGTGTTGTACTACTAACAGAGAGAAAGGGGAGTTGTCTCTCAAATACGGCGTAACCAAGTGATGAAGTTATGACGTAACAATGATTATGAAGATTACGGCATAACCATGGAATATAATTACGTCGTAACATGCCACTGAACATTATGCAGCTTACTTGATAAGAGATACGGCGTAACCCTCAGCTCAGGTTATGCCGTAATGAAGAAATGCATATGATTTACAAAGACTACGGCGTAACCCCAGCTCAGTTTACGCCGTAACCATGGATAAGCACAAAAATTGAAGAGTTACGGCGTAACTGCTTAATAAATGTTACATTGTAACTAGTTTTGGAGCCTATAAATAATCGAAGATTTCACCAGTTTTATTTATCTCTCCTTTCCCAAACCTTCTAGGGTTTGGGGAGATCAAAACACAGAAGAAGAAGCATGGCTTAGGAGCATCGAATAATGAATTTCTCGTATACGGTTTCCATTGTATTCGAGTTTGAATTCCTTTTGCATTTTTCTAGAACTTATACTATGAATTCATGTTATTAATTGAAGTTTGCATTTATGTTATTGATGTTCTCTTTACTTCTTTATAGACATTTACTAGTCTTATCATAGATCGCTAGTCTTGGTAATATTATAAGCTTGGTAGTATCTAAAGGGTCGGGAGATATGACCAACCGACCCCGAGTCGATAGATCATGGTATGGGAGGAATTGGCCATAGTACAACCACTCTTCGTGTCGAATCGACCAAATGATCACCTATCAAGTGGAGGTATTTAAAGGTTAGGAGAAATCCAAGTTCCTAACGGCCGGGTTTCCACGGACTAGATCTAGTAGATTTGGCACTTAATGACTGCTATTAGGTTGTCGAATGATCCCGGGTGACATGTTCATCTTGGTGAGGAATCTAAGAACCATAGGCCATGACGAATTGACCAAAGGAGTCTGGTGATAATTAACCACTATATTGAACCTTTATATCCATAATCAATTCATGTCTGTATTCTTCGTTAAGCTTCGTTTATCTATCTCTTTTTCCTAAATTTCTGGTGTCTGTGTATATGGAATAATAGCATGTCAAAGAATTATCTTATGTCACTGATATATTATCAATATTATTTCTAATCACCTTAGTTCTTTCAAGGTCATAGCTCTCTTGGGACGATACTCGGATTTACCTAAGGCTTTACTACATCTGATCGGGTTCTCTCCGTTAATATGTGTTTATCCTAAGTTATCTAAGTTTTATAAATATTAAAATCAGGATGAAATAGCACATCAAGCTACCAGTGCGCTATGTGAGCCAGACACTCAACGAAGCAGAGAATAATTATGCCCCGATAGAAAAAATAGCGCTTTCGTTGTTACACATGTCACGAAGGTTGCGTAGATACTTTGAGGCACACCCCATCAAGGTCATTAGTGATCAGCCGATTAAGCAAATCCTCAATAAGCCAGAGGCCTCCGGCAAGTTGGCCAAGTACTTGGTGGAGTTAGGTGCCTACAACATCACTTATGAACCTCGGTAAAATACTTGGCAAAGGCAAAGGAATACATAGCGAACTTTAAAAGCTTCACCATTCGGAACATTCCCAGAAATCATAACCAAAAGGCAGATGTGCTAAGTAAACTGGCTATAATCGCTTTCGATCACCTGACGAAGGAGGTTTTGGTGGAGGTATTAATAGAAAGGTCGACGGAGGGAAAAGAAGTAAACAACGTGGTCGAGGAAGAAGGAGACAACTGGATGACTCCCATCATCCGGTTTCTAGAGGAAGGAGTCTAGCCGGAAGACCCAAACGAAGCCCGCACACTGAGGATGAAGATCAGCCAGTATGTCATGGAAGACGGGATACTTTACAAAAAGGCATACTTGGTTCCATTGATGAGATGTGTAGGCCCTCGGCAGGAAAATTATGTGATCCGGGAGATACATATGGGGGCTTGCGGGATGCATTCCGGTCCTCAATCAGTAGTAGCAAAAGCCATGCGCCAAGGATACTATTGGCCGACTATGCACCGGGACGCAAGGAATGAGATACTAAAGTGCGACTCTTGCCAGATTCACTCTCCGGTACCGAAACTTCCAAAAACCAAGCTAACTCCCATCATGGCTCCATGGCCCTTCTACCAGTGAGGAATTGATATAGTGGGTCCCTTACCCTCGGCAGCAGGAAAGGTTAAATTCCTCTTGGAAGCCATTGATTATTTCTGATGTATATTGGTTATTGTAACATAAAAAGAAGATTCAATATGGTTTGAATTATGGCAAGATTTTAGAGAGAGAAAGTAGAAAGATGGGAGGCTTTCTAGAGAGAGAAAGTGAAAGAAAACATAGAAGGTTAGATTAAGAATGAGAAAGCTCCCACCCTCTACCTTGGGAGGTAGAGGGTATTTATAGTTTTACATAATACGCCCTCTGACGGGCTGTGGATCAGGCATACAGTGGGTAAAGACCCGTTCGTCCTCTACGGTGTTACACTAAGCTAAACTAATATCTAAATAACTAACTAGTAACAAGTAAATAACGATATGTCTAGGAGCTAACATATGCTAGATTATATTTGGGGTGACCGACACATCACAATGAAATTTCTAATTCCTAACAATTTCACCAAATGGATTGAGGCTACGCCATTGGCAGGGATCACAGGGAAGGATGTCAAAAGATTCGTATGGGACAACATAGTCTGTCGCTTTAGGCTACCGGCCGTCATCGTCATGGACAATGCAAAGCAGTTTGTAAACAACCCCTTCAAAAGCTGATGTGAAAAACTTAACATCAAACAGATCAACACCACCGTGGCTCACCCTCAGGCCAACAGACTGCTGGAAAGGGCGAACAAGAGTTTGATGTCGAGAATCAAGGCAAGGTTGGGACGGACCAAGTCCGGATGGGCGGATGAGCTACCGAACGTCCTACGGGAACACCGGACGTCCCTCAAAACGAGAAATGAAGAAACGCCTTTCAGTCTAACCTACGAGAATGAAGTGGTCATACCAGCGGAGATCGGCATGCCGACGCACAGGACAAGGGTGATAAGGGAAGGCCTGGATGAAGAAGATACTCGTCGTATAGAGGAACTGAATGAAGAAGAAATGCTCCTAACCTTGACCTGATACAGGAATGAAGGGAGGAAGTTGTGGTAATGGAAGCCTGATACGAAACAAAGATGGAGAAGTATTACAACCGGAAGGTGCGTTCGGTATCCTTCAAACCGGGGGATTTTGTGTATCGAAAGAACGAAGCAAGCAGAGCGGAAGATCAAGGTAAGTTGGGTCTGAAGTGGGAAGGACCCTACCAAATTACCGAAGCGCATCTTAACAAGTCCTACAAGTTGGAAACCATGGATGAAGAAGAAGTGCCCCGGAAGTGGTAAGCTGTTAACTTAAGAAAATGTTTCCTATGAAATGTACTTTGATGTTATGTAAGCCCACGGGCCTTGACAGTTGATTTCTATTTCGTGAAAAGAATGACATGTTCCCCTACCGTCTTCGAAGGACGAAAATTTTACCACATGATATTTTACACAACAGGGGGGTCCCGGCGGAGATTAGCTGCCTCCGATCGCATGACCGAACGCCCCGTACTTATAATTAATGTTACCCCTGTAAGTGCAACGTCACTAGGGAAGGCCCTCATACCATTCGGTAAGGCAAACCTGCATACCCCGAAATAAGGCTAAGTCATTAAGGGACGAGCCGCGGCGCATCCGCCCTAACGGCACGCAGATACCCCGAAGGCGTGACGACGCCACAGATGATCCCCCAGGTGTATTCACCCACAGGCGACGATAATATGCATATACAAAAATAAAGTATACATGCAAACACATTCAAAAAAGTTATCTGGATTTAAGGATGATCAAATAACATTCTACAAGCATCAACCATAAATATTGTTCGGATTACATCATTCACCAACCATAGATAAGAGAAACCACGAATATTGTTCAGAAATACATCAAGAGGCACGCATGCCCAGAGTAATACCAAATTACACACAATTGTTATAAGATTACATACATGAAAAGATAAATGAGCAGACAACCGATCACGAGCCGAAGGTGCCAGCACCTGGAGTGGCTCCCGTCCCCTCGGGCAGAACGTTCATCAAATCCGCTAAAGGGAGATAGTTGGAACTCTTTATCTTCTCAATGTAAGGAAAGGATCGAGTAAACATCTCATCATAGGCGGCAGTAAACCCTTCGACAGCATCCATGTCGAAATCTGATAAGAATTTAAAACGTACACTTTTAAGGGGTCATTTAAGCCCTTAATCGACCACTTTATATACGCTATCGCTAATTTTGTTCCTTTTCACTTTTAGGTCTCTTGGAAGCAAAATCTTGGAATATGCACATTTGGACGAAAAGGAGGAAAACATGAAGAAAATAGCAAAGTCAAGATCGAAGCTACTCAGTCGCTCAAACTGAACCTGACGGCATCCCAAACAAAGGGAGACGCCATCTCTCTATACAGATTTGATAAAAACATGCACCAGATGGCTCAGTGGAATTTTTGCTCATAACACCTGACGGCGTCAGGCTTTGAAGAAGAAGGGCGTCACTCAGACTTTTCATCTCATATGGCCCAGATCCATAACCAAGACGATGTCCCATATCAAGACTGCCGGCGTCACAACTTCAACGTGACTCCGTCCCATCGATAACTTGGCCAAGACGAAAACCCTAATAACGGCGATCTAACGGCGTCCCACCTATAAGGCGACGTCGTCGCAAGTGTAAATCTGTATATAGAATTCGATTTTTCTGCATTTAGGGAGGTAGACTTTTGGAGTAAAAACCCTAAACGTTTGTAGTCCGCCTTGGACAGTATCTTAGGGTCCCAAACCCTATTTTACACATCAAGATAAGTGTTTTAATCCATTAGTATCATTATGTCTTCCATTTATTGTGTGTATGCTTGCCTGTTTAACATGTCTAGCTAAATTTCTTGTGTGTTTGCTTAGATCTATGAAACCTAGTTGTTAATTATTGTTAGGTTGTCTCGTATCTTAATTGTAATTGGCTTAGGAGTGCAACTATGCTATCGTTATGTTTAAATGCTTGAGTAATCTTTGTAAAAATTAGTTTATGAATCACTTAGGAGTGCAACTAGGCTATCGTTATGTTTAAATGCTTGAGTAATCTTAGGAGTGCAATTAGGCTATCGTTATGTTTTCATCCGTTTTCTAATGTTTTTATCCGTTTTTGTTCGTTTTTATACGTTTTCGTCTGTTTTTAACATTTTAACCATTTTTACACGTTTTCGTCCGTATTTTTTACGTTTTGGTCCATTTTCACACGTTTTCATCCGTTTTTTTTTTAATGTTTTTTCACGTTTTCGTTCGTTTTTTTTATGTTTTTGTCCGTTTTTACACGTATTCGTCTGTTTTTTTTTTTACGTTTTTGTCCGTTTTTGCACGTTTCCTCAGGTGTTTTTTACGTTTTGTTTTGGGCAAATTGTCTAAAAAGACATCGAACTTGCCACTTTTTCCTTTTGTGGGCATCGAACTTTTTTTTTTTCTAAAGTAGCCCTAAACTTGCCCAATTTTCCTTTTATAGCCCTAAATCTGATCTAATCACAAGTTAATTACATAAATTTACATAAATCGTCCCTGTGGCTCTAAACAATTACACCATTCATCCTTGAGTCAATTACATAAAAGGTCCCTGTGGCACTAATAATTTACACATTTCGTCCTTGTAGCTATAAACTTAAACTAATCCATGCAACCACCATCCACCGCCTGCCGCCACCATCCAAAAATATGCTACGGTTTATATTTGTCTGTAGAAAAGTACAATCCCATCATACTCACTTAATTTGACCTTGAGAAAGATGAGACAGAAATAGTCAAGGGGTAAATACCAGTTCTTTAACATCCTTATTTTGCTGCCTGGTTGGCTTTTCTGGATACTGAAAGAGTGAAGGGTTTTGGCAGGAATGAGAACAATAAGAAAAGGATAAAGCAAGGCATGCTAGATAGTCGTTTGCTAAAAAAGAAAAACAGCCTAACCATCGATATAATAAGTATATATTTGGATTTTGTAATGTAAAGGTGACTAGAATTCTAGAAGCAGTTGAGTAAAGTAAATCATACATACATGGATCAAGTGATACGCACAGCTAGGCTATTTACTTCTTTCAAGCCATTGCTTGGTATATACCGCCTGTGTTTACGATATCACTACGCCTTGAAGGATGAAACTAGTTTCTTATTATGAACGGTACACAAACACATATATCTTGCTTAATGATCTAGAAGGTATATGATATTGGCATATAGTATCAACATGTGTAATATGGTCTACTTTCGGAAAAGAAATCTAGCGAAATGTTCTTAAATATAATGAGGCCTGTAGCAATCACAAAAGCAGTGACAGAAGGCACGCTTTTCCATGTTAACGGGATCAAGTTAATTATTAACAGTATGACCTATTATTTATGAGTGAGCTAACAAAAGCCATATAGATGTGTGCCATTTCTGCCAATAACATCATATATTAGAGTCTAGGCTGTGCATTCCTACAAAATCTAAATTCATTGAGATATGCCTCAAAGGACTGACAGTGCAGGTGCAAAAATGTGGACAAGGGAGCAAAATATGTACTAAGCATGTGGTTAAGAAGGATATCCTTTCTCATTAGGATTATATATTACAGACGTAATGAACAGATAGATGATAAGGTTAGTCATTGAATAAGAAGAATAAGATCAGGGCGGAATCGGTAACCAGCCTTAAGGTCTAATGTGATTGGAATACCCATTGACAAGATAATACCGAGCACAATAGTGTGAATGAAAGTCCAGTGGCCCTTCCAAGCTCTTCTCTAGTCATGGACCACCGCAAAGAAATATGACAAGCATAGTGAAATGCATAATCTCATGAAACGTGTAAGATTATTGCATAACCATCACTTTCAAGTATCTCGATTGTATCTTCGTAAGGCAATTGAAAGGAAGATTTGGGACCATAAACCCAATACCACCTAAGGGTTGGGCTGTATCACCGACTTAATTTCTTGATGGTAAACATCATGATCATGTAAATGAGAGGAAAGACCTTACTATAATGCCCTTAACGATGCTATGGTTGCATAAAATTAAAGAATTCAGAAACTGATAACAAAAACATCTTCTAAACAGATTAAACCCATTTGTGCATGTTTATCCTCAACCATGTTGAACTTTCTTAGAACAACACTAACACATTTGTTCAGGCATTCATCTGTAAAGGGCCTTGCAAGAGCTGGCCTAGAAGAATTGTTGTTGACTGTAAGTATCCCGAAGACTAGATATATGGTTATATAAATTTTTTGTCCATTATCAAATGCTTATAACTGAACCAGAAGTCAAAGCATACCTGCTGCATCTTCAAGTTTATCTAAAAAAAATACTAAAAAAAATCGATCTAATTTGAAAACTAGTAATTATTATTGGAATAAAACAAAAGGAACTTACAAATAAAAGAGAGGTGCAGTGAAACATCAGATCAAATACTAAAAAATATTCGATCTAATTTTGTTTGCCGGGTATCCGAATACGAGCTCTTTTGGCTTTGGTTCTTGAGCGTGAATTTGGGGGTTTTGTTATTGATGTGCTGTTGTTGTTGTTACATACTGATATTAACCGTTGACCGGTGAACTAAAGGGGTTTTACCTTGGTTAATTTGGGTGAATTTATGGGTGTACGGATAAGAATTGGTGAAACTGAGTGGTGGTTGAGTGTGTGTTTTGGTGTTCTGGTGTGTGTGAAATGATTGGGTTTGAGGAGAAGGGTTTAAGTGGAAGAAGAAGAAGTCTGGTTGTGGATAACCAATGGTGTTTGAGGAGAAGTTTTCTTTAAAAAAAGGAATGATATAAATTTAGTGAAGGATGAACGGTGTAATATTTTAGAGCCACAGGGACGATTTATGTAATCAACTTTTGATTTGAGGCTACAAAAGGAAAATTAGGCAAGTTTAGGGCTACTTTAGGGAAAAAAAAGTTCTATGCCCACAAAAGGAAAAAGTGGCAAGTTCGATGCCTTTTCAGACAATTTGCCCTCTTTTTATTTTTTCCGTTTTACACGTTTTCGTCCGGTTTTTTATGTTCTTATCTAGTCAGTTTTTTACGTTTTTGTCCGTTTTTACACGTTTTCATCCGTTTTACGTTTTATCCATTTCCACGTTTTCATCGCGCACGTTTCGCCCATTTTTCACGCCGTCCGCTTTTACGCTTTTGCTGTTTCACATGTTTTCATTTATTTTCTCACGTTTGCCTCATTTTTAACATTTTTTTTTACGTTTTTGTCCGTTTTTGCACGTTTTGGTCGTGTTTTTTTTATGTTTTTGTCTGTTTTACACGTTTCATCCGTTTTTACACGTTTTCATCCGTTTTATATGTTTTCGTCCGTTTTACACATTTTCGTCCGTTTTTTACGTTTTCATCCATTTTTTCACGTTTTCTTCCGTTTCGTTACGTTTTGGTCCGTTTTTACACGTATTTGTCCATTTTTACATGATTTCAACCTATAGTTTAAGTATAAAAATGGATGAAAACGGATGAAATGTATAAAAATAGACGAAAACATGTGAAAACGGACGAAAATGTGTAAAACGGACAAAAACGTAAAAAAACAGACGAAAACGTGCAAAAACGTAAAAAAAATGGACGAAAACATAAAAAAAACAGACGAAAACGTTGGAAAACGGACAAAAACGTAAAAAAGCGGATGAAAACGTGAAAAAACGGACGAAAACGTAAAAAAAACGTAAGAAACTGACGAAAACGTGTAAAAATGGATAAAACATAAAAAAACGTGTAAAATGGACAAAAACGTAAAAAAACCTTAACGAAAACGTGCAAAAACGTAAAAAAAAAAGGTAAAAAATACCTGATGAAAACGTGCAAAAACGGACAAAAACTTAAAAAACAGACGAAAATGTGAATAAACATACGAAAACGTGTAAAAACGGATAAAAACGTAAAAAGGTGATCGAAAACGTGAAAAAACGGGCGAAAACGTAAAAAAACAGACGAAAACTTGTGAAAACGGACAAAACGTAAAAAAACGGGCGAAAACGTGTAAAAACGGACAAAGAAGTAAAAAACTGACGAAAACGTGTAAAACGGATAAAAACATAAAAAACCATACGAAAACGTGTAAAACGGACAAAAACGTTAAAAACGTAAAAAAAACAGACGGAAACGTGTAAAAACAGACAAAAACGTAACAAAGCGGACGGAAACGTGAAAAAACGGGCGAAAACGTAAAATAACAGACGAAAACGTGTGAAAACGGACAAAAACTTAAAAAAACGGACGAAAACGTGTAAAAACGTAAAAAAGGGACGAAAACGTAAAAACGAACAAAAACGGATAAAAACGTAAGAAAAAGGACGAAAATGATAAAAATGTACGGAAATGTAAGAAAACGTATAAAAATAGACTGTGAGTGATTTTTATAATTTTAGTTAACAATCAACTTAAACCATGTGGATATTGTATTAGACCCATATGGGTATATTATTAGACCCAACTAGACTCATCAATATTAATTAATAAAAATCAACTAAACCCATCTATACCCATCTATTAAAATAAACTAAACCCATTTAGATCCATCTCATTAAAAAAAATTACCCAACTAGGCCCAAATTTAACCATTGGGTCTTAAATTGCCACCTCTAAGGAAAGGTAATGGTAATGCAAAGAGAATGCAAATGAATGGAATGGAGATTATCATTATCTTTGATACTGCTTGGTTTAAGAAAAATACACTAACCTCCAAAGTGGTGGTGGTGGTGGCGGCTGGTGGTGGTGGTGGTGGTGGCTAGTGGTGGCTGGTGGTGGTGGTGGTGGTGGATGGTGGTGGTGGCTGGTGGCGGCTACTGGCGGTGGTGGTGGGTAATCATTACCATACCTCCCAATTTACTAGGTAATGCCCCATCACCTAATACTAAACAATGATTGTATATTCCCTACTCCTATGTTTAATCATTAATTTTCCCATTCTCCAACCAAACACCCCCTAAGTAGTTGATCGTGCATGATAATGCTAGCTATTGACTTCACCCATTTACTTTAAAGTGGTACCTAAATATATTACCGTATTATGTCAAAACCAGTATCATTTTGTACCGGTATAATACCAATCCCTTTGATAAATTAGAACTTTGGTAAAACATATTACCGTATTAAGGAATTGGAATGTGAAGGAATGAAATGTTAGAAATGAAATCCTTAGGATTTAAAATCTGGCGGAATTGAAATTTGCAAATACTAGCGCATGTTTGGTTGGAAGAATGAAATGAGAAAAAACAATTATATTAAAATATTTTAAATTTAATTTTAGTTTAAGATTAATAAACTAAATATTATTTAATAAATAAATTACTTATCAAATTATAATAATAATTTTTAAATAATATTATATAAACTAATATATAAAATATATATTTTTTATATAAAATACAATTGTATTTTTTAAAGTATAAATTAAAAAAATAAGCTACAAATAAATTATATTTAATTCTAAATAAAAAAAATTTTAAATATAATAATAATAAATTTTTAAATAAATAATAATTTATATTCAAATTTAAATAAATAATAATTTTAAAATCTTAATAACATGGCTGTTTATAAAAATAATAATAATAATAATAATAATTAAATGACCGTTTATAATAAAATAATAATAATAAAAATAAAATAACAATAATAATAATAATAATAATAATAATAATAATAATAATAATAATAATAATAGCAATGACAATGATAAATATAATATGAGTTCCATGGAATTATAAACAATCCCTCTCATATTGCCATGGAATGTTGAATTCCATATATATGGGATTTTGAAGAAATTTCATTCCATTCCGTTTGCCAACCAAACACAGTAAGGAATGGAATTCAGATTCCAAATTCTTTAAAATTTTCAACCAAACACAATATGAAAGGGAATTGAATTCTAATTCAACCCGAATTCTTAGGATTCCACCCAACCAAACGGGCCCTAAGAAAATATATAGCTTTAACTTAAAGTAATACAATTTTGAAACGTATCCATATACACGAGAAGGGTTATAGTATAAAAATTCTTAAAGTAAAATAGGCAAAATGATACCAAATGGATGCACTCCGCTTTGTTTGAAGATTTTCGATTCAGTTTGAGCGTCTTGCTTCTTCCCGCTCGAACTGCAAGGGATGCAGGGGAGTATTAGTCGTTATATTTTTGTGCATGTATTAGTGATGTATTAGCTTAAGGACCACTTGTGTATTTGGCCTAAGCCCATTATTAGGGAGTTAATGAAATCAAGAAAATTAACCTTCCAATAGTTAATAGCGAGTTACTACTTAACAAAGCAAACAAATGTCATACTTACTAGATGGGTGTTCTGCTAAGCTTTTTGAGGAGCTTAAAGCATATAATGTTTTTGATCAAGCTATTAAGCTTAATAAAGGTGTTAGTAATCTTATCTTTAGGAGTGTGTACATTTTGAAAATATATCAATTTCTAAAAGTTATTTCACTACGTATTATTTTAGCCTACCTTTTCTTATTACATACCTTTTATTTATTATTATTTTTTTTTTGTACTGCACATTGTCTACATACAAATTGAAGTATGCTGTACAGCATCATATCGTGACTAGTTTAATTTCAAAGAGTGTACAAGACCGCTACAACAATCAATGAACCCGCACAAGCCACCATCCCGTGGAATATGGACTGCCAATCGTAAGGATCGCTACATGTTTGAAGGCCACAATCCATTGTTTCCCAAATAAGAATTCGCCTCAAAGGTCTGGAGTTGGTTTCCTGATGGGGCCGTGGGATCCTTCTTTCGATCGATTGTAGGACACGTTGAAGGAAGAAAGGAGTTGAAGGGTAGGGAGCATAGATGGGATGTTTCCAGTTAACTTGTTCCCCGTTCCCTGATATATCTAATGACTCTAGCTAGCGCAAATTTGCAACAGATGGGGTTCGAGCCTGTGAACTCATTATGTGATACGTTGAGAAGATACAATGCTGTGAGAAAGCAATTTACATTTTTCGTGGAGGTTTTCATAGGAAGACCCCTTAGTTTTGGCAAAGGGATCACAATTACAGGTTCCTCGGAGCATACCGATGGAATGAACGAATACGAACAGTTAACATAATATGATCATAGATCTTAATTATGTTGTAACTTGATCATGAGCGAATTTGTTGATGTTACGCCCATCAAGTATGAAAAGTGCTAAACATTGAGAACTACCCGGGGAGAAGTTAGGAACACGAACAAGGAGAAACGAGAACCACTTAGACGGAGGAATCGATTGTATTTCGTCCTTTGTTCCCCATAGCAACTGTGGATCAAAAAGCACCAAATTTGATGACAAGGGAAAGACGAAGTAAGAGCCAATTAATCTCAAATTCATATGTCCACTGACCCGATTTGCTTATTGACCAATAAACCAACAAGAGACATGTAAATCGCAACAAAATGGTCTACAATATTTTCTATAGCCAAGTTCACAATAGCAAATATGAATAAAACATGATCATATCAAATGGTCTTACATATGCCAAACTGCAAAACTAGAGTCATCTCATCTTGAATTCCTAACTATCTACTAACGATACTCATGTGACGATAATACATACGGTGTCTTGTTCAAGTTGAGCTTTTTACCGATCCGATCCCGAGCTTTTCACGAGCAGCTCGACTGTTTCCACCCCAATTTGTAAGCTATAAATATCGATTTAAAGTAATACCTATGGGGAATTATGTTATCCAACAAAACACACCATGTCACTATTAGAGGTAATCGGCCCAAGCCCGTGAGTAAAAGCACGCAGAGAAGACGGATGATGCTTAGTTGATGATACCGGGACCTCTGCTCCAATTCACGGTAAGATAGAAGGTGCCTTTTTCGCCATTTTTTTCCGGCACAGGCATATCCCACTCGCTAATACCAGTTGGTATCGCACGATACTTGTGTGTTGCATCGACAATCACTTCTCCCGATTTAACATCTTGCAAAAAGGCTTCAATCATCAGGGAGCCGTTGGTGGGTACGGAAAGGACTGATCTCTTCAGTTGAAGTTTGTCACCCGCTAATACACATGCACCGTCAGTTTTGAAGATGATGGCTTTGTAGAACATTTGCACAGAATCATCTTCCTCATCCAACACACCATCACCATAGTAAGCCAACACATACCCGCATACTTTCAAAACATTAAAATTGGGAACACGTGACTCAAACCTAAATTCCATGGTTGTGTCTACTGCATCCCTCAAGAGGATGTAGTAGATCCGTAGTAACCCATCCTTAGAGGTAAAGGACAAGGTATCACACTTACTTTTCTTGTCCTCTTCCAAAAAAAACTTCTTCTTCTCAGACTTCCTATAAATTTCATAACAGGCATCCTTACAATCTTTCTTCTTCTTAGTAGTAATCAAGAGACGTACTTGAAACTCAATAGAGGAAGAGAACGCCACTGCATGGCGCGAGCTGGGATTGCCAAACCATTGAAATGATTCGTTGTGGATTCTTAATGAATTACACCAAGAACGCTCATAATAACATACATGACCGATATCATCCGCATCTACTTGCACCCACCCATCTGGCACCAATCCATATGCATCTGATACTCTAATGCAACCAGACAGATTACCCTCTTCAAAATCAGGATCTGAAATGCCCACAAACATCGAAAGCATCTCAAACCTGGGATTTTCAGGCCTGGCATGAGAAACGGGCCAAGGAATGAAACAATTCACATTGGCCATCTCTCCTTCAGAGGATAGGAATTCTTCTACCCTTCGTAGTGGTCGTCGGCCTCCAAGGGATGCGCGACGGGATGCGCAATGCAGATTGATACACAAAAGATGAAAGCAGTTTTGTATTACGACTGCAGTTGCCTTACACAACAATAATCTGGTCTCAACAGGCCGAACCTCGCCGTAGCAGCTTGTAAATTTCTTACATAAATCGTATAGGTACTCACAGACCATATTTGGTGAGACCGATGCACAAGCGTGTCTAATAACATCAGTAAATCGGACTATATGTAATCCCAAATCACGTTCTTTAGCAAACACCGTTGTTAACTTGGATATGCCTTTGCAAGGAGTCTCTATTATTGAACGAATAAGAGCTTGTATATTTAGTAGATATACAAGAGTATTTCCCTTTACATCAAGCATCTCGTCAAGACTAAATGTAACCTCAACCATTGGCGGAGTTTTCAAGTAAGTATACCTGAGAGCACTTTCAAAAAATGATTCAGCAGTACAAGCATACCCGGCAGCCTTGCCTAGTTCCAGAAGGGAGGCGACTTCAGAATAATTTCTAAATTCGTATAATACACAAGCCAGCTTCCTTTTTTCATTAATGGAAGTCTGGTACCCACAACATGCTACACGATCATATTCGACCCACTTTACATCTTTAGCTGCTGTGATGCACTTTGCAACATACGCTCGTAGCCGTATAGGTGTGATATAAAATATAAAGTTTGCGTGTTCTTCCATGATTGAAGACCACAAACGTCCGAGATCTATATCAACATTGATATACCCTCGTCCTCCTGCATTCCCAACGAAAAGAGGAGGTCCATGCCTTCCTCTATCTTTAAACTCCCCTTGTTCTACTAAAAAGAATTTTTCAACCGTATTCTCATCAAAGACACGCTTGTGGCTTAAGCCGTGGTGGTTTGAGTTCACATCAACTCCTGAATACTCAAACATACGAACTAACATGTCTCTGATATATTGAGATCGAAAAACATCGGCATGCATATTCGAGTCCATATCCCCTGTGGGGAATTCTATTATTACCTTTCTGAAATCAAAATATGGTGCCCATGTATTTATACCATCATCCAACATGTACTCGATCCTCTCTGCAATCCATTCCCAGGATAACTTGAAACATACTAAACAACCGCCACGTAAGGAGACTTGTTGTACCTTCTCCGATTTCCGAAGATTATTCATGATTACCTTTGCAATATCTTCTGCTCCTCTTTTACGAAAAATAAATGGATCTTGGGCTCTTAATTTCTGGGATACCTTCAAGACATTACGGCATAGGTAATCATCACCATACTTTTCAAGAGCATCCCCTTTCACGGTAACAAAATCGGCAATTTCATCTAAATCAGGAAAACTGAGGCACAGAGAAACATTAAGAAGTTCTTGTATTTCTAGACTTAGAGCCATAGGTATTGGTCCTCTTGGTGATGTAGAAGTCGGCATTGTCGGTGAGTTTTCGGTGATAGGATAGATTAGATGCACATTATATATAGAGATTACATGAGTAAACCTTAATGGACCTTAAGCCCACAGACCGGGCTTGGGCCGATTACCTCTAATGGTCACGCCAATAACAAAAGTAAACTTGCAGAGAACCAAAGGGTTCTCGTGATTAACATGCCTAATCTTAATTTTTCGTAATAGGTCAAAAAAATTCAAATGAAAAAAGTCCTCATATGATTCGTGGGTACCCCAGACTAGATGAGCCTCAACATCATTCAACTTTCAAGTTAATACCTATCAAATAATTTAATTAAAAAAAATAATAATAATAAAAAATAAAAAAAAAAATAAAAAACTAATCAGAACCAAATTCACCCTTGAAAAGAAACAAAGAACAAGGTTCTTGATTACGAATTTAACAATATAGTATAAGCGAGGAAGACCAAAAATGTCCATTTATAAGCAAACTTGCTTCAATTTCAATTTCTTTAAGCCACAAATTTAACTTTTATTTTGACATTGTTAAGCATATAAAGAATCTACTGCAATCATCATAACTAAATAAACATGAGGCTTTATTTCTATATCTAAACCTGACGTTAAACCAACCTAAATTTAAAAAACATACAACAACAAACCTTGAATAATCAAGGTGATATTTGTAACGGTGGTCCCGTCCTAGAGTTTCAGCAACGATTGTGGCAGCTTGTGCAACATTCTTACCAACGGACACGTTACATTTTTATGAAGGTAGTCTAAACCACGTTTAACATCCTCTTATTTCCAATAATCTCTTCATTATTAGAGTCTTTGAATACATCCACAAGACAAAATTTTCAAATTTTGATTATTGTGTGTATTTCGTAACCATTTTCTAGAGTTATACCAACTTGTTTTACACACCCAACTTGGGTCACTTGGATTGTTATAACACTCTTTAAGTACAAACTCGTTCTGCACCAATTCTAAGGCTGGTAGTGGTACAGGTCCTTTGAGATTCTCCTCTTGAATTATCCTTGATTCGTGTTTAGCCATTAAATCGGTAGTGTTTTTGTTGAAACTCAATTGCATTCCATTTACTTTAAACTAAGTAGTTGAATGTGCATGATAATGCTAACTATTGACTTCACCCATTTACTTTAAAGTGGTACACCTAAATATATTACCGTATTATGTCAAAACCAGTATCATTTTGTACCGGTATAATACCGAACTCATCCCTTGGACCTAAAAAAGTGAGAGCAATGACAACCAATCCCTTTGATAAAAGTTTGGTAAAAG
Organism: Chrysanthemum lavandulifolium; assembly: GCA_022545495.1. Classification (NCBI taxonomy): domain Eukaryota; kingdom Viridiplantae; phylum Streptophyta; class Magnoliopsida; order Asterales; family Asteraceae; genus Chrysanthemum; species Chrysanthemum lavandulifolium. Next base: position 308,030,143 of record CM040241.1, on the reverse strand, counting down.
ATATTACCGTATTATCTTTAATTTCCTATTCCTTTCAAGAAGAAGAAAAAGACTATAAGAAAATATATAGCTTTAACTTAAAGTAATACAATTTTATACACGAGGAGGGTTAGAGTATAAAAATTCTTAAAGTAAAGTAGGCAAAATGATACCAAATGGATGCCCTCCGCTTTGTTTGAAGATTTTCAATTTAGTTTGAGTGTCTGCTTCCTCCCTCTCAAACTGCGGGGGAGTATTAGTCGTTATATTTTTGTGCATGTATTAGTGATGTATTAGCTTAAGGACCACTTGCGTATTTGGCCTAAGCCCATTATTAGGGAGTTAATGAAATCAAGAAAATTAACCTTCCAATAGTTAATAGCGAGTTACTACTTAACAAAGCAAACAAATGTCATACTTATTAGATGGGTTTTCTGCTAAGCTTTTTGAGGAGCTTAAAGCATATAATGTTTTTGATCAAGCTATTAAGCTTAATAATTGTTAGTAATCTTATCTTTAGGAGCGTGTACATTTTGAAAATATATCAATTTCTAAAAGTTATTTCACTACGTATTATTTTAGCCTACCTTTTCTTATTACATACTTTTTATTTATTATTATTATTTTTGTAGTGCACATTGTCTACATACAAATTGAAGTATATTGGAAATCCAAAAGACTGTTTATTTTCAAAGAGTGTACAAGACCGCTACATGTCTGAAGGCCACAAGTTATGCTCAGTGGGAGGCCACACAATCCATTGTTTCCCAAATAAGAATTCGCCTCAAAGGTCTGGAGTTGGTTTCCTGATGGGGCCGGGGATCCTTCTTTCGATCGATTGTAGGACACGTTGAAGGAAGAAAGGAGTTGAAGGGTAGGGAGCATAGATGGGATTTTTCTGTTGAGTTTATGATATATAAAATATAATAAAACATAAAGACATCAAGAGTACACAATGGAAGACTTAAGATCATAACAAATAAATTAATTAATCGAAAGTATGCGTAACGCACTCTCTTGCGAATATCAAATCCCTCGAGCAAAGCAAAACAACCCTCGAGCAAAGCAAACCAAAGAAGTACTTATTGGTGTAAGAATAATGTCTTACAACCACGCTCTTGTACACACGAATTAACCAAACGAATCAAGCGATTGCTAGATCTAACACAAGTCCTCGCTTAAGAAAAACGAAACCAAACTCCCTTACTTGGGGTGTTCGCCGAAATATGGACAAGAGAGAGAGAGAGAGATCTAGGTTAATTCAATGCACAAGTGTATGAAACCCTAGAACCTACCCTCCTTATATACTAGTAGGTAAACTTAGGGAACAAGTTTGTGAATTAGGCTTTGTTTAGCCCCTATGGCCGCCACCAATGCAAGCCCAAAGCCCATTCCATAACTTTTCCAAGTTTCCATTTCTAGTCCTTCTTTTCCATTTAACGGTCGTTAGTCATTTTTCCGTTAAATACTTAACGATCGTTAACCGGACTTAATGTGTAATAATTAATCGTAAACATAAACATTAATTATTAACTTTAATTCTCATTCGCTAATGTGTGCAATCCGTGGTCACGAGTTCGAATCCGGACATTCACATGTTTGTAAATATATACATTTCCAACAGCCCCACTGGATATGTTTACAAAACGTGAAATGACATTGGTTAGCGTCTAGCAACACGCCAATGCCCCAAGACAACTCGTGTATGGTTTTCTCGGAGAAAACCAAGTTTGATGATTCATCATCATATTCATCCTTTGTTTCTAATACCATGTTAATAAGAATATGGATCTTACTCATTTCTTAATTAACTATTCTGCTTCTCGCTTTATATGATTGAGTAAGATTACCAATTCTTCCGAATGTAAGACCTTGGGTATGGCCATACAAACATCTTAACAATCCTACGAGGGCCCAAGAGTATTATACTTCAAAATAAATTTGAAGGAAACAAATCCCATTTTGACTACAAGGTGATTCATAAATTTCGCAACACTTCGAAAACAACCCTTATAACTACCGCCACGTGTAGCGTTAGATTGCTTCACAAAATGCACTACATCCATGACATATCTCTTGTATCTCAAGTCGAGGATAAATATCCATGATATACTTAATGACAAAGATCCATAAAGTATCATCATGTGAGTGGGATAAGTCCTATATTCAATTCATTGAATATCATCTCGAATTAGTCATGCTACGCATCAATATACTTTCAAGTATATTCTAACTAATACTCGATTTGTCTTAATTCAATATCATTCCCATGTTATTGATTGACAACGGACTATTTAGAATAACTTAAGTTATTCAAGGATTTAAACATGTAAATATAGGACAACATCATAATAAATGAATAATAAACATAACAAAATACTTTATTTCATTTCAATAATAATGTTTACAATATCCTTTTATCTAAAATACTTAGTCACGATGGGCATGAAACTACTAGCTAAACGAAGTCCAAACTTATCGACAAATGATTAAGTTTTTCACCGTGCAAGGCCTTCGTTAACGGATCCGCTAGGTTATCATCTCGTGTGAACTTTGAGCAACTCAATTTCACCTATCTCGACTTGCTCTCGAACATAGTGATATTGTCTAGGATAGTGTCCGTGCCCTTCATGACTGTGTTCATGGGCAAAAGTAATTGCAATTGAATTGTCACAATATACTTTAATAGGATTTTCAATCGACGGATAACACCAAGCCCCAAACAAATTTCCTTATCCAAACAGCTTCCATGGCAGCCTCGACGCCGCTATGTACTCACTTTCTCAGAAAGCGTACATCGCAAGTGTTGTCATTTTTACTCTTCCAATCCACAAGACCTCCATTGATGACAAAATGTAACCCGCTTGAGACTTCAGATCATCTTTGTCACACTTCCGTGATGCATCGCAAGAACTCGTAATGCATGCTCGCTCGGATTTCCTCCATACACTATGAACATATCTCTTGTAGCCCTAAGGTACTTGAGAATATGCTTAATGCCAGCCCGATGAATTTCACCCGGATTCGCTGATACCGATCGTCAAGTTTTGAGCAAACGCCACATCAGCCTTGTGCATCGCATCGCGCACATGATAGATCCCACACCAAGCATAAGGAACTTTCTTCATACGCGCCACCTCGCAGTGTTGAAGCACACCTTGGTCGCTCAAACCATGATTCACTTGCATTGGCAAAATCCTTCTTGAATTTTGCATATTGAATCTCTTCAATATTTTGTCAATGTAAGCACTTTGGCTTAAACCAATTAGCCGCCTTGATCTATCCCGGTAGATCTTGATTCCGAGTATATATGTCGCTTCCCTAAGTCTTTCATCGAAAAACATTTACCAAGATAGGCTTTCACCTCATTTAGACTTGGTATATGATTTCCCATGATTAATATGTCATCGACATACGTAATAAGGAAAGTAACACGACTCCCACTAGCTTTGTGATATACACATGGCTCATCAAGATTCGAGTAAATCCAAAACTTTTGATTTCTCCATCGAATCTTTTATTCCATTGCCTTGATGCTTGCTTTAGTCCATAAATGGACCTCTTAAGCTTGCATACACGGTTAGGAAATAATGGATTCACAAACCCTTCCTACTGCGCCATATAGATGTCTTCATCTAGACGGCCATTCGTAAAAGCGTTTTGACATCCATTTGCCAAATCTCATAGTCATAGTGTGCAGCTATAGCTATGAGAATCCTAATAGCTCTTATGTCCGCTACAGAGAGAATGTCTCCTCGTAGTCAATGCCATAGGTTTGAGTAAAACCTTTAGCCACCAGACGAGCCTTGTAGGTGTGTACATTGCCATCCATGTCGGTTTTCTTTTGAAGATCCACTTACTCCCAACGACTTTAGCCTTGGGAGGAAGGTCAACTTCAATCCGACATCATTATCTTTCATGGATTGCATTTCATTCATAGCAATCGCCATTTATCCTTTTCGTGATCACCATGGCACCTTTATAGTTGGTGTTCATTAAGATCCCCAACCATATTTTCCTCCACCTCACGTTAAGACATAGACGGTCAGTGCACGATAGTCCTTTCGGACCACGAATGGGAACAACTTCGTGAGGAGCACCTAAGCTTTCGTGTTCTTCTTGAAGTTGGCTAGTGGTTTCGAAGGTGTTGTATCTTCTTGATCATATTCCGGATCATATACTCTCCCACCGAGTTCTTGAGATATGAGATTCCTTTCAAGGAAATCTCCATACCTAGCCACGATGACTTTGTTCTCACTGGGTAGTAAAAGTAGTAACCCATAGTTTCCTTAGGGTATCCTACAAAGATACACTTAATGATCCGCTTGAGCTTATCGTGTGTCACGCTTAACAAACGCTCACATCCCTGCACCTTTAAGTAAGAAAAGTTGGGAGCTTTTCCGTCCATATTTCATATGGAGTTTTAACAACCTTCTTAGTTGGAACCATATTCAAAATGCGAATAGCGCTTTCAAGGGCATAATCCCAAAAGTAAAAGGTAGAGTCGTAAGTTCAAACATTGATCGTACCATGTCAAGTAAGGTACGATTTCTCCTTTCAGATACACCATTTTGTTGTGGAGTATAAGGAGATGTGAGTCACTGGATAATTCCACACTCGCCTAAGTAATCTTTGAACTCTTGACTTATATACTCACCACCTCTATCGGATCAAGAGCTTTAATCTTCTTTCCAAGTTGTAATTCTACTTCACTTTTGAAAACCTTAAATGTTTCAAAGACTTCATGTTTATGTTTAAGTAAATAAACATAACCATAACGATCGAAATCATCCGTAAAGGTTAAGAAGTAGACAAAGACCACGCTTTGACACATGTCTAAGTGGACCACACACATCGGTGTGTATCAATCCAAGTAGATCGAAGCCCTTTCCACTTGTGGTGAAAAGGTTTCCTTGTCATCTTCCCAAAGAATGCAAGACTCGCATTTGTCAAATGATTCATCATTGACCGCTTGTAAAGCCCATCGTGTTGCGCTTTTCCATGCTTTCTTGCCAATATGGGCAAGGCGACATGCCAAAGATAAGAAGAGTCACAGTTCGACTTGCTCTTCTTATTGCTAATGCTATACAACTAATTATTTTCATTGGATATACAACCATCCATATCAATTTCAAACACACCAAGCATAGGAATTGCATTAAAGTAAAAACATTATTTAAAGAAACCGAAATTCCATAACGGTAAAAGTGTGCACAAAACCAATATCTTTTAACAAAGAAATCGAAATGACACCCCTAACAATGGAGGGTGCATAATGACAATTATTTAGTTCTAAAATTAAGCCCAAGGCAACACTAAATCAAAAGTCCCTATGGCTTCGACAAATGCACGCTTTCCATTTCCAACGACAAGTATCTCTCTCCACGTGTCACTTCTTCGCCTCTAAGTCCTCGCGATGTATTATGATGTGAGTACCACATCCCGTATCATATATCCAGAATTTAACTTATGAGGAAAAGAAAATAATTCAAACATAAAAATACCGATGAGCTAGGCACCATCTTATTTTTATTCAAGGCACTCATTCGAGATAAACCGGACAGCCCCGCCCAAAGGACCGGTGAGTTGCAAGTGGTGGCAAGACAAATCCTTCTTAGGATTCTCCTTTTCTTTCCGTGGTTCTTCTTAGGAGCTGGTGGGATGACAACTTGTTTCCTTTCCTTTTCCTTTCCCTTTCTTATCTCGCTGCGGCTTAGGCTTATTCACCCTACCACCCAGATAGCGAGCACAAGCAGTGTAGGAGCCTTCTTTGGCAATCTCTTCTCGTAGTCTACAAGCATTGCATGTAACTCATTCACCGCCTTCCCGTGCAATGCATGTTAAAATTGCGGACAAAATCACCAAATCGTTCTCGATTAAGGGAATGATTGATGAGTCCGACACATACATCGCTCGAGTAACCACACCGAAGCTTCTCCAATTGGTCCAAGTGATGTTTCATCTCAAGGACGTGGTCGGAGATGATTTGCCAACCTCCTCGCTCGCACTGTGAACCTTTTCAATTAGTTCATACAGTTCAGCTGCCGGTGGCTTCTCAAACATACGTTTGAGTTCATCTAGCATGCTCATAGGCGGATAGTGCTCAAATTGTTTTTGCAATTGAGCAGACATCCCCGAAAGCATTAGACACGCCACATCATTGTGCTTCTCATATTCAACACGATATGCCTCTAATTCAAGAGCAGTTGCCGTGTTGGGAGGAGCATCAGGCAGAGGTGTAGTCAAAATTTCAACCCTTTTGGCAACACGAAGGATGATCCTAAGTGAACGATGCCAATCATTGAAATTAGGGCCAGCCAGCTTGTCCCTTCCAATCATATCTTTGAAAGCGGCACTCAAGAAGCTCATAGTGTTATCGATTGAGCCATCTACGTAAAAAGTTCAAAAACCATAATTAGTATTTTGATAATTTTCCTTTTCAATAAACAATTAAATACCCAAGGTTCATATTCATATAACCAATTAATATTTATTGAAAACTAGGATCCAAATTGTCATAATCTCATCACATCGCTTGATCCGTTAGTGATGAACCTTATACGTAATGGTAGAGCATTTGCTCAATTGCCAATTTCAATTGCAATTCCTAGATTTATGGGATTTACATATAGCCAATATCAATCGCCATGTAAACATGTTTTATCCCATCTTATGCCTTGAGTTGCCGCTCACCGCCTAACTCAATTAAGTTGTCCAACTTAAGAAACCGCAAAATCGTCCATGCCCGCTCTCACGACACGTGGACATTTTACCCTTTGATTAAGATCTAAGTCACGCTCTCACGCAAATAGAAAGTAATCTTAGGTGTTTCCGCTTCGTTGGATGGCATATAACTTAAATTAAAGGGTAATAGTTTTGATGTAAAATCAAATATGTACAAAGATGTCATGCATTCATCTTTGTAGCATAGTTTTATTAAAACATTTATATCTTGTTTTAATGTATAAGCTTTTCATCATCAAACTTTAATTGAGGTATTGGGATCACCAATCAAGGAATTAGTGTTAATTATCATCCATTATACCGCACTTTTGCATAAGTGTAAACACTTAGTGTTTCGGATAATTACCACCTAAGTGGCGCATGGAATCAACACGACCGCCTTAAGATGAGCTTGCACATTTAATGACTTACTAAGTAGCTCCACCGAACTTACAGGGGAGAGGACTGTGCACGCTAAAGCACAACCTTAGACATCCATTCAAGTGTGTGCATGCACTTCTTTAAACCCCTTTATTAGTTCATTCTCATGGGTGAGCCTTTCACTATTTGTACCAAAGTCATCAATCAATTAAACGATTATGATTACTATTCTTAAAATACATGTTTCACCATTGTTTAGGTCGGTTTATTTTTCTTGTAAAATACCCTTGTTACAAAACACAAACAAGCAAGTATTTATAAAAATAAACAAATAAACAATGAATACATAACAAATAAAAGTCATGCATATCAAATAGCCACATGCAAACGGTTTTGATAAATCTTATTAATAACCAATTTTATATCTGTCAATATGCATATATTTAATTAAGACTTCCACCCGCTTTCATCTATGTACAAGGTGAACCACATGCATCGATTCATCGATTATGTAAGTCAAAACTAAATATATACCACATAGCACATAATTGATTAAATTAATAATTATTGAGGTCTTCCCAATTTAAGATCTATCATTATTTAATGTATATCACTTAAAACATGAAAGACATACAATAAAAGCAGATCCATGATAAAACATGCGATAATTATCATGGATATAAATTACACTTAACAATTAATGCAATTAAACAGAGTTACGATATACACATAAAGTTGCATGCATCTTAGGGTTTCTAATCCAATTAAAACAATAGTTTACAAAACCCTAATTAGGGCACCAAAAACGCCTCAAAATTAGGGTTTAGGTTTTGCAAACCCTAGATCTAAGCATACAAATAATAACACATTCATGTTTATTTTAATTATGTGTTTCAAGAATTAATTACTTGTTATACAAGGCTCGTGATGCCACCGTTGAGTTTATGATATATAAAATATAATAAAACATAAAGACATCAAGAGTACACAATGGAAGACTTAAGATCATAACAAATAAATTAATTAACCGAAAGTATGCGTAACGCACTCTTGCGAATATCAAATCCTCGAGCAAAGCAAAACAACCCTCGAGCAAAGCAAACCAAAGAAGTACTTATTGGTGTAAGAATAATGTCTTACAACCACGCTCTTGTACACACGAATTAACCAAACGAATCAAGCGATTGCTAGATCTAACACAAGTCCTCGCTTAAGAAAAACGAAACCAAACTCCCTTACTTGGGGTGTTCGGCCGAAATATGGAAGAGAGAGAGAGAGAGAGAGATCTAGGTTAATTCAATGCACAAGTGTATGAAACCCTAGAACCTACCCTCCTTATATACTAGTAGGTAAACTTAGGGAACAAGTTTGTGAATTAGGCTTTGTTTAGCCCCTATGGCCGCCACCAATGCAAGCCCAAAGCCCATTCCATAACTTTTCCAAGTTTCCATTTCTAGTCCTTCTTTTCCATTTAACGGTCGTTAGTCATTTTTCCGTTAAATACTTAACGATCGTTAACCGGACTTAATGTGTAATAATTAATCGTAAACATAAACATTAATTATTAACTTTAATTCTCATTCGCTAATGTGTGCAATCCGTGGTCACGAGTTCGAATCCGGACATTCACATGTTTGTAAATATATACATTTCCAACACGAGGGCCCAAGAGTATTATACTTCAAAATAAATTTGAAGGAAACAAATCCCATTTTGACTACAAGTGATTCATAAATTTCGCAACACTTCGAAAACAACCCTTATAACTACCGCCACGTGTAGCGTTAGATTGCTTCACAAAATGCACTACATCCATGACATATCTCTTGTATCTCAAGTCGAGGATAAATATCCATGATATACTTAATGACAAAGATCCATAAAGTATCATCATGTGAGTGGGATAAGTCCTATATTCAATTCATTGAATATCATCTCGAATTAGTCATGCTACGCATCAATATACTTTCAAGTATATTCTAACTAATACTCGATTTGTCTTAATTCAATATCATTCCCATGTTATTGATTGACAACGGACTATTTAGAATAACTTAAGTTATTCAAGGATTTAAACATGTAAATATAGGACAACATCATAATAAATGAATAATAAACATAACAAAATACTTTATTTCATTTCAATAATAATGTTTACAATATCCTTTATCTAAAATACTTAGTCACAGATGGGCATGAAACTACTAGCTAAACGAAGTCCAAACTTATCAGACAAATGATTAAGTTTTTCACCGTGCAAGGCCTTCGTTAACGGATCCGCTAGGTTATCATCCGTGTGAACTTTGAGCAACTCAATTTCACCTATCTCGACTTGCTCTCGAACATAGTGATATTGTCTAGGATAGTGTCCGGTGCCCTTCATGACCTGTGTTCATGGGCAAAAGTAATTGCAATTGAATTGTCACAATATACTTTAATAGGATTTTCAATCGACGGCATAACACCAAGCCCGAAACAAATTTCCTTATCCAAACAGCTTCCATGGCAGCCTCGACGCCGCTATGTACTCACTTTTCAGAGCGTACATCGCAAGTGTTGTCTGTTTCTTACTCTTCCAATCCACAAGACCTCCATTGATGACAAAATGTAACCCGCTTGAGACTTCGTATCATCTTTGTCACACTTCCGTGATGCATCGCAGAATCTGTAATGCATGCTTCGCTCGGATTTCCTCCATACACTATGAACATATCTCTTGTAGCCCTAAGGTACTTGAGAATATGCTTAACAGCCATCAATGAATTTCACCCGGATTCGCTGATACCGACCGGTCAAGTTTTGAGCAAACGCCACATCAGCCTTGTGCATCGCATCGCTGCACATGATAGATCCTACACCAAGCATAAGGAACTTTCTTCATACGCGCCACCGCAGTGTTGAAGCACACCTTGGTCGCTCAAACCATGATTCACTTGCATTGGCAAAATCCTTCTTGAATTTTGCATATTGAATCTCTTCAATATTTTGTCAATGTAAGCACTTTGGCTTAAACCAATTAGCCGCCTTGATCTATCCCGGTAGATCTTGATTCCGAGTATATATGTCGCTTCCCTAAGTCTTTCATCGAAAACATTTACCAAGATAGGCTTTCACCTCATTTAGACTTGGTATATGATTTCCATGATTAATATGTCATCGACATACGTAATAAGGAAAGTAACACGACTCCCACTAGCTTTGTGATATACACATGGCTCATCAAGATTTCGAGTAAATCCAAAACTTTTGATTTCTCCATCGAATCTTTTATTCCATTGCCTTGATGCTTGCTTCACCATAAATGGACCTCTTAAGCTTGCATACACGGTTAGGAAATAATGGATTCACAAACCCTTCCTACCGCGCCATATAGATGTCTTCATCTAGACGGCCATTCGTAAAAGCGCTTTGACATCCATTTGCCAAATCTCATAGTCATAGTGTGCACTATAGCTATGAGAATCCTAATAGCTCTTATGTCCGCTACAGAGAGAATGTCTCCTCGTAGTCAATGCCATAGGTTTGAGTAAAACCTTTAGCCACCGTGACGAGCCTTGTAGGTGTGTACATTGCCATCCATGTCGCTTTTCTTTTGAAGATCCACTTACTCCCAACGACCTTAGCCTTGGGAGGAAGGTCAACTTCAATCCGCACATCATTATCTTTCATGGATTGCATTTCCCATTCATAGCAATCGCCATTTATCCTTTTCGTGATCGCCATGGCACCTTTATAGTTAAGCGTGTTCATTAAGATCCCCAACTATATTTTCCTCCACCTCACGTTAAGACATAGACGGTCAGTGCACGATAGTCCTTTCGCACTCCACGAATGGGAACAACTTCGTGAGGAGCACCTAAGCTTTCGTGTTCTTCTTGAAGTTGGCTAGTGGTTTCGTAGGTGTTGTATCTTCTTGATCATATTCCGGATCATATACTCTCCCATCGAGTTCTTGAGATATGAGATTCCTTTCAAGGAAATCTCCATACCTAGCCACGATGACTTTGTTCTCACCGGTAGTAAAAGTAGTAACCCATAGTTTCCTTAGGGTATCCTACAAAGATACACTTAATGATCCGCTTGAGCTTATCAGTGTGTCACGCTTAACAAACGCTCACATCCCTGCACCTTTAAGTAAGAAAAGTTGGGAGTTTTTTTCGTCCATATTTCATATGGAGTTTTAACAACCTTCTTAGTTGGAACCATATTCAAAATGCGAATAGCGCTTCAAGGGCATAATCCCAAAAGTAAAAGGTAGAGTCGTAAGTTCAAACATTGATCGCACCATGTCAAGTAAGGTACGATTTCTTTCGATACACCATTTTGTGTGGAGTATAAGGAGATGTGAGTCGGATAATTCCACACTCGCCTAAGTAATCTTTGAACTCTTGACTTATATACTCACCACCTCTATCGGATCAAGAGCTTTAATCTTCTTTCCAAGTTGTAATTTACTTCACTTTTGAAAACCTTAAATGTTTCAAAGACTTCATGTTTATGTTTAAGTAAATAAACATAACCATAACGATCGAAATCATCCGTAAAGGTTAATTAAACCGAGTTATGCATATACACATAAAGTTGCATGCATCTTGGGTTTCTAATCCAATTAAAAGAATAGTTTACAAAACCCTAATTAGGCACCAAAACGCCTCAAAATTAGGGTTTAGGTTTTGCAAACCCTAGATCTAAGCATACAAATAATAACACATTTATGTTTATTTTAATTATGTGTTTCAAGAATTAATTACTTGTTATACAAGGCTCGTGATGCCACCGTTGAGTTTAAGATATATAAAATATAATAAAACATAAAGACATCAAGAGTACACAATGAATACTTAAGATCATAACAAATAAATTAATTAACCGAAAGTATGCGAACGCACTCTCTTGCGAATGTCAAATCCTCGAGCAAAGCAAAACAACCCTCGAGCAAAGCAAAACAAAAGTACTTATTGGTGTAAGAATAATGTCTTACAACCACGTTTGTACACACGACTAACCAACCGAATCAAGCGATTGCTAGATCTAACACAAAGTCCTCGCTTATGAAAAACGAAACCAAACTCCCTTACTTGGGGTGTTCGCCGAATATAGGACAAGAGAGAGAGAGGAGGGATCTAGGGTTAATTCAATGCACAAGTGTATGTATGAAACCCTAGAACCTACTCCTCCTTATATACTAGTAGGTAAACTTAGGGAACAAGTTTGTGAATTAGGCTTTGTTTAGCTCCCTATGGCCGGCCACCAATGCAAGCCCAAAGCCCATTCCATAACTTTTCCAAGTTTTCATTTCTAGTCCTTCTCTTTTCCATTTAACGGTCGTTAGTCATTTTTCCGTTAAATACTTAACGATCGTTAACCGGACTTAAAGTGTAATAATTAATCGTAAACATAAACATTAATTATTAACTTTAATTCTCATTCGCTAATGTGTGCAATCCCGTGATCACGAGTTCGAATCCGGACATTCACATGTTTATAAACATATACATTTCCAACATATTTTCTATAGCCACGTTCACAATAGCTAATATGAATAAAACATGATCCTATCTAATGGTCTCACATATGCCAAACTGCAAAACTAGAGTCATCTCATCTTGAATTCCTAACTATCTACTAACGATACTCATGTGACGATAATACATACGGTGTCTTGTTCTAGTTGAGGTGATTACTACCAAAATTAATTTGTTGCGTACATCTGCAAATCCTAGAAGGGACAAAACAAGTCGAAAGCTTGTGAGAAACATGTACTTGAGACCAATTCTTACGACATCATGGTGAAAATGAGCACTCCATACCATTCAGCTATCACTTCTAATACATAAATTATAACTTTCTGTAACATTACTAGTATGCTTTTAGACATTTTACCTTTGGAAACATGATTGATTAAGTACTGTATTATTATCATAACACTTCAGTCACATTGAAAAACCTTAGGAATATATCACCTACATATTTAATTTTCTATCTTCGTCAATATTTCATACTGATAATATATGCCAATACATGAACAAAATATCAAGTTTGTGTAATGTTTTAGAAGGTACATATTTAGAAGAACAACAGTGATATCATATACGCCAATAACAAAAGTAAACTTGCAGAAAACCAAAGTGTTCTCGTGATTAACATGTCTAATCTTTCTCGTAATAGGTAAAAAAATATTCAAATGAAAAAAGCCCTCGTATGATTCGTGGGTACCACAGACTAGATGAGCCTCAACATCATTCAACTTTCAAGTTAATACCTATCAAAATAATTTAATATTAAAAAAACTAATCAGAACCAAATTCACCCTTGAAAAGAAACAAAGAACAAGGTTCTTGATTACGAATTTAACAATATAGTATAAGCGAGGAAGACCAAAAATGTCTTCATTTATAAGCAAACTTGCTTCAATTTCAATTTCTTTAAGCCACAAATTTCTTTAAGCATATAAAGAATCTACTGCAATCATCATAACTAAAGAAACATGAGGCTTTATTTCTATATCTAAACCTGACGTTAAACCAACCTAAATTTAAAAAACATACAACAATAAACCTTGAATGATCAAGGTGATATTTGTAACGGTGGTCCCGTCCTAGAGTTTCAGCAACGATTGTGGCAGCTTGTGCAACATTCTTACCAACGGACACGTTACATTTTTATGAAAGTAGTCTAAACCACGTTTTAACTTCCTCTTATTTCCAATAATCTCTTCATTATTAGAGTCTTTGAATACATCCACAAGACAGAATTTGCAATATGGCTTTATTGAAGTTGTTGACGATGACATCTTAAACCATGATGCTGCATAATTAAAACAAACACATACAACAGGGAACAAACAAAATCGTCAAGAAAACAATGAGGTTTCTTCCAAAGTTCACATTAAAAACGTGACATGCAACATCTGGAAGCTACGGAAAATTACGGCAAAAATGTGTAAATATGTACCTTAGTAATGACAAATCAATGGTGGTGGTTCTAGTGTGGTACTGTATTACGTATGACTGATTTTGAGAGGATGCATGGTGTTGTTGTGTCACTGTGTGTGTGTGTTTGTGAATGGGGTAGTTGAGTTTGAGAGGATACTATACTTATTAATAATATAGAAGATGCATGGGGTGGTTGATATTGAATGCATGATATTGAATTTGCTTGCAAGACAACAGTAATAACCTAGCTAGCTTGCTGCATCTTTGACGTGCGTAACTCACCATTGAAGGTGGGTAGTCGATATTGACAACACAGAACACTTTGTAATTAAACATATACTAGCTCATGTACTGCACGTATATAAATTGACAAAACAGATGCTTCTTCGATAAATGATGACCATGTCTACATAAATAACGAAAATTACCTAAAGGGACTCTGCATGTGGGACTTGTCCTGAAGAGGACCTCTTTTATTCGCTTTACCAAAAGGCCATGCACTTCGCTCAAATTTGCGCAGCACTTTGAGGGACACGCACAAGACCTCAAGTTAAATAAACGTGAGAAATTAAAAAAAAAAAAAAGAAAAAAAAAACAAACTCGCCTCAAAAGTGAAGCGAAATCTGACATGGTGGCCCCATACCTGTCAGACGAAGACCAAAAAGTACCATTTCGCCTCACAATTGAAGCGAACTTCTCTCTCCTGGTGGTCTCACACTGTCAGTCGAAGATATCGAAGATTCTAGTATTGTGTTTCACTTGTAATAAAATGTGTATGCATGTAAATGTATATTACAAAAGACTATCATAAAAAAACTATCATAAAAAGAGTATATTACAACATGCTCATATGACATTAAAAAAACTATCAAAAAAAGAGTATATTACAAAAGAGTATATTACAAAGAGTATATTAAAAAGAGTATATTACAAAAGTTACAAAAGTATACCAATAAAATTTTGGTCTACACAGAGGAAATATAAACTACCACTAGACATATGCAAGTATGTATGTGTAGGCTGTCCAATTAAACATCACTTGAATAATTGAAAATGAAAAGCATGATGATACAACTCAATCAGAACATACCAATAGTTGTTAACTAGTCACATAAACCTTATACTTTATTAAAAACCAAACCGATTAAACCAACTATTTGAACTCGTGTGTTGATCGTCAGATGCCGAGAGTTGTGTTGCGTGGAATTGTACTGTTGATACACTTGAGACCGGTATTGAAGATCATTTTGAAGTGGTTTGCGTTCGGTTTTACGAGATAGGTTGAAATCTTGTGTGTGTTATGTTGATCATATGTTTGTGATGTGTGTGTTTTCAGATATTTTGAGATGGGTATGGGTTGTGGTGGTAAGTTTGAAGCGTATTGGTTTGTGGGTATGTGTTGTCACCATATGGTTGCCAAAAGCACGAAGTTTTGACCATTTGCTTGATTAGTGTATGTGTTTTGGCCGTATGGTTGCCATGAGAATTGCTTGTTTCATAAAACTTTGATCGAACGGGTGATGTTGGTCATAAAATGTGCAAAGGTCATGTTGCTCATTAGTTGGAAATTCCCTGCTTTTATTTACCCCTTTGTTAAAGTGGATCCGGGACAAATGATTTTTGCAACCGACGCTTATGCCCCTTCTTTGCACCTCGCTATGTTGTATAGTCCTTGGCTCTTCTCCTTGAGATCAGATACTGTCTGCATGTTTTTCTGGACGACCGGCCGAGGGTTGTCCATTGTTGGAGGAGTAAGAGGATGTATATGGATTGGATACTCCCATTTGTTAAAATTTCCAACATTGAATTGACTCAAAGATAGGTTGCTTGATATTTTTCCTTTTTAAACCAGTCATGTACAAAATGCACACAATTTGTTAGGTTCAAAACCTTGTAACAAAGAATAACGCGACCACAAGGTATCCCGGAAATTTTCCATTTCGACATTCACATTCACCGGTCGAAAGTTCACTTCACGGTTATATTGGCCATCATAAACTTGATATCGAAATTGAGTAATTCGTGTACAACCCAACCGACGCTTTTCATTCTTCTTTTCTCCACCTTATGCGCTTCCCAATCTGTGATGTCGTACTTCATTTTTGCTACACAAAAAATGTCTAAATTAAATTAATTAACTTATCTAATATATTTTTCAAAATGATTACTGAGTACGTTATGTTTTAAACAATAAATACCTGCAGCTTCCCGACGTTTAAAATACCACTTTTGAACCATACTTCTTGACGTGTCGGTCAACACCGTTATTGGTAGCTCAGACAATACAAGACAAAGATTAACAGACTCGACATCGTTAGATGTACAATAATTGTAACTACTACGCTGGCAATGTGCTCGAGACCAACGCTCAGGATCGCCTCCATTAGCTTTCGGTGTGCTTCAGGTTGTACAGCCA
Organism: Chrysanthemum lavandulifolium; assembly: GCA_022545495.1. NCBI lineage: Eukaryota > Viridiplantae > Streptophyta > Magnoliopsida > Asterales > Asteraceae > Chrysanthemum > Chrysanthemum lavandulifolium. The sequence goes on along the minus strand of CM040241.1, from coordinate 308,013,709 downwards.
GGAGTATGCTCATTTGTCGTTGCCACTCATCGAGAGTATACGCTTTGCATATATAGACCTTTAACTTTATTGCTTTTCAAGGAAAGGTTCATCATTAGATGTCGACAACAATTACCATGAAACGCCGATGGAAACTCATTCCTTACTGCCGAAGCTATTGCAGGATGCCTATCAGATATGATAACCATATTGGGGTTCGCCGATGCACTCTCTAAGTACTGACATCCACCATGACCAACAATCTCTAGTCTCCCTCTCGCATATTCTGAAGCAATAGGCATAATTTGGTTGTTTCAGTCCATCCCAACAAACTTGCAAATTTGTACCCTTGTAAGTACCCTTTAAATGCGCCACGTCCACTATTAGTAGTGGGCGAAGATGGTTCACAAACGCAGAATCACAGATAAATAATTTTAAAATTATAATAGCAAACGGGTTTTGCATGCACTTAAAATTGAAGATGGTTCGGTACCACTAAATCCAGCCCACCGCCTCAAACCCTACATACAATATTAGTATGTTTAGTAATTTTTAAAACAAATAAGTAGCAACAAAAAAATAAAAATAAAACATACCTGCGTGTTCGGGAACCAATTACCTCCAGTTCCAGCCTGCCTGAAACCCTACATACAATATTAGTATGTTTAGTAATTTTTAAAACAAATAAGTAGCAAAAAAAATAGAAAAATACATGCGCGTTCGGGAACCCAGTACCTCCAGTTCCAGCATGCCCGAAACCCTACACACAATATTAGTATGTTTAGTAATTTTTAAAACAAATAAGTAGCAACAAAAAATATACAAATATACCGCTGCTCGAAACCACTAAATCCACTAAAGAAACCAAATATTTTTTGCAACATTGTGTCGTGTTCCTTTATCTTGGCATCCTGAGCCTTTCTCAAATCCTCTAGTTGCGTCAAATGACGATAAACGTATGCTGGAACATCGTCACGGCTATATTGGTCTGAAAGTGGGGGTATTGGTGGTGGTTCGATACTACGCCCCTCAAAAAATGCCATGCTATCACGGAACCAACCCTGTTCGGACTCATATGCATCGGGTACAAGTCTTAATGTAGGTTCCGCTACCTAAAATTTATATAACAACAAATACGAATATTGTTATGAATCACTAAAAACTAAATGGCATGATTAAATAACAACTCACCAATAAACTATCCAAATAACACCGTTGAAACTTCCGCTTGTAACGCCAAGCACACACTCTCGGATAGAGCTCTGAACGATTAAAAAAATCAACAGCCTTGACTCTATAAGTCTCCAAAATCCACGTCTATAAAAAAAATAATTGGTTAATTACTTTAACATTATATATACACATAAACAACAAAAACTAACAATAGGCATACCTTAAAAGCCCATGTAAAGCCCTTCAACAGATACTTAGGGTTCTTTACCTTACCGTCGTCGTCGGAGGTGGTCGTGGCTTCACAAAAAAAGCTTCAATACGTGAACCTACTGCACCAACTAACTGATTGTACAATGTCGGCCATACGTACGAACCCCAAGGATATATGTTCCAAGCATCAATATTATCTACTAAAGCCATGCACCATGGCGGGACTACGTAATTAAACTCGTGGCCTAACAACACCAGCTCCAACAACCCTAGCAAACTAACACGAACGACATCGATATCGACAAGCTTATCAAAGGCATCGCTTAAAATAAAATTATGCAACAGTCCAGCAGTTATCGACCATCCATCATAACTTGAGTCAAAAACACGTCTCCTAAGAGGAGTAGGTTCATCTTTATATTTATCTTGAAAACCAACCCCAAATCTCAAGCCAGTTACTAAACAAAACTCCTCTCTACCAAATTTCAACTCAAAATCTCCTACATGATACGTCAATTGAATGACTTCCGTGTCTCCCGGTTCAGGTTCGACTTGACATAAACTAATATAATGTAATAAAATACATGTCTCTTGCATTTTTTCTATATCAAACATCCATCCGAAACACGCCCGCCTAAACAATACATCCTTATTGGTATTCGCAATTTTTTAAGGTAATGAACCAATTTTAGCTTACTTACTGCTGTAAGGTCAATGCAAAATTCTAAAACAACAATTAATAACAAGATATATTATTAACTACACAATAAGCATAAAACACCAAATAATGATATCGGAAGAAAAATAAATATTTACCGGAACAACTAGTGCCATATTAACAAACAAAAACGATAACACCTAACCACAACAACACTGCCACACCACCGCAAACCGGCGCACCACCTACACCAAACCACCACCAACAGCCGCAACAACAAGAGCCTACACGAACACCATCAGCCGACACCACCACCAACAGCCACAACACCACCAACAACACCACCACCAACAGCCTACACCACCAACAACACCACCACCAATAGCCTTCACCACAACAACACCACCACCAAAAATCTACACCACAACAGCCACCAAAAAAAAAGGAAGATTTTTCAACTATGCTGAGAAGAGAGAACACCCAAAACTCCTACTCCATTTATCACTTCAAATGTATAACGAAATGAATACAAGGCTGATAATCGAATACATTTTGCTGTAAAATTGAGTAGTCATTCAAAAGATTTTGCAGGTTATTTTTTGCTGATCGCTTCAAGGGTGAGGCGAAATGGTGTTTTTTTGTCTTCGTGCGTCAGTTAAGGCCCCACAAATGTCAGAATTCGCTTAAAATTTGAAGCGATTTGCTTTTTTTTCTTTTTTTTTTTTAATTTTATTTCCTCACGTTTAATTAACGGGGTGCCGACACGTGTCCTTCAAGGACTTCTGCATAAAATTGAAGCGAATTGCTTGGCCTTTTTGGATATTTGAGTAAAAGAGGTCCTCTGCAAGACAAGTCCCACCTGCAGAGGCCTCATAAGTAATTTTCGCACATAAATATGTATGCCTACTACTGTATGTAGTACTTATTTGGCCATCTTTAATCTACTAATACTTTTCTTGGGTAAAGGGTACCTCTCGTAAAGTTTATTACTCTAAAAAAATCATTTAAGTATGTAGGATATGTGTGAATCCCACATCTAAAACCAGTGACAAAGACAAGAAACAAACGCACAAATGTGTTTCAAACCAAAACTAATATAAGAAAAGCTAAACAATCTTATGAACAACTACCATAAGGACAAGAAATAAATCTAATATTTAAATTAACCACGAAGATTTATATCCATCGCATCACAAAACGCGCGTTGTTCGAGAGTTAAACCTTGAAGGTCATAAGTGTCATTTAGATTCTCTTGTAAACTAGCACCATATGCACCATATACAGAATAGAGTAGTCAGGCGATTCAAATGCAATTCGAGTACAATAAGATAAGAAATGTATAAATTAAAGCTCTTTGATGCCGGTTAGCGGGTTGTGAGAAACGTTTATAGAAAATAGCCCCTGTTCCCGACTCTCCATATTTATAATTAGCTTGATATGTTTCCTTCAACTTTGTTTTCTAAAAGATCAAGTATATTATTATCAATCATGATTGGTTTCTTCGAGTAGGGATACGATGCAGCTGAATATTGATGAATAGGCTATTGCGGCTCGCTTCGCTTTTGTTGCGGAGCTCACTGCTTTGGAGTAGTGCTTGCTGCTTGCAGTGCTCCTCAACTTTGGAAGGTAGGACACAAGAATGTTAGTGATATGTATGGCTACACGTCTTGTTTATTTGATAAGATTAGATAGTAGGTTGCGGAGTTGAACAATTATTTTTTGGGTAAAAAGGTAACTACCCCAGTAAAATATTACTCCAAAAAAACATTTAAGTACAACGGATAAGTGACGATCCCGCATCTCAGCCCAAAAGGCTAAACAAAAGCGACTACAGAGAGTTGAACAATTAGATAAACGTTATTATTTATTTATTTATTATTTTTTTTTTTTTTTGAAATTTTCATACTAACTTTTTGTTAAAATTTATTACACAAAATTAAATTTCACGACTTACGTTACCTATGTTTGACATAACAATATAATAAACATACATTTGTGGTCGACGATTCTTGTGAGTCTAACTAAGTGATGGAAAATAGAAAACATTTGATGAGTAACCTTGAATTTTTTTGACATGAGAAGACCTTGTATAGTGGTGTCAACAAATAATTTTTGACAAACAACTTTTTTTCTAGTGGTTAAACGAAATATAATGACGACATCAGTTAAACTATGATATTCTAATTGTTGAATTACGCCAACCTCCTGAAAAAAGAGGGTTCTATTGAGGTTGAGTTGGTGTTGTGTTGGATTAAAACCCCGTGAATTATTCACTCAAAAGTTCGACAAACATAGTTTACTAATTTTATGTTTACTTCTCTTTAGAGTATTATGGTAGAGTTTAATAATTTGCAAAAAGAGAATGACAAAATCAGTTTCATGGATACTGGTAAATGTTATCTGCATCATATAGACATATAGTAAGATACTTTAAATTAAAGCATCTAATCCAACATTTAAACTTATACAAAATGCGATGTATATGTGAACAAAAGATTTGAAAAAGAAATTTTCATTTTCTAAAAAAATGTGAATGAAACATTTGTCACAGTGTTAGAGGAAAGTCAGTACACAATAATCTTTTTAGTTTACTAGAAGAAGAAAAAAAAAAAAAAAAAAAAAAGATTACATGTTTTACATGTTCAAAAAGCCGAAAACGAGGATCAAGACAGCTCGCTACTACATATCCACCTTCAATTTTCAGAGACACACATGACAGGTTGCCGCAAGTCATGAGAATAATTTCTGAAGATGAAATGATTAATAAAAGCATTTAGTCCGGTCTATCAGAAAAGCATTTTCAACTAACAACTAATTATTTCCACCGGCTAGAAGAAAATATAACAACAACATTATACAAACTATAGTCTTTTATTTTTCAACATTTTAACGTAAACAAACACAAACCATGCAGCACAAGTTAATGAACATCATCTAAGCATTGTTTTTACCCTTAAGGTACAGTCTTTTACCAATTAAAAACGGCACGACAAATTCTTCTTCTAACACTACTACTTATTTGGTAGTGGTCATGATCGAGAAGATGACTTTGATGACTATGATAACTATGCGGATCATGTTTACGATCTTCCAGGTAATTTGGATGCCTATTACGACACATATGGTATCATGCTCCAAGGCCTTGGTAGGAAGTAAATGTTATCTTTATAAGAGTCTGATGTTATATTTTGAGTAGTGGTTTACTTTCGTTTTTAGAAAAATAGGAAGTATCTTGTTATGTAAGCTTTTCGCCTATGTAACGGGCTGAGATATGGGATTCACCCATATCCTTTGTACTTAAACGTTTTTTGGAGTAATATATTTACCGGGTCATTGACCTTTTACCAAAAAAAAACTACTACTTATTGTTATGTTCTTTAATATTTTTTTAAATCAAATTAAATTAGTGTAGTATTTGTAGGCAGCTTAATATAAACTCATAAACATCCAATGTGTAAACAAAAGCCTAGAGTTCAATTACTTCTTACTCTCCTCTCCAATTTGTATTCAATTCGACTTGAAATGCCAAACATCATCTTTTTCCCAGTGAAAATTAATACGACGTTACGAGTGATTTCTATAGACCGGTCTTAACACGCAAAAAAAATATAAAAAAAATCTTGTTATACAAGCAATAACAAGAGATTAATAAAGTTTTGTGTAAATCTATAGCATTGCTATAAATTTATATATGAGTTTTTAGAAGCTTTGAAAAGATTAAAGTTTTACAAGCTCTCCTAAACTATACTAGCTAAACAAAACATTCGATGTACATTGATCCATTTTTTCTTGGTTTCTGTTGATAATGAGTTAATCGTTAGAGCACTCGGTATTATCACTCAAGAACCAAGTGAAAGCTTAACATTTCCACGTTAAAGCTGCGTTACTCACACCGCTCCCCTGCGTTAAACCCTTGCGTTAAAACTTTAACGTTGCGTGAAGGTGACTTTTTTTGAGAGTTAAGCTTTAACTTCCGCACCATGTGTGAGTTATGCTTTAACTCATTTTTTTTTTTTTTTTTTTTTTAATTATGATAAAGTGGGGCTCAAAATGTTGAGTTAAGGTTGAGTTATGATAAGGGTATTTTTTAAGTTATGATGAAAAGGTTAAAAGCGATGTAAGACCGACGCCAAGACCGAATGAAACTTTAACCCGAAGTTATGACACCTTGTGTTGTTAGTATAAGATGACCGGCATGTGGCATTTAGACCAGAATAGTTGTCAAGATGGATCTGAGTTTGCTAGAACTAGAGGCTAAGAAAAATTGGGTCTAGATGAAAACCACGAAAACACCTATTAAACGTTTAGGACCGAAAACCTTACACATATGACTTTACGTTAAGCAGATCCGTCTTTAGGTGTCGAGAGATCTATAGAGCGAATTTACTAATTTTATGCCTTAGAGAAATGATATTATATCGATACTTTCATTTTTTACTAGGAATCATTCTCTCTTTTGAGCTTTTTCTTATGTGAATTCTTTCATGGCATTCATTATTTTACCCAAAAGTATTATCCTCTAGAAATATTGCTAGCCTATGGTCAAAAAGGCCCTAACTTGTAGAAATCAGTGTTGTTTTGATATAAAGTATAATTTCCTAAACCTTCGAGTGACTAGCGGGGAAAAAGACAGAAAAATGTCAAGAACAAGGAGGAAAATCCCACCATTACGGTCTACAAAAAAAGCTAAAAAAAATCCTTGGTCGAACTATCTAGCTAAGTCCAAATATTCATGAGTTAGATTACAACACCAATCTGCCTAATTCTGATGAACAATGAGCCTATTCTTAATTTCATTTCAACAATCTTGGAGTTAGAAGTCAATACCAATTAACCTAATTCAGATGAACATTTAAAATATAAGGAACGCCATTCTTCTTGTGCATTCTTTCGCAAAGATGTCGAGAAAAACAAAGATAAAAGGCTAAAGGGTATCCCTAGCGCTAGCTAGCTCTCGCAGTATAGTCCAAAGAAAAGAAAAGGAAATTTTATTAGATGGTAGACTATGGTAGTGGGACTAAGGATTAGATTTGCTACATTTGTAACAACAACAACAACAACAAATCCAATCCCACCGAGGCAGGGTATGAGATTTGCTACATTTGTAATCTATAAATATCGATTAATAATAAAGTAATACCTACGGGTATGTAATCCAACAAAACACACCATGTCACGCCAATAACAAAAGTAATCTTGTAGAAAACCAAAGTGTTCTCGTGATTAACATGCCTAATCTTTCTCGTAACACCTATTAAAATAATTTAATTAAAAAAATAAAAATAATAAAAAAAAATTAATCAGAACTTAATTCACCCTTGAAAAAAACAAAGAACAAGGTTCTTGATTATGAATTCAACAATATAGTATAAGCAAGGAAGACCAAAAATGTCTTCATTTATAAGCAAAATTGCTTCAATTTCAATTTCTTTAAGCCGCAAATTTAACTTTTATTTTGACATTGTTAAGCATATAAAGAATCTACTACAATCATCATAACTAAAAAAAATGAGGCTCTATTTCTATATCTAAACATGGCTTGAAACCAACCTAAATTTAAAAACATACAATAACAAATCTTCAACCTCAAGGTGATATTTGTAACTGTGGTCCCGTCCTAGACAGTCAGCAACGGTTGTGGCAGCTTGTGCAACATTCTTACCGACGGACACGTTACATTTTTATGAAGGTAGTCTAAACCACGTTTTACCATCCTCTTATTTCCAATAATCTCTCCATTATGAGAGTTTTTGAATACATGCACAAGAATGAATTTGCAATATGGCTGTATTGAAGTTGTTGACGATGACATCTTAAACCATGATGCTGCATAATTAAAACAAACACATACAACAGGGAACAAACAAAATCGTCAAGAAAACAATGAGGTTTCTTCCAAAGTTCACATTAAAAACGTGACATGCAACATCTGGAAGCTACGGAAAATTACGGCAAAAATGTGTAAATATGTACCTTAGTAATGACAAATCAATGGTGGTGGTTCTAGTGTGGTACTGTATTACGTATGACTGATTTTGAGAGGATGCATGGTGTTGTTGTGTCACTGTGTGTGTGTGTTTGTGAATGGGGTAGTTGAGTTTGAGAGGATACTATACTTATTAATATAGAAGATGCATGGGGTGGTTGATATTGAATGCATGATATTGAATTTGCTTGAAAGACAACAGTTAATAACCTAGCTAGCGTGCTGCATCTTTGACGTGCATAACTCACCATTGAAGGTGGGTAGTTGATATTGACAACACAAAACACTTTGTAATTAAACATATACTAGCTCATGTACTGCACGTATATAAATTGACAAAACAGATGCTTCTTCGATAAATGATGACCATGTCTACATAAATAGCGAAAATTACCTAAAGGGACTTTGTAGGTGGGACTTGTCCTGCAGAGGACCTCTTTTATTGCCTTTACCAAAAAGGCCATGCACTTCGCTTCAAATTTGTGCAGAATTCCTTAAGGGACACGTGTCAGCACCCCGTTAAATAAACGTGAGAAATTAAAAAATACAAAAAACAAAAAAAAAAAAAAAAACAAACTCGCCTCAAAAGTGAAGCGAAATCTGACATGGTGGCCCCATACCTGTCAGACGAAGACCAAAAAGTACCATTTCGCCTCACAATTGAAGCGAACTTCTCTCTCCCGGTGGCCCCACACTGTCAGTCGAAGATATCGAGGATTCTAGTATTGTGTTTCACTTGTAATAAAATGTGTATGCATGTAAATGTATATTACAAAAGACTATCATAAAAAGAGTATATTACAAAAGAGTATATTAAAAAGAGTATATTACAAAAGTTACAAAAGTATACCAATAAAATTTTGGTCTACACAGAAGAAATATAAACTACCACTAGACATATGCAAGTATGTATGTGTAGGCTGTCCAATTAAACATCACTTGGATAATTGAAAATGAAAAGCATGATGATACAACTCAATCAGAACATACCAATAGTTGTTAACTAGTCACATAAACCTTATATTTTATTAAAAACCAAACCGATTAAACCAACTATTTGAATCCTACGTGTGTTGATCGTCTAGATGTTGAGAGTTTGTGTTGCTGGGAATTGTATTGTTGATACACTTGAGACTGGTATTGAAGATCATTTTGAAGTGGTTGCGTTCGGTTTTGCTGAGATAGGTTGAAATCTTGTTGTGTGTTATGTTGATCATATGTTTGTGATGTGTGTGTGTTTTCAGCATATTGTTGAGATTGGTATGGGTTGTGGTGGTAAGTTTGTGAAGTGTATTGGTTTGTGGGGTATGTGTTGTCACCATATGGTTACCAAAAGTACGAGTTTTGACCATTTGCTTGATTAGTGTATGTGTTTTGGTCGTATGGTTGCCATGAGAATTGCTTGTTTCCATAAAACTTTGATCGAAGCCGTGATGTTGGTCATAAAAGGTGCAAAGGTCATGTTGCTCATTAGTTGGAAATTCCCTTGCTTTTGTTTACCCTTCGTCATAAGTGGATCCGGACAAATGATTTTTGCAATCGAGGCTTATGCCCCGCTTCTTTGCACCGCTATGTTGTATAGTCCTTGGCTCTTCTCCTTGAGATTGTATACTGATCTGTGTTTTCTGGACGACCGGCCGAGGTTGTCCATTGTTGGAGGAGTAAGAGGATTGCTTGATATTTTTCCTTTATAAACCACCATGTACATCGCACACAACTGTTAGGTTCAAAACCTTGTAACAACAATAACGTGACCACAAGGTATCTCGGAATTTGCCATTTCCGACATTCACATTCACCGGTCGTAAAGTTCACTTCACGGTTATATTGGCCATCATAAACTTGATATCGAAATCGAGTAATTCCGTACAACCCAACCGACACTTTTCATTCTTCTTTTCTCCACATTATGCGCCGCCTAACTGTGTGATGTCGATTCATTTTGCTACACAAAAATGTGTAAATTAAATTAATTAACTTATCTAATATATTTTTCAAAATGATTACTGAGTATGTTATGTTTTAAACAATAAATACTTGCAGCTTCCTGACGTTTAAAATACCACTTTTGAACCATACTTGACGCGGTTTGGTCAACACTTTTATCGGTAGTCAGAAAATACAAGACATGCATAAACAGACTCGACATTGTTAGATGAACAATAATTGTAACGGCTACGTGGGCAATGTGCTCGAGACCAACGCTCAGGATCACCTCAATTAGCTTTCGGTGTGCTTCAGTTGTACACCAGAGTATGTTCATTTGTCGTTACACTCATCGGGAGTATACGCTTTGCATATGCCCCAAGATAGACCTTTAACTTTATTGCTTTTCAAGGAAAGGTTCATCATTAGATGTCGACAACAAATACCATGAAATGCCGACGAAACTCATTCCTCATCGCCGAAGCTATTGCGGGATGCCTATCGATATGATAACCCTATTGGGGTTATCGCCGATGCGCCTCTAAGTACCGACATCCACCATGACCAACAATCTCTAGTCTCCCTCTGCATATTCCGTGAAGCAATAGGCACAATTTGGTTGTTTCCGTCCATCCCAACAGCTTGCAAATTTGTACCCTTGTAAGTACCCTTTAAATGCGCCGCGTCCACTATAAGTAGTGGGCGAAGATGGTTCACAAACGTGCGCAACTGAGTATAAACAATTTTTAAAATTATAATAGCAAACGGGTTTTTGCATGCACTTAAAAAATTGAAGATGGTTCGGGGTACCACTAAATACAGTTCCCGCCTACCCGAAACCCTACATACAATATTAGTATGTTTAGTAATTTTTAAAACAAATAAGTAGCAACAAAAAAAATAAAAATAAAACATACTTGTGCGTTCGGGAACCAATTACCTCCAGTTCCAGCCTGAAACCCTACATACAATATTAGTATGTTTAGTAATTTTTAAAACAAATAAGTAGCAACAAAAAAAATAAAAATACTGCTGGTCGGGAACCCAAGACCTCCAGCCCAAAGATGCCAAACCCTACACACAATATTAGTATGTTTAGTAATTTTTAAAACAAATAAGTAGTAACAAAAAAATACACAAATATACCTGCGCGTTCGGGAAACCACTAAAGAAACCAAATATTTTTTGCAACATTGTGTCGTGTTCCTTTATCTTGGCATCCTGAGCCTTTCTCAAATCCTCTAGTTGCGTCAAATGACGATAAACATATGTTGGAACATCGTTACGGCTATATTGGTCTGAAAGTGGGGGTATTGGTGGTGGTTCGATACTACGCCCCTCAAAAAATACCATGCTATCACGGAACCAACTGATAAGGTTTTAAAAGGTACCATTTTGAGGGGTCGTTTAAGTCCTTATTTGATCACTTTTGTATCAATTATTGCTTAATATCGTTCCTTTTCACTTTTTAGGTCTCTTGAAGGCAAAATGCTGGAATGGCACTTATTTGGACGAAAAGCGCGAATATATGAAGAAATGGCCAAAGTCAAAATCGAGACACTCACAACCTTTGAAAATAGAAGGCGACGCGTCGGTGCTAATTGCGACGCCGTCCGAGGATTTTTGTGACGGTTCGAACCCAAACTCCTATTTTCAAGTGACGACGCCGAGATCGGGCGACGCGCCACAACCTTAAGGTGACGTGACACAAGTCGATCAAGTCACAACATGCGCCAAGTAGTTGATATTGTTTTGGCCATAACTTTTGCATACGAACTCTGATTTAGGTGATTCAAAAGCCCACGCGACCGAACGAGAAAATCTACAATTTGTCGAAAAATGGTCGTGACGCGCCATTCTATAAGTGTGACGCTGTCGCTCTTTGCCGATAGAAAATCGCCTATAAATATAACATTATAACTTCACTTTTTGTAAGCCCTAAACCCTAAGTCCGATTCTAGGGTTTAGGTAGGTGTTTTTCCAAAGAACTTAAAGGGTTCCAAACACTCTATAAACATTGTGTGTTGGTTTGTTTGTTAATCCAATCCTATGGTATGTCTTCAATTATCATAATTGTTGTTTGCTCTTCATTAATTATGCTTGGCTAATTCATCTAGTGTCCGCTTATGATTGTGTGAAACTTGTATACAATTAATTAGATCTTATTGATTTCTTAGTGATGCTTGTGTCTATCTTCATCATTAGGGTGTGACAACTTCAATGAGTCTAATTGGTTTAGTTTATAATTCTTGCATCCCACTGCCTCTTGTTTGATTGGTTGTCTCTTATCTTAATTGTAATTAGCTAGTAGTGCGGCTAGGCTATCGCTGTGTACTTAATGCTTGATTCATCTTTGTGAACTTTAGAATATAATTATCTCGAGTAGTTGTAGGCTAAACCATCCAAAGATCGCCTTAGAGTAGGAGTTTATAAATCACGTGTGGGTTTGTAGACAAGACCCTTTGGTAAATTCAAAGAGTTGGGGAGAAACGATACCCTACAACCTTAGACACACAACGCAACTAGGAATAAGGACGTGACAATTCAACCATCAATAGGACGTGACAATTCAAGAGGTAGAATGGATAGCTAGCAAGGAGTAATACATCATAAGTAGATACGCTTCACGCATCGGTAGATCCCTTAGTTAGTTAGTATATTTTGGAATAGTTGGCTAGCAACTAATTCCACCCCCAAATCCAAACCCCGAGATTCGTACCTTTCCATTCCATAAAATATAAAAATACAAAATAATCATCCTCACCTTTAGACTTAGATCGACATACAATTCAATTTAACGACACTATTCCCCAGAGAACGATATCAATACCCGTGGCTTACCCTAATTACTACACTACAACGATTAGGTTCATTGCCTAGGTGTTATAAAACTTGCTCAAGAAAAGGAAGTTCCTTTGACCCGAACGACGCGTGTAGCGTTATCAAGTTTTGGCGCCACCGCCGGGAATAGTTATTGTTTAGGCTTGATTTCTATCTCGCTTAGGTCTACTCACAAGATTCCTATCAAGTGAGATTTTTTTTCTTTTATTAGCTTCCTTGTAGTCTATCCCCTTCTTTGTGCCTTTGTTCGTAAAACTTGTCCATTGACTCTTCCGCTCACCATTATGGAGAACGCGAATCCACTATATTCGCGATTAGGTTTTTTCATAAGAAATTATGATATTACTAAAGCGGATTATTCAAGATGGTGGGAAGAAAGTAACCAACTCCATAAACCTTTTGAGGGTTTCACTATTCCATCAAGCCCACAAAGTACCTCATTTAGTGCAACCGATGCTTCGTTTGAGCCTTCACCTAGGATAGACTTTCGTGAACAACCTCCATGTTTAGAAACTATTGTTAGTAAGGCCCTTAGGAGAACTGACCAAATTTGTGAAAATATTATGGAAAGCAACCAAGCTTTAAACCATAAGTTGGATCAATTACTAAGTTTGGTTTCATCACGACCTAAGGAAATAGCACATGATGAGCATATAGATGATGTAGATGTGATTGAGGATAAGGTGAAAAGTCTAGACCCACAAGGTACCCTACAAGCCCCACCATCATTTAAGGCATACACACCGCACGTGACTTACCCTAAGTAGTAGAAGAGACTTTAGGAATCCCAATGGAGGTTGAACATTTGAACCAAACGAATCGAAAATATAGGTTTTGCTTGTAGTCCCGCCTTACTCTTAGTTCTAGGAATTTCCTAGTGTTGATGAACCGAACCTCAATCTTTACTTCCATCCTTAAATAAACGAGGAACCGACCCACCCATCAACCAATTTAGTCCGGTAGTTTTAGGATGAAGGAAGCCATTCACATACCCCTTCACCTCACGTGGCATATTTCCACCCTAAGGGTGTGTATCGCTACTATCACCCGCACTTAAACTTAAGTGTAGGAAAACTTCCCTTTATCTCGTTAAATAAGGGTAGAGTCGCTCGTGACTCGAACAAAACAAGCGCTTGGGAGGCAACCCATGTGTATTTGTTTTTGTTTTTATTTGTGTGTCGATATCTTTATTGATTGTTTATTCTCATGTTTGAATTTGTAAAATGCTTTATTTTGTTTTTAACCTTGTCTTAATTGCATATAAAGGTATTTTACATAAGGGATAAGTGTAGGAGGATTACACACGCCAAAAGAAACGTAAACATGAGAATAACAATTAAATAAAAGATATATATGTTTGTTTGTTCGAGTCAAATGCTTGTATCGAGTCATAATGGATGTTTTTGCGTAAATTTTCCAGATTCTAAAGATGTAAACTTTCCGAATTTTTTTCGTAAAATCGCAGTAACGCTTTTTGTCAGATTCGACGGCGTGATGCAACTGACGGCGTCAGATTGCAACCGACGACGCCAGGAGAGAGAAACCGCTTACTATTTTTTCTCGCTTTCAGGCTACTTATAAATTTTTGGAATTTTCAAGGTCTTAATTTTCTAGAAAATCGCATACATCCATTCCACAAGCATTATATCTTATTTAAGTCCGCATTACATCTTGTTGTGATTTTTCTTGTTCGGTTTGATGCGTTGGGTTGTTTGTTTTCTTCAAGTGTGCAGTTTAATTTTAAGAAGAAGATACATAAGATTGGAAGGAGCTTTTCACGCATACATTCTTCTTGGAAAGGATTTAACCAATACTTCACACACGGATCCTACCGAGCTAATCGGGGAGTATTAGTTTCTTTCGCTTTTAATTACCTTCTTTATCATAACTTTGATATTTTCGGGAACATTGGGGACAATGTTCGCTTTAAGTGTAGGGAGGAAAATAAACGGAACTTTGAAACTATGCTTATCCTTGACTATTTGCTTTGTCCAATTGTGATTGTGTAATAAACCATGAGAAAATATCGGTTAGGTAATTTTGGCACCAAATTTAAAATTTTTCATGACATATAGGAGTGGGCCATTAGTCTTAACAAAAGCGCCTCACGGATAGGAAGTTGCATGACTAGCACAAAACCCTTACCACCCAAATTCCACCCAAAATGCGAGGATCGCCTTAGATTAGTAGGAATTAAAGCATTCATCTTCAATGCTTAGAGTGTGAACCGGTAGTATATTAGATTCTAGAACTTGTTTTGTGATGCATTCCGAGATCGCAGTGAGGCTACACTTGTGTAGTTAGGAATAACTAAATGATAAGAGGCATTAGGATAACCCTTGTTTGACACCGTAATATAATTACTTCTTCCACTTCGGTTGAGTAATTCCCCACACCCTTTGCGTTGTACTCATCTTTAGTACACGGTACCCCTAGTTAACCCCTCGAGCCTATCCTTTTCGCGGTTCTCGTGATGTTTCGTTTTTCCGAATATCAATGAAGAGCATTGTTTACACCCCACCCCAAATATACACCCAAATCGCCTTTAGCCTACCCCTTATGCACTCACTTTTAGTGCAATTGTTTGTTATCACCCCAAACCCTTAGTTCAATTATCTAGTTGCTTGCATAAGTTGCTAAGTCAAGTCATATCCTTTGTATACGCTTTTGGGACGATTGGGATTCATGGGAAAAGTTAAAGTTTATGAAATGACGGAAGGAACGTTAAAATTCAAATTCCTTTGTTTGCGTAATAATGTACCCTAAGTGTTTTGATCTTTTCAAATCGGGTCAAATTAGTGTTAGAGTAATAAAACTCAAGTGTAGGGATATGCCCCAAATCCCTAGTATTTTGATGTTACCGTAGAGGATGGTAGAGTAAAAGTGTATGAAACAAAAAAAAAAAAAAAAAAAAAAAAAAAAAAAAAAAAAAATCGAAAACAATTATAGAAAGAGAAAAAAAAAAAAAAAAAAAAAAAAAAAAAAAACATACTGCTACCATCCTACATCTATCTTTTGAATTTATGTTTGTTTATTTCCGTTACATAGAGTTTTAGAATGTCGAGTCTTGGCTTAGCAACACCATTCTTCATATGCAGTAACATAGAGATTTTTGACTTGCCACCACTAAATAGCCTATCCCACCAAACCCTTATTTCCCTACCGTAAGCCTAACATTACAACCCTTTAAAAGACCTCTTTGATAGTCTTTCCTAGGTGCTTACGCCAAAGCGATGGAGGTTTGATCTATTCTCAAGCCTATGGTAATCTATGTACTAGGACCGGTTAATGAGTGTTTATCTTCCATTTCCTATTTGTTATATTTCATTTATACACCGAGAGAGATGTGAGTATCCAAACACCCCATGTGAGGTGCTAGTATGTAATTTTCGTGCTTGTTATGACTTTTTCGGGCTTATATGTGTTGTGGACCATTTTGAATTAATGCTTCATGACCCTAACTTATAAATTAATTGGTTAAAGCACATTTGCTTGAGGACAAGCAAATAACAAGTGTAGGGATATTTGATAAGGTTTTAAAAGGTACCATTTGAGGGTCGCTTAAGTCCTTATTTGATCACTTTGTATCAATTATTGCTTAATATCGCTCCTTTTCACTTTTAGGTCTCTTGAAGGCAAAATGTTGGAATGGCACTTATTTGGACGAAAAGGCGCGAATATATGAAGAAAATGGCCAAAGTCAAAATCGAGACACTCACCGCCGAAAATAGAAGGCGACGGCGTCAGTGCTAATGCGACGCCGTCCGAGGATTTTTGTGACGGTTCGTAACCCAAAACTCCTATTTTCAAGTGACGACGTCGAGATCAAGGCGACGGCACACAACCTTAAGGTGACGTCACAAGTCGATCAAGTCACAACATGCGCCAAGTAGTTGATATTGTTTTGGCCATAACTTTTGCATACGAACTCGGATTTAGGTGATTCAAAAGCCCACGCGACCGAACGAGAAAATCTACAATTTGTTGAAAAATGGTCGTGACGCCGTCATTCTATAAGTGTGACGCTATCGCTCTTTGCCGACGTAAAATCGCCTATAAATATAACATTATAACTTCACTTTTTGTAAGCCCTAAACCCTAAGTCCGATTCTAGGGTTTAGGTAGGTGTTTTTCCAAAGAACTTAAAGGGTTCCAAACACTCTATAAACATTGTGTGTTGGTTTGTTTGTTAATCCAATCCTATGGTATGTCTTCAATTATCATAATTGTTGTTTGCTCTTCATTAATTATGCTTGGCTAATTCATCTAGTGTCTGCTTATGATTGTGTGAAACTTGTATACAACTAATTAGATCTTATTGATTTCTTAGTGATGCTTGTGTCTATCTTCATCATTAGGGTGTGACAACTTCAATGAGTCTAATTGGTTTAGTTTATAATTCTTGCATCCTACTGTCTCTTGTTTGATTGGTTGTCTCTTATCTTAATTGTAATTAGCTTAGGAGTGCGGCTAGGCTATCGTTGTGTACTTAATGCTTGATTCATCTTTGTGAACTTTAGAATATAATTATCTGAGTAGTTGTAGGCTAAACCATCCAAAGATCGCCTTAGAGTAGGAGTTTATAAATCACGTGTGGGTTTGTAGACAAGACCCTTTGGTAAATTCAAAGAGTTAGGGAGAAACGCATACCCTACAACCTTAGACACACAACGCAACTAGGAATAAGGACGTGACAATTCAACCATCAATAGGACGTGACAATTCAAGAGGTAGAATTGGATAGCTAGCAAGGAGTAATACATCATAAGTAGATACGCTTCACGCATCGGTAGATCCCTTAGTTAGTTAGTATATTTTGGAATAGTTGGCTAGCAACTAATTCCACCCCCAAATCCAAACCCCGAGATTCGTACCTTTCCATTCCATAAAATATAAAAATACAAAATAATCATCCTCACCTTTAGACTTAGATCGACATACAATTCACCTAACGACACTATTCCCCAGAGAACGATATCAATACCCGTGGCTTACCCTAATTACTACACTACAACGATTAGGTTCATCGCCTAGGGTGTTATAAAACTTGCTCAAGAAAAGGAAGTTCCTTTGACCCCGAACGACGCGTGCAGCGTTATCACCAACCCTGTTCGGACTCATATGCATCGGGTACAAGTCTTAATGTAGGTTCCGCTACCTAAAATTTTTATAACAAGAAATACAAATATTGTTATGAATCACTAAAAACTAAATGGCATGATTAAATAACAACTCACCAATAAACTATCCAGGTAATACCGTTGAAACTTCCGCTTGTAACGCCAAGCACACACTCTCGGATGGAGCTCTGAACGATTAAAAAATCAACAGCCTTGACTCGATAAGTCTCCAAAATCCACGTCTATAAAAACAATAATTGGTTAATTACTTTAACATTATATATATACATAAACAATAAAAACTAACAATAGGCATACCTTAAAAGCCCATGTAAAGCCCTTCAGCGTATACTTAGGGTTCTTTACCTTACCGTCGGTCGGAGGTGGTCGTGGCTTCACAAAAAAGCTTCAACACGTGAACCCATCGCACCAACTAACTGATTGTACAATGTCGACCATACGACGAACCCCAAGGATATATGTTCCAAGCATCAATATTATCTACTAAAGCCATGCACCATGGCGGGACTACGTAATTAAACTCGTGGCCTAACAACACCGGCTCCAACAACCCTAGCAAACTAACACGAACGGCATCGATATCGAAGCTTATCAAAGGCATCACTTAAAATAAAATTATGCAATGATCCAAGCCGATTATCGAACATCCATCATAACTTGAGTCAAAACACGTCTCCTAAGAGGAGTAGGTTCATCTTTATATTTATCTTGAAAATCAACCCCAAATCTCAAGCCAGTTACTAAACAAAACTCCTCTCTACCAAATTTCAACTCAAAATCTCCTACATGATACGTCAATTGAACGACTTCCGTGTCTCGCGGTTCAGGTTTGACTTGACATAAACTAATATAATGTAATAAAATACATGTCCCTTGCATTTGTTGTATATCAAACATCCATCCGAAACACGTCTGCCTAAACAATACATCCTTATTGGTATTCGCAATTTTTTTTAAGGTAATGAACCAATTTTAGCTTATTTCTACAGGTAAGGTCAACGGCAAAATCCTAAAACAACAATTAATAACAGTATATATTATTAACTACACAATAAGCATAAAACACCAAATAATGATATCGGAAAAAAAAATATTTACCAGAACAACTAGTGTCATATTAACAAACAAAAACGATAACACCTAACCACTACCACCACAAAACCACAACACTGCCACACCACCGCAAACCGGCGCACCACCTACACCAAACCACCACCAACAGCCGCAACAACAACAGCCTACACGAACACCATCAGCCGACACCACCACCAACAACACCACCACCAACAGCCTACACAACCAACAACACCACCACCAACAGCCTTCACCACAACAACACCACCAACAAAAATCTACACCACAACAAAAAAAAAGGAAAAAAAAAAAAGGAAAATTTTTGCAACTATGGTGAGAAGAGAGAACACCCAAAACTCCTACTCCATTATCACTTCAAATGTATAATGAAATGAATACAAGGCTGATAATCGAATACATTTTGCTGTAAAATTGAGTAGTCATTCAAAGAGATTTTGCAGAGTTATTTTTTGCAGATTCCCTAGGCAAGGAGAGACAAGATCGCTTCAAGGGTGAGGCGAAATGGTGTTTTTTGTCTTCGTGTGTCAGTTAAGGCCCCACAAATGTCAGAATTACTTTTTTTTTCCTCACGTTTAATTAACGCGGTGCCGACACGTGTCCTTCAAGGACTTCTGCACAAAATTGAAGCGAATTGCTTGGCCTTTTTGGATATTTGAGTAAAAGAGGTCCTCTGCACGACAAGTCCCACCTGCAGAGGCCTCATAAGTAATTTTCGCACATAAATATGTATGCCTACTACTGTATGTAGTACTTATTTGGCCATCTTTAATCTACTAATACTTTTCTTGGGTAAAGGGTACCTCTCGTAAAGTTTATTACTCTAAAAAAATCATTTAAGTATGTAGGATATGGGTGAATCCCACATCTAAAACCAGTGACAAAGACAAGAAACAAACGCACAAATGTGTTTCAAACCAAAACTAATATAAGAAAAGCTAAACAATCTTATGAACAACTACCATAAGGACAAGAAATAAATCTAATATTTAAATTAACCACTAAGATTTATATCCATCGCATCACAAAACGCGTTGTTCGAGTTAAACCTTGAAGGTCATAAGTGTCATTTAGATTCTCTTGTAAACTAGCACCATATGCACCATATACGTAATAGAGTAGTCGCGATTCAAATGCAATTCGAGTACAATAAGATAATAAATGTATAAATTAAAGCTCTTTGATGCCAGTTAGCGGGTTGTGAGAAACGTTTATAGAAAATAGCCCCTATTCCCGACTCTCCATATTTATAATTAGCTTGATATGTTTCCTTCAACTTTGTTTTCTAAAAGATCAAGTATATTATTATCAATCATGATTGGTTTCTTCGAGTAGGGATACGATGCATCTGAATACTGATGAATAGGCTATTGCGGCTCGCTTCGCTTTTGTTGCGGAGCTCACTGCTTTGGAGTAGTGCTTGCTGCTTGCAGTGCTCCTCAACTTTGGAAGGTAAGACACAAGAATGTTAGTGATATGTATGGCTACTCGTCTAGTTTATTTGATAAGATTAGATAGTAGGTTGCGAAGTTGAACAATTATTTTTTGGGTAAAAAGGTAACTACCCCGGTAAAATATATTACTTCAAAAAAACATTTAAGTACAACGGATAAGTGACGATCCGCATCTCAAATTTCAAAAGGCTAAACAAAAGCGATACAGAGAGTTGAACGATTAGATAAATATTATTTTTTTTTTTATTATTATTATTTATTTTTTTTTGAAATTTTCATACTAACTTTTTGTTAAAATTTATTACACAAAATTAAATTTCACGACTTTTTGTTAAAATTTATTACACAAAATTAAAATTTATTACACAAAATATAATATTAGATTTTCATTTCAAAGTGCTACGTATGTTTGACATAACAATATAATAAACATACATTTGTGGTCGACGATTCTTGTGAGTCTAACTAAGTGATGGAAAATAGAAAACATTTGATGAGAGTAACCATGAATTTTTTGACATGAGAAGACCTTGTATAGTGGTGTCAACAAATAATTTTTGACAAACAACTTTTTTTCTAGTGGTTAAACGAAATATAATGACGACATCAGTTAAACTATGATATTCTAATTGTTGAATTACGCCAACCTCCTGAAAAAAGAGGTTCTATTGAGGTTGAGTTGGTGTTGTGTTGATTAAAACCCGTGAATTATTCACTCAAAAGTTCGACAAACATAGTTTACTAATTTTATGTTTACTTCTCTTTAGAGTATTATGGTAGAGTTTAATAATTTGCAAAAAGAGAATGACAAAATCAGTTTCATGGATACTGGTAAATGTTATCTGCATCATATAGACATATAGTAAGATACTTTAAATTAAAGCATCTAATCCAACATTTAAACTTATACAAAATGCAATGTATATGTGAACAAAAGATTTGACAAAGAAATTTTCATTTTCTATAAAAATGTGAATGAAACATTTGTCACAGTGTTAGAGGAAAGTCAGTACACAATAATCTTTTTAGTTTACTAGAAGAAGAAAAAAAAAAAAAAAAAAAGATTACATGTTTTACATGTTCAAAAAGCCGAAAACGAGGATCAAGACAGCTCGCTACTACATTTCCGCCTTCAATTTCACAGACACACATGACAGGTTGCCGCAAGTCATGAGAATAATTTCTGAAGATGAAATGATTAATAAAAGCATTTAGTCCGGTCTATCAAAAAATCATTTTCAACTAACAACTAATTATTTCCACCGGCTAGAAGAAAATATAACAACAACATTATACAAACTATAGTCTTTTATTCTTCAACATTTTAACGTAAACAAACACAAACCATGCAGCACAAGTTAATGAACATCATCTAAGCATTGTTTTTACCCTTAAGGTACAGTCTTTTACCAATTAAAAACGGCACGACAAATTCTTCTTCTAACACTACTACTTATTTGGTGGTGGTCATGATCGAGAAGATGACTTTGATGACTATGATAACTATGCGGATCATGTTTACGATTTTCCAGGTAATTTGGATGCCTATTACGACACATATGGTATCATGCTCCAAGGCCTTGGTAGGAAGTAAATGTTATCTTCATAGGAGTCTGATGTTATATTTTGAGTAGTGGTTTACTTTCGTTTTTAGAAAAATAGGAAGTATCTTGTTATGTAAGCTTTTCGCCTATGTAACGGGCTGAGATATGGGATTCACCCATATCCTTTGTACTTAAACGTTTTTTGGAGTAATATATTTACCGGGTCATTGACCTTTTACCCAAAAAAAAACTACTACTTATTGTTATTTTCTTTAATATTTTTTTAAATCAAATTAAATTAGTGTAGTATTTGTAGGCAGCTTAATATAAACTCATAAACATCCAATGTGTAAACAAAAGCCTAGAGTTCAATTACTTCTTACTCTCCTCTCCAATTTGTATTCAATTCGACTTGAAATGCCAAACATCATCTTTTTCCCAGTGAAAATTAATACGACGTTACGAGTGATTTCTATAGACCGGTCTTAACACGCAAAAAAAATATAAAAAAATCTTGTTATACAAGCAATAACAAGAGATTAATAAAGTTTTGTGTAAATCTATAGCATTGCTATAAATTTATATATGAGTTTTTAGAAGTACAAGCTCTCCTAAACTATACTAGCTAAACAAAACATTCGATGTACATTGATCCATTTTTTCTTGGTTTCTGTTGATAATGAGTTAATCGTTAGAGCACTCGGTATTATCACTCAAGAACCAAGTGAAAGCTTAACATTTCCACGTTAAAGCTGCGTTACTCACACCGCTCCCCTGCGTTAAACCCTTGCGTTAAAACTTTAACGTTGCGTGAAGGTGACGTTTTTTTGAGAGTTAAGCTTTAACTTCCGCACCATGTGGTGAGTTATGCTTTAACTCTATTTTTTTTTTTTTTTTTTTTTTTAAGTGGGGCTCAAAATGTTGAGTTAAGGTTGAGTTATGATAAAGGGTATTTTTTAAGTTATGATGAAAGGTTAAAGCGATGTGATCGACGCGGAGATCGACGTGGATCGAATGAAACTTTAACCCGAAGTTATGACACCTTGTGCTGTTAGTATAAGATGACCGGCATGTGGCATTTAGAATAAATATGTGAAGAGAAGGCTCGAAGACCAGAATAGTCGTCAAGATGGATCTGAGTTTACTAGAACTAGAGGCTAAGAAAAATTGGGTCTAGATGAAAACCACGAAAACACCTATTAAACGTTTAGGACCGAAAACCTTACACATATGACTTTACGTTAAGCAGATCCGTCTTTAGGTGTCGAGAGATCTATAGAGCGAATTTACTAATTTTATGCCTTAGAGAAATGATATTATATCGATACTTTCATTTTTTTTTCCTAGGAATCTTTCTTTCTTTTGAGCTTTTTTTTATGTGAATCTTTCATGACATTCATTATTTTACCCAAAAGTATTATCCTCTAGAAATATTGCTAGCCTATGGTCAAAAAGGCCCTAACTTGTAGAAATCAGTGTTGTTTTGATATAAAGTATAATTTCCTAAACCTTCGGGTAACTAGTGGGCAAAAAGACAGAAAAATGTCAAGAACAAGGACCAAAATCCCACCATTACGGTCTACAAAAAAGCTAAAAAAAATCCTTGGTCGAACTATCTAGTTAAGTCCAAATATTCATGAGTTAGATTACAATACCAATCTGCCTAATTCTGATGAACAATGAGCCTATTCTTAATTTCATTTCAACAAGCTTGGAGTGAGAGGAGTCAATACCAATTAACCTAATTCAGATGAGCATTTAAAATATAAGGAACGTCATTCTTCTTGTGCATTGTTTCGCAAAGATGTCGAGAAAAACAAAGATAAAAGGCTAAAGGGTATCCCTAGCGCTTGCTGGCTCTCGCAGTACAATCCGAAGAAAAAGAAAATTTATTAGATGGTAGACTATGGTAGTGGGAGCAAGGATTAGATCTCCTACATTTGTAATCGATAAATATCGATTAATAATAAAGTAATACCCCTAGAATAGTGGGTGGCACCAGCCCTTATTACTTGAATTTCGTAGCTCGAAGCGTGGAGTCGAACGTCTCTTTATGTGGAATTATGTAATCCAACAAAACACACTATGTTACGCCAATAACAAAAGCTCTGTTGTAAAAATCGGCTCAGGCGGCCGATTAATCCTCGCATAACCGCTGATCGCTCAGTATGCGCTTTGATTTATCATAATCGGTCTATTTAATCGGTTTGGTCAAAGATCGCTTGAAAATCGGTCAACAAACCTATTAATCAAACAAAATCGGTCTAATCGGATTAACCGGACAAAAGCGCTTAAAAATTATTCAACAAAATCGCTTAAAAATCGGACAAAATCACTTAAAAATCGATCAACAAACCGATTAATCGGACAAAATCGGTCAAAAGTCACTTAAAAATGGTCAACAAACCGAGTAATACTTATGTTTGACTTTGAACTTTGAAGAATTATGTATTATGTCTATATTTGAACACTTGAAATATTTGAATTTTGATGCAATACGCTTATACCATACATATAAAATAATATAATATCTAAAGTAACATTTTTTGTGCATAAAAATTTTAATCCGATTAATCCCCGCGTAACCGATTAATCGCTAGGCCTTACCCAGCCGCCTCACTAGCGCCTAGCAATTTTTACAACTATGAACAAAAGTAATCTTGCAGAAAACCAAAGTGTTCTCGTGATTAAAATGCCTAATCTTTCTCGTAATAGGTCAAAAAAAATTCAAATGAAAAAAGTCCTCGTATGATTCGTGGGTACCTTAGACTAGATGAGCCTCAACATCATTCAACTTTCAAGTTAACACCTATCAAAATAATTTAACTAAAGAAATAAAAATAAAATAAAATAAAATCAGAACCTAATTCACCCTTGAAAAAAACCGAAAAACAAGGTTCTTGATTATGAATTTAACAATATAGTATAAGCGAGGAAGACCAAAAATGTCTTCATTTATAAGCAAACTTGCTTCAATTTCAATTTCTTTAAGCCACAAATTAAATTTAACTTTTATTTTGACATTTTTAAGCATATAAAGAATCTATTGCAATCATCATAACTAAAGAAAAATGAGGCTTTATTTCTATATCTAAACATGGCTTTAAACCAACCTAAATTTAAAAAACATACAACAATAAACCTTGAATCCTCAAGGTGATATTTGTAAAGGTGGTTTCGTCTTAGAGTATCAGCATACTTTGGAATATTTCTAATGTTTATCTGATAATAAATCTCGTGATGATGAGGAGTAACCTCGCTGATAATCCGTGATGACGTTGCATATGTATGGATAATCCTTGCTCGTAGCATGTCCACGCCTTGTGCAACATCCTTACCAACGTACACGTTAAATCTTTTATGAAGGTAGTTTAAACCACGTTTTAACATCCTTTTATTTCCAATAATTTCTTCATTATTAGAGTCTTTGAATACATCAACAAGATACAATTTGCAATATGGCTTTACAAAAGTTGTTGACGATGACATCTTAAATCATGATGCTGCATAAATAAAACAAACAATTACAACAAGGAACAAACAAAATCGTCAAGAAAACAAGAGGGTTTCTTCCAAAATTCGAATTTAAAAAGTGACATGCAACATTTGGAAGCTACATAAAATTACGACATAAATGTGTTTTATACTGCAAACAAGTAAAATGAACTAGTTATTGCTATAACAAAACTAACCTCATGATATACTTAAACTGGGTTTTGTTGTAATTCTTATGTATGGGTGAGATTATTTATAGACATAATTTGGTTTTGAAACCAATTGTTAAATGTGTTTTGCAATAGTTACACTAGCAAAAAAAAATTGATTGCAGTAATGCCTGACTGTAAGTATGTACCTTAGAAATGGCAAAGCATTGGTAGCTAGAGCACTAGAGTAGGTGAGGAAGATAGATTAAAGATGAGAGGATTTGTATGTGTATTGCAATGTTTGTTTGTGAAAGATACATGAGAAGATACTCGTTAATATAGAAGAATGGAGATGAGTTGTTGGTATTGCATAAATAGCATTTATGTGTCATAAATGTATCTTGGTGCATCTTCGTTTGACATAACTTTACAATAAACATACTATATAGCTTTTGTGAGTCTAGTTTAGTGATAGGAAATGATCGATGAGGGGTGATCATGGTCAACTTTTACGTTTTAGCAAAAGATTTCACTCTGAATCTAACCTTCGGTTTTTACGTTATTAAAAACCAAATATTGAACCGAAAGTTCAGATTGGTTTTTGCGGTATACATAAATGTCGGCCACAACAAATTTTCTACTAACAACTATCATCTACTGGCTAGAAGAAAATGTAACTATCATCACTAAAATGTGCGAAGTTATTGGCCCCGCACTTGGCTACCTAACATTTATCGTGGACACGACAACTGGCGCGCAAGAGATGTGTCCTTCCCGGTCGTCTCGTGCTAGGGAAAGGTCCTCTTAATGCGATAACGCTTACATCGGAGATGAACCGAACTATCTAACAACGCTGTGAACCCATCTCACCGTACCGCTTTAATGTTTTCGAGTTTAACTTCTTGCGAACAAACTCGAAATGACCATGCCAACCTTTTCAATATATGATAAAAAAAAAACTTTTATTTGGTTTGAGTATGTGTAACGATAGATCACATCACGTTAATTAATCGGTTAAAAGTCAAAAAATAATAGTTAGAGAAAAGAAATGAAAAAAATGTATATAACAACCAGCGTGTATTCAATGTGTAACTCATAAACATTTAATGTGTAACCAAAAGCGAGTTCATTTAATTCTTCATCACCTGTCCAATTTGTGTTCAATTCGACTTGTAACAATCAAGAGCACACACGATGCTAATAGTACATATCATTATTGTTATGTCAAACATCATCTTTTTACAATGAAATGTTAGAGTGATTTCTATAGACCGGTCTCAACACATAAGAAAATTATAGAGAAAATCTTGGAATACGAGCCATTGCAAAAGATTAATAAAGTTTTATGTAAAACTATAGCATTGCTATAAATTTATATATGAGTTATTAAGAGCTTTGAAAAGATTATAGTTTTACAAGCTCTCATAAACTTTGCTAGCTAAAAAAAACATCCTTTATACATTAATCTATTTTTTTTTCTTGGTTTATGTTGATTAAGAGTGAATTGTTTTTTGAAGTATATTATTGACCTACATGTGCAATTTAAAATTTTAAGTAAAGAGAAGGCTCGAAGGCCACAATAGACGTCCACGCCGAATTGTTAAATGACGTGCCACCCTTTTAGTTATTGAGTTTATAGCTAAGTCCAAATATTCACGAGTTAGATTAAGTCAACCTAATTCACATGAACAATGAGTCTACTATTAGGTGTGTTTATTTTTTAAGAGGCTCTGAATCTGAATCTGAACTGCGCATTTGAATCTGAATTTGAGGCGTAAATATTTGAATTTGACCGCATCTGAACAGGAAAAAAAACTCATGTTTAAACCGCACATTTGCTTGCTCATATTAATTTTTTTTTTTTTTTGTGTCAACAAGAGGCATTCGGACCCCCTCTCAAGTCTAGACCATTAAAATCTATCGCCCGAACGCGCGTTTGAATGGGGAAAAAAAACAAACGGTCGGAACTATCAAAATATCTTACCGCGTCTGAACGGTTTAGATTAAGATGCTGTTAATATCCTCTTTATGAAAAACAAACACCACCCTAAAATCATTTCATCAAGCTTGGAGTTAGAAGTCAATACCAATCAACCTAATTCAGATGAACATTGAAAATATAAGGAACCTCATTCTTCTTGTGCATTGTTTCGCAAAAATGTCGAGAAAGCACAAAGATAAAAGGCTAAAGGGTATCCCTAACCCTAAAGAAAAGAAAAGGAAAATTTAAGTCTACAAGTGTGGTTAGAATTGATGGGTAGACCTTCCTCAATGTAGTCTCATTAATGATTTGTCCGATGTCTTAGAGGCACCATTCCAAGCTATTGTGAGTCCTTCCATATCTTTAGGTAAACTCATTAACATGAAAAATGTCACAAAATGAAAAGGGCAGCTACGAAGATTTTATTCAAGGTTTGGCAAGTGATCACGAGCCACCTTAACAAGCAAGAGTTTATAGATAATAAAAAAAGGAACAAATGATTTGGTGCTATCAATTTTTATGTTGGTTTGTATTTCACATCGAAATCATTAAGGAACACATCTCGTCTTCAACAATGTAAACAGGCAGATATGGTTATTTCGGTGTCATATAGGTTATTTCAATGTCTAAGGTAGCCAATCTTGTTTCGTTGTGTTAGATGCCAGTTTTTTATATTTGTTGTATCACTTCGGCCTTTTCAACTTTTGTTGAAGAGGTCGTTTTGATATATTTATGTTTTTCGCAAAAAAATAGAAAGAAAAACTTTATCTGTCGGTACATAGTTCATTAAACTTGAACTTAAAGATGTCATCAACTAGTTAAAGAACAAGAACATTTAATTTACCTAGTACATGCAAAGGTAATTAACTAAAAAAAAAATGATGCATCATGTATTTCTTATTCTTGTAAACTCTAATATATAATAAGTTCAAGGGTAACATGGTTAAGAACTAACACGCGAAAATTGTTTATGGTCCAACTATATCCAAAGTCATTTTGTAAGAATAACTACTTAATTTGAACAACAACGCGTTGACAACATATTTTGCGTATCTTTCATTTCATGAGACTAAAATTTATCCAAGTTCTTACTATTTGGTAAACGTTCTTTTGTTATTACCTTGCTTCACTTTGACCACTGTAAAATTGATGTAAATTGTGTGAAAATTGACTGGTATAATCGAGGATATTATGGGTATTAAAACAGTTTGTTTAATCATTCTGAATTTCTGATCTCATATATAACATAATATATCAGTTAACATAGTTTTGATAGGGTGAATTGGTGAATTGTTTGGAGTTCATTTTGTTCGACTTGTTTTCTACAAGAATTAATGCCCGTGTATATCGCCGCATCAGATTATATCTTGCACAAAATCCTAAGAGTTCAGTCTAGAGGTGCCAAATCGTATTATAGTTTTAGAAGATGAATGAGATAAAAATAAGCACATACAAGCTGATGAATCTGTAAGAAATATTAGGGCAAACTCGTGAAAGTTAGGTTATTCTTGCCCAATGTTGTCCATAAATGAGTTGCGGGATGGTCTGCAGTTTGGTGGACTTCACGATCCAAGTAAGAAGCTAAATAAAGTAATATTTGATTTAAATAAATTGTGGAAGATTATTTGAAACTATATCGCACTTGTTGAGGTTAAGCGTTTCATAGCGTCAAAGGTAGTGAGCTTAATTGTTGCAACACGGATAAGTATTCCATTAACAATCTTAAGAACAACATTATTCGAAAATTGATATTGAATCAGTGTTTGTAAGCAGACCAACGTTTGGTAAGTTTGCAAAGCATTAGGTACAAAACCACTGTATAACACTACACCATCACAATCTACGATAGCTAGAGAAGATAACAATAAGATTAGTTTATATGTGTTTCTTAGCATATAACTACATGTTGCATGCATATGTTTATACGCATCCGTATAATATATGCATGCCCGACTGTAGCAATAATATCATCAGAAGATAATTGATAACAACAAGATGGTGATCAAGCAAAAAGGAGGCCAAGGCGATGGCGAAGGTGACGAGAAAAGAAAGCGTGCTCTTTGTCGGAATGTGGTGAACTTTTTCTTCACCAACTTTCCACCGGAATGGAACAAGGCTAATCTACATGACCTGTTTGTAGAAGTTGGAGAGATATCAGATGTGTACGTGGCTAGGAAGCTGACTAAGGCTTGTAAGAGGTTCGGTTTTGCTTGATTTTCCCGGATTGAAAATCTTCAAGCGCTTGAAAAAAGACTAAATCGAAAAGAATAGGGAGCATCAGACTTAAGGCTAATATTGCTAAGTTCGAAAAATATGTTTCCATGTCGAAGCAAGGTTTCAAGATAGAAGGGTGGGTGTTCGATATGCCTTCTAAATCAAATCATTTAACCACACATGACCATCCTTCGTCAACAATTCACACAGGGTTGCATACCACAACAGATGGTGAATCTTTTAAGATCCATTCACTTGCAGAATTCGAATCAATATGGTCGTCTTTGAATGCAACATATTGCAAGGTTATACATATTGGTGGTTCAAAGTTTTCAGTGGAGTTCAAAAACAAAAAGGATGTATATATGTGACATACGGTAATTTTCCACCTATTACTAAATAATAAATGATAATTTATCATTTTCAGAGCATATTAAATTAAGCATACATTAGCTTACATAACTGATTCGAGTAGCTAACCCGCACACTGTAGCCTACAGTAATTCATTTGCGTTTCATAACTTTATTAGAAATTACAAATTCGCTATTTCCTGAAATTTACCGATGAATTTAAAATTTAAAACGAGAGGTTATCTCGTTTTTATTGAAAACCCGACACCACCGCATACCGACACTACAGTAAGGGCAAAATAAACTTATTCTCAAACTGGAAACTTGGTGTTTATAATACTTTTTCAAAAGCGTGTTCATAAATCGGCACCTCATTCTTTACCTAGTTTCTGATTTTCGTCTAGGTCAAAAAGAGGATAACCCCAATTGGGTACTATGCAGAAATCTTTTTCCCCCTCATCTCAATACCTCCCACATCCATGAATCAAAATGTTCCCCTTCTCTTTTTTGCCACCATTTGCACCTTCCCCCAAGGGTCAAGAAGACATAGAGCATCATCTATCACTATCCCTTTTCCCTCATTCCCAGATGTAGTCACAAGATACCACTAAAGAAGATGAGGATAGTGATTGTTAGCAAGAATGGGTCAACACAAGACTTCCATCAAGAAAGTTTAGTCAAGAACTACCTTGCCTTTCCCCTTTTTACAATTGGTCATCCTTGGTTATTTCTTATTCGATCCATCACCAAGGCTCCCCAAAGGTTCCCCTTGATCTTTCCCTTGTTACTCTTATGTAGTTTATCCATTTTAAATTAACTAATCCTATGTCAAAGTAAAACTTGTATTATGTTAATATTCTTGTTGATATCATTGATTCGAATTTAGGATATGGAATGAATGTTGTTTGTAAATTGTAATGAGGTTGATTTGGTCTTGAAGTGTTCAAGTATAATTTTTGTTACTTCCTTTCTTTTTCAACCCAAGCGAATGGTGCACTTGTGAACCATTGATTTTCTTCGTATAAGTACTCATCGACGTCACATTAGAAGAAATTAGCTAATGTATATCTAGTTAAGTTGTTGAGTCGTTTCGAGATTGGGTCGAAACCCACTGTGGTTCCACCACAGTGGTGAAATTTTGTAACATAGTTGAAGAAAGTCTTGTTGGACATTAGTCTTGGTCCTAGGTCGAGGAAAGAACGAGCTTTTGGTCTTGTCATTCGTCGAAACTTGCAAATTTTCCAGATTGGTAGATAGGGTGGTTTGATTGTTTTCGAGTATGAAGGTCTAAATCGAGCATTTAATATTACTTTTGGTTCGACCACCATCACCCACGAAGGGTGTGGTGGTCCGATTTGCATCAAAGGCACAAGGTTGTGTCAAGCCTCATTGGTGTCCACACTTGTGCTCGAAATCCCTAGCTGCTTCATAAGAGCACATAAAGTGCATTATTATGTGACCTCAAATAGTGGTATACATTGGCTTGGGTCGTGTCGCGTAAATTGCGTGAGCTATTTCTCAGTCATGAGATCCCTAAGCCATGGTCGGGAGCACGTTAAGGTTGAGTAGTGTCACAAGTATAAGGCGTCTTACTCGAACCATTACGTCTAAAGCATCTCGAACCAAAGGCTGAGAAAATGAAAAATCTTCTTCCAACACATTGCAGCAAAGTTGCTAAGTCTCACCTTTGGGCCACAGCCCAGGCGTACCCAAGAGGGTGATTTTCTAAGCTGTTGGGCCACAGCCCGGTCCAAAGTCAGAAAATTGTTATTTGGCCTATGGGCCGAAGCCCTTTCTAATACCCGCTGGGCCACAACCCATGTAAAAAGGCTAAAGAGTATCCGTTTGGATGAGAAACGCAAACCTCGCACTAAGCCTATCTCGCGACAAGCCTACTCGACTCATTCGACGATTTTGCTCACAACGCAACTTCTCGACATAAATGAATCAACATAACTTGTCTTATAAAAATACATGCAGTGTACCTCAACTTTAATACTTCAAAACTATAAAACTCGAGTCGCGAACCAATAAATGAAAGACTTAAAACAAGATAAATCACGTTGTTCACTAATATGAATTTTACTCACAAAAATTAGATTTTTATTAACTAAAACTTAATATCTTTGTACCGCTAAAACCAAAACAATGAAATTTTAGGATAATAAATCGTGAAAATTACTGTGCTACCCATTATTGATGTGGTGTGTCTGTACAGACCCACTTTTAGCCTCAATCTCAAAAATACCCATCAATGTCGGGTATTTATATTCACTATATACACGACATTGACGTGTATGGCCAAGAATGAACTTGGCAATTAAATCCTAGACAATGTCGGGTAGAAAAACGCAAGACACACACGACATGATTTTTTTTATTATTACTCACGCCTACCAAAGCAATATAGTGTATACATATACACAACATTGACCATATATACACGACATTGACTAAAATCAAAAGGCACATGTTAATGTAAGCAATATAGTCTATACATATACATGACATTGACTATATATATAGACGACATAAGCAAAAAAGTAAAAGGATCATGTGACTATATATATACATGAAGGTTACTTTTCTTTTATGTTCTTTTGAGTTGAAATTTCCAAATAAGCTCATAGTTGTTTACGTGTGTCGATATGTAATTATTTACAAACAAGTTTTAGCTCATTCACTTAGCTTATTTAGATTACATAACCTTGTTACACTACACAAGGCTAACAACACATCTTTTAATCATAAATGTATATATGTCGATTACACTATAACTCAAGAGCCTCATTTTTAGATTTCAAAACTTAACGTTAGATACTTAGATACATAGAGTTGAGATCCATATATAACTCAAATTTGTCATATAACCAATTAACCAATCATATTCATCCATTTTTTTTTATCTAAATTAATAAAAAATCATTTTTCACCTTTTTTTTAAAACATCATATCTTGCAAACGGTAAATCTTCAAGTTACAAAAAATACATCATCGTGACGAGAATTAAATTATCTTTCTATAGATATGCATTGTTATATACTTTCGACGAATTTTCTTTTTAAAGTTCGTCCAGAAAAATCACATGTGATTTGTAAAAATCACATGTGATTTGTAAAAATCACATGTGATTTTTAAAAATCATATGTGATTTGATTTTTACGAATCACATGTGATTTTTAAAAATCACATGTGATTTTTACAAATCACATGTGATGGATGAACTTTTTTTTTAAAAAAAATCGTCGAAAATATATAACAATGCATATCAATAGAAAGATAATTTAATTCTCGTCGAGGTGGTATGATTTTTTTGGCATAACGATTAACGGTTTATGAGATATTTAATTTTGTAAAAAAAAGGTGAAAGTTTATTATTTATATTTTAATTAAAAAAATGAGTGGCTATGATTTTGATCTATTTGTTCTATGACAAATATGAATTCTATATTGAACTTTTCTCTAGATACATATGACCAAATATTATCTTGTTTAGTATCATATAAATTCAAGAACACATCCTTTTACTGCCAATGTCGTGTATATATAGTCACATGATCCTTTTACTTTTTTGCTTATGTCGTGTATATATAGTCAATGTCGTGTATATGTATACACTATATTGCTTACATTAACATGTGCCTTTTGCTTTTAGTCAATGTCGTGTATATATGGTCAATGTCGTGTATATGTATACACTATATTGCTTTGGTAGGCGTGAGTAATAATAAAAAAACCATGTCGTGTGTGTCTTGAGTTTTTCTACCCGACATTGTTTAGGATTAAATTGCCAAGTTCATTCTTGGCCATACACGTCAATGTCGTGTATATAGTGAATATAAATACCCGACATTGATGGGTATTTTTGAGATTGAGGCTAAAAATGGGTCTGTGTAGACACACCGCATCAATAATGGGTAGCACAATAATTTTCACTAATAAATCTATGTTTCTCATTTTTAACGTTCACGTAGTAAAAGCATTTCTATAAAACCTTAACGTTTAGTCACCTTAGAAAAACCAAAAACATATACACGAAATTGTGCCAAATTTTGACGAAAATATATTTTTGTAATAACTAACAAGGGATGATTTATCTCATAATTTTTCACACATTAAATTTCATTTACACTGTTGAAAACCTTTATTCTACTAATAGTGATATTAAAATATGAATACCTATATGTACATTTAACGTCTAGTATTATAAATGATTATTTTTCCGTATGTTGTCTCTCGGTTTCCATCAGACCGAAGACTCATCCGTCTTTGATATAGTTTTCTATTCAATATTCTCGCACTCCCATGAGTCAATACTTATGAATATTTTGAAAACTATTTCGGTCTTAACGCCATTACACAAGCAATATTAATTTAACCATTTTAAAACCTTTGAATGTAAGTATACCTTACTAAGTCTTAACTAGAATAATGAACTAAATTTTTGTCTGCTTGCTTAGGTCGCGTGTCGGTGCGGTTACACAACACTCTTTGATTTCTACCTTCGGACTGCTATTTGCTGAGGTGAGTTTATAGCCTCGCTTTTATTTCTATTAGTTGTTTACTAAACCTTATGGTGAAAAAGCATGCAAAACTTGTAAGGACCTAAATTATTACTTAAATACTATTACGCAGATTAGCCTAAGCCATTACATCCCAAAATGCCCGCTTTCATGAACCGTCAATTCCAGCTGGGAAGCGCGAATGTTATAAATAGATCTATTGGGGCGACTCCCCCGTTCGGTTGGCCACTCATAGGTCAAGGCGAACGTATACCATGTCGGAATCGAGTGTAATGGGATAAAACACTCGATATGGCCCCTATTAGTATGGCTACATTTTTCATACAGAAACTGTCGTAGCTTCAGTTGCATGAACTTAGTGCTAGCGTAATATGTTTACAACTGCTTTAAATGATTTTGTTATCTGAATTGGTCCTATATTGTTTAAAGATTTAAACCTATGAACTTACCATCTTTTTGCTGACTTTTTTCAGAAAGCAAGGTTGTGGCAAGGCAAGGGTCATAGGCTATTCTCTGAGGCATTTTACAATAAAACTATTACCTATTAAATATGGGTCAACTTAAATTTATGGGCTACTTTTTTGAATATGAAACTTGATGGAAATGTTTATGTATTTTAATGGAATGTGTATTCCGTTCTTTATTACTTGCATTGTGATATCCAATTCAGTAGCACCCATGACCCGAATGTCTCCGATAAACCAGTTTTGGGGGTATTACAGATTGGCATCAGAGCTAAGGTTATAGAGAACTAGGTACATATGAACCCTAAACTATAACCGCAAAATTTTCAAACTGGGAACTAATTTATGAAAAACTTGTATGACCACCACTTGCCTGCCAGCCTTGCTTAGCAATAACCTGACTGACTGTTATGCTATGATTATTTGAATTCATACTTGATTTAGCTATATAATATACTGTATTATTATCTAGTTACGCTATAATACTATAAGTATTTTTTTCTACATATTTACATACATATACCGTTATTGTCACAGACCATGCCTTCCCCTTACTCTGGAGCTGGATGCAATGACACAACAGAGGGTTTGTCATCTATTGAACGCATCCCAGCCTCTTCTCAGCTCACACCTGAAACTAGAAACCCGTACATGTTGGTGTATCAGGTTCACCAGGAGGGTATAGCCTACACTCCACCCGCTCACTTCCAGATCACTGATACTATCACTACTGTACTTGCAGTCCTACTATTCCTATACCTTTACCAAAGCATCAAAGAGATCCACTCCTCAGTTGTGAAATACCCGCTAGCAAGAGGATCTGTCTCTCCGCATCACCACCATCATCTTTTGATACATCACCTCCTAATGTGTTTGAAGTTGGAGAAAGTTGGGGAGCAGCCGCAGCCCGACCACCAACTTTTGATACACTTATGGCGCGTATGATACGTCTCGAGGAACAATTGGAAGAAATATCAATTCATATAGAATTGATACCATTAGAAAGAATTGAGGATGTGGTGGAAGAAATATAAGCACTCAGTGAAAGACTCAAAGAATGCAACGACAACATCGGATCAGCATTGGTTGAAACTCGCGAAAAATGAATGACATAATTGCCCGACTTGAAGACCACATTGAGGATGCTAAAAGTACTCTACAAACTCAGGACACCCATCATGATACTCAGGGATGTCTCACGAAGATTGAGATTCGTTTGACACATTTGGAGTCCGCTACAGAGTAGCACTGACTCAGTCTGGGTACTTGGAGGGTGTCATAGAATTCCTAGACGTACTATGGAGAGTAGAGCAAATGAGGCCAGCAACAGATTTTCCAGAATAGAGGCCTAACTTAGAGAGTTTGAGGAATGGAAGGCGACTCAGAAGAATCAGCCCATGGCAGCACCGGGAAATGCTTAGATTGAATTTTTTGTTGTTTGTAAACGTTGTGGTAGCTACATGATGGAAGACCTTGATAATAATACTAGTAATGGTCTTGTTTTATGATAAACTAGAACAAGTTGATGTACGCATGATATGTATCGGCCCTATGAGCAGAAAATTTTTCTTGGAATATAATCGAATGTGTGGTGATGGAAAGTTATGCATGTTAAAGAACAACGTCGTTGTGATTTTTACCTCTATGTTAAACTCACTCCAATCAAACTCCGCCTTCCTAACGTCATGTTTCTAGAGTGAAACTATATACGTAATAGACTAGGTCACACAATACCCGACTAATACAACTTAGATAATACCTCAGCTGAGAAGTCGTGCATGTTGTAACTGTCATGACCTCCGCGATGATCTTCGTGCTTATAGAAAACTCATTATTTTTGTTTCTTATAGTTGTAGGAAAATTTTGCCAGGAAAGCAAAGCGTGAACACGACCACTATTGGGAAATTTGTTACGGAACGGGTTGCTGCTGGGATCGCAAACTACCGGGTCAATCACAACAACAACAGTATCACCCAGGGGAACAGGGAAAAAGAATTATGTAAGGAGCCCATAGCACATGGTTGCTCTTACCAGGAATTCATAAACTGTAAGCCCTTAGCCTTTGAGGGAACTGAAGGAGCCATTGGTTTGGCACGATGGTTAGAAAAGATGGAAACAATCTTTCGCAAACAATTGTAAGGTCAAGTATGCTACTTGCACTTTTCAACAGCAAGCCCTCGCATGGTGGGATAGTTATGTCCACTCAGTGGGAGTCGAAGCTGCCTACTCGCTTCAGTGGGACACACTGAAAAAGATGATGAATGCGGAGTACTGCTCAAGAAACAAAATGCGAATGATGGAACAAGAGTGTTGGGGGCTCACTATGATAGGAAATGACATTAAAGGATACACCAACCGCTTTCGCGAGTTGGCACAACTATGCCTGACATGGTAGGACCCAAGGATAAGAAGCTCGAAGCGTATGTCTGTGGACTTTCGCCAGAGATTCGGAGTAATTCGCTTCCTTCGCGCCCAAGGTTACTCAGGAGGCTATTTGTACGACCTCTGTGATGACAGAACAAATGCACCAAGATAGAACAATGGGATATGGTGGTAACAATAAGAGGAACTGGAAGTATGATAGCGAGGAGGATCAGGTTCGACAGTCGAGCAAGCGTCAAGGAGTGGTTAGAGTTGGGACTGTTGAAACAAGAAAGGAAAAGGGGTATGCCGGGATAAAGCCCAAGTGCAACATGTGCCCATATCATCACTATGTAGAATGTTTCACACCTTGTGGAAACTGTAAGAGACCTGAACATAAGACGAAAGATTGTAAGCAACCTTACCGGGAGACAATGACGTGCCATGAGTGTGGAATGAGAGGTCACATCAGGGATGTGTGCCCAGAGAGAAAGAATCATCATGGAGGAAGAACTTGCAAGAACATTTACCAGAAGGAAGTGTGAAGACTCGGCCAGACCCCAACAGCCACAGAGGAAGGGACTAAATTAGTTAGAGACACCCTTCTTGTAATAAAGTTTAGTCTCAACTTCTAAGATGTATTCTTAAAAATACACTTTAAGTACTTTCCTATATAACCTTAACGTACTAAGCATTTTCTTATTGATGTATCCATTACTTCTTAATTTTATCGTATTACCTTAGTATTTACTCTTTCCTTTTCCTCTCATCGCACCGATAAATGAAAGACTTAAAACAAGATAAATCACGTTGTTCACTAATATGAGTTTTACTCACAAAAATTAGATTTTTATTAACTAAAATTTAATATCTTTGTACCGCTAAAAACAAAAAAATGAAATTATAGAATAATAAATCTATGTTTCTCATTTTTAACGTTCACGTAGTAAAACCATTTCTATTAAACCTTAATGTTTAGTCACCTCAGTAAAACCAAAAATATATACACGAGATTGTGTCCAATTTTTGTAATAACTAACAAGGGAAGATTTAGCACATAAATTTTCACACATTAAATTTCATTTACACTTTTGAAAACCTTTATTCTACTAATAGTGATATAAAAATATGAATACCTATATGTACATTTAACGTCTAGTATTATAAATGATTATTTTTTGGTACGTCGTCTCTCGATTTCCATCGGACCGAAGACTCATCCGTCTTTGATATAGTTTCCTATTCAATATTCTCGCACTCGCATGAGTCAATACTTATGAATATTTTGAAAACTATTTCGGTCTTAACGCCATTACACAAGCAATATTAATTTAACCATTTTAAAACCTTTAAATGTAAGTATACCTTACTAAGTCTTAACTAGAATAATGAACTAAATTTTTGTCTGCTTACTTAGGTCGCTTGTCGGTGCGGTTACACAACACTCTTTGATTTCCACCTTCGGACTGCTATTTGCTGAGGTGAGTTTATAGCCTCGCTTTTATTTCTATTAGTTGTTTACTAAAGTTTGGGGGTGAGAAAGCATGCAAAACATTTAAGGACCTAAATTATTACTTAAATACTATCACGCGGATTAGCTTAAGCCCTTAAATCCTAAAATGCCCGCTTTCATGAACCGTCAATTCCTGTTGGGAAGTGCGAATGTTATAAATAGATCTATTGGGGGCGACTCCCCGGTTCGGTTGGCCACTCATAGGTCAAGGCGAACGTATATCATGTCGGAATCGAGTGTAATGGGATAAAACACTCGCTATGGGCCCCTATTAGTATAACTACATTTTGCATACAGGAACTGTCGTAGCTTCAGTTGCATGAACTTAGTGCTAGCGTAATATGTTTACAACTGTTTTAAATGATTTTGTTATCTGAATTGGTCCTATACTGTTTAAAGATTTAAACCAATGAACTCACCAGCTTTTTGCTGACTTTTAGCATGTTTTTTTTCTTAGGTATTCTTTCTGAAAGCAAGTTTGTGGCAAGGCAAGGGTCATAGGCTATTCTCTGAGGCATTTTACAATAAAACTATGAACTATTAAATATGGGTCAACTTAAATTTATGGGCTACATTTTTTTCGAATATGAAACTTGATGGAAATGTTTATGTATTTTAATGAAATTGTATTCCGTTCTTTATTACTTGGGTTGTGATTTCTAATTCAGTAGCATCCCATGACCCGAATGCTTCTGCTAAACTAGTTTTGAGGGTGTTACAATATACCCCGACAAGAAACAATTTTGAAAAGGATGTAGAAGATGAAGTGGATATCAGCAACGATGACAGAAGCAATCTCATTGGGGGTGGTCTAGATAGCAAATCCAACAAAAACGACGAACCAACTACGGGATAGGGGCATGTAAACGACGGAGATATTCCGTCCAAAGAATCCAGAGACGGAGTCAGGAACAAATATGACCAGATGCACAAATTTTTTAAACTGTAATATAATATTACATAAATTTATTTTTTATTTGTTGGTATGCTAACTAAATAAAACTAAAAACTTATTTCGATGGATCGGGGTAATTTAAGATGCATTTTGAAAAAATCGTTGTGTTTTTTTAGATTAACACACTATATCGAAAAAATACATAGGTATCCCCGGCTCCACGGGACCCCCTAGATCCGTCCCTACAAAAGATGAGAGCGGGAAATCCCATAGCAGCTACGGAGTATGATTCTACTTTTCCCGCTCAGGGTTACAAAAATGATAAGGGGTAGTCTAATGAGGCACCTATACTATGAATTACTCCTCCCACACCCCATAGCTAGGTTCCTACCATTTTGTACTCTTTATTTATTTATTTATTTTTGTAGTGTTTTTATTTAGTATATGTAGAGTATATTTATTTATATAGTGTTTTTATATGTGTGTATATTTTGTTTGTGTAAAATATATTTATGTAGTTTTTTACGTTATGTTTTTTATTGTGTATTTGTTATATTTTTGTGTTGTTTTTTATTCGTGTAATTTGTTTCCATTTAATTAAAAAATAACAATAAACACGTTAAACATTAAAACATTAAACAAGTACAACAACAAATGCTATTACTAAAAAATGTTTACATCTTGAAAAAATATTTTAGATCTAAAAAAAATGTTTAGATTTTGAAAAAATATTTTATATCTAATAAAAAATATTTCGATCTTGAAAGTGTGACTTGTTTGGTGGTTTTTATCTGTGATTATTTGTTTAGATCTAAAAAAATGTTTAGATCTTGAAAAAATATTTTAGTTTTAAAAAATATATTTATGTAGTTTTTTTACGTTGTGTTTTTTACGTTATGTTTTTTTATTATGTATTTGTTATATTTTTGTGTTATTTTTTATTCGTCTAATTTATAGTATATTATTTTTTATTTTTTGTTTGAAGGGCTACAAAGTTAAAAAAAAAAAAGAATAGGACACACGGTTGATGAAATTGTTATTATTTTATTTTTTGTAAATATATACAATTGGTGAAAGGGATACACTATATGAACGGGGTCTATGCCCATGTTGCAAACCCTCCCAGTGGGAGGGTACTTGGATTTTTTTTTTTTTTTTTTTTTTGTTATTTTTTTTTTTTTTTTTTTTTTTCTTTGTCTTTTTGTCCTAAGATTGCACACAGTTTTTTTTTGTCTCAAAGTATTTTTTTGTCCAAGTGCATAAATTTTGTTTTGTCCAAGTGCATAAGCACACAAGCAGTAAGCACTCCCAAACTTTTTTTTCGTCCAAGTGCATAAGCACACAAGCAGTAAGCACTGCCCAAGTGTTTTTTTTGTTCAAGTGCATTAGCACACAAGCAGATTGCACACAATCTCAGATTACATCATCGCCAAGTATTTTTTGTCCAAGTGCATAAGCTTGCAAGCGGCATTGCATTAGCAACATTGCATTAGATTGCATTAGCACATGGCAGTTGCACAAAGGTTCGATTAACACGTAATCATCATCGCCGATTTAGAAAACCATTTGCAGTTGATAAAAAGTGTTAGGCTCGGATATGAAGGTTGCAAAGTGATAAAATATCACTTTGCCATCCGTTCGGTTATAAAACCAATCGTCATCGCTTTTTTGAAATTTTTTTTGTCCAGTGCGGATTGCACACAAGTGCCTGAATCAGTTACACAATACCATATTGCAACCAAGTTATATTGCCACTGATTCCACATTATACAAGTGAAACACATGTTTCATAATGTTCACAAGCAAGTACCAAAAGCAAAAGAAAGATTCCCAAACTGCAGGAACTCACAAGAAAGGTTCCCAAACTGCAGGAACTCACAAGCAGACTCCACATTATATTTAGCCTCATCACCACAAGGCAGTATCACATTCACAAATTACCACAAACAAAGCAACTATCACCAAGTATCTCTCACCACAAAGCAGATTCACAAAGTTACTCTCACCACAAACAAAGGGTTTTTCAAAGTACCCCAAAGTTACCACAAGCAGATTCACGAAGTTACAACAAGTGAAGATTCCACAAGTTACAACAAGTTACAGATAGGGTTGGGTTATATTGACGGTGGCTGCCGATATGTCTCAATCACCAGAGGTAATGACAATTTTACAACATTAGGCTCAGATTAAGTTTAACATATTATCATATATGGCTGCAACATCAAAGGTTGCAAAATAAAAAAATAAAAATTGTAAGTCCATTCGGAAATGCCAAGCCAAAATCTTATTATCATATATGGCTGCAACATCAAAGGTTGCAAAATAAATTTTTTTTTTGCCGTCCATTCGGAAATGCCAAGCCAAAATCATGTTTTTTTTTTAAATCATCATTGCCTTATCTCGGTTTTTTTTTTTTTTTTTTTTTTTTTTTTTTTTAAACAATTTTCAAATCGACTTAAAATAACAAAGCGCTTATCAAGCATATAAGCGGTTGTTATTTTCGATTCATAAGCAATTTCATCTCAAACCTCTAACCCTCTAAATAATAGGGAGGTTAATCTAAAAAATAGGCACAGTCAATATAACTTGACCCGTAAAGTACTATTGGAGCAGGGTCTAATCGAGCGTGTGTGCAATGCCTTGTGTGCAATAAGCGGTTTGCCAAGAAACCACACACGAGCACGTGGTGGGGTAGGCGGGCGGTATTCATACCACTCAATGGTGGCGGATCAAGGTGTTAACCTACCCTTTTGCACCCACACAACTCGAGGCGGTTTCACATAACATCACATAATCACCCCTCACATAAGCAGTTTGTAACTGCTTTTACCATAGGGCTTGTTAAATTAAACCCACAAATCACCGAAATCACACAAACATCACATACTCACCATCACGAACCAAAAGATCCAAACCCTAAAAAAATTAGGCGTTTTTATTTTATAGCGATCTATTTAATTAAACCCATAAATCACCCGTAAATCACACAAACATCACATACTCACCATAGAACCCAAATACCCAAACCCATCTAGTTAATTAAACCCATAAATCACATACTCACCATCACGAACCCAAATACCCAAACCCTTAAAAAATTTTTTATTTTTATAGCAGATCTACTTAAAATAAATCAAACAAACATCGATACTCACCATCACGTAACCCAAATACCCAAACCCTAAGAAAAATTAGGCGTTTTTAATTTTATCAGATCTACAAACAAACAAACATCATATACTCACCATCACGAACCCAAATACCCAAACCCTAAAAAAATTTAGGCGTTTTTAATTTTATAGCGGATCTACTTAATTAAACCCATAAATCACCGAAATCAAACAAACATCACATACTCACCATCACGAACCCAATACCCAAACCCTAAAAAATTTTTTGGCGTTTTTAATTTTATCATTTAGCGTTTTTAATTCTAGCGGATCTACTTAATTAAACCCATAAATCACCCAGAAATCAAACAAACATCACATACTCACCATCACAGAACCCAAATACCCAAACCCTAAAAAAAATTAGGCGTTTTTTAATTTTATAGCAGATCTACTTAATTAAACCCATAAATCACCCAGAAATCAAACAAACATCACATACTCACCATCACGGAACCCAAATACCCAAACCCTAAAAAATATTAGGCGTTTTTTAATTTTACCAACATAAACATCAAATAAACATGATATAATCACATAAAATGCGTGATAAACATCATATAATCATAGTGAAATAACCCAAACGTACCATGGATCTATATTACACAGAAAAAAAGAGATGAGATAAAGAGAGAGAGTGAGAAACGAGTGTGTGTACAAAGGTGAGAGAGTGAGACAGTGATATTAAGTGAGAGAAACGCGTTTTATACGCGTTTTCTCTTTATTTTATTTTTTCTTTAAAAAGGTAAGTATTTTGTAAAAAAAAGGTATAAGTTTTGTAAAAAAAATGTATCATTTGTAAAAAAAAATAATATTTTGTATATTTAAGTTGTAAATGAAACATAATGTAAGTTGTAAAAGAAAAGTAAAAAAAAAAGTTGTAAAACGTAAATGTAAAGTATTTGTTGAAAAAAAAAACTTTTGTATTTTCAGGCTTTCGGTTTTCACGAGGAAGTATCAGAGGATTGCCCATTTATCAGACAAGAGGTAAATATAAAAGTATTAAAAAAGTATTAGTTAAAAAAAAGTGTGTTATAAAATTTGTTATGTATTTTCAGGCTTTCGGTTCTCACGAGGAAATGGCGAGTGGGTGCAAAATATAGCCTCGGGGCTCGGTTTGTCATTGTTAAAAAGAGAACCAAATCGGAAAATGGTCGGATGTCGAAATTAATTATAGGTGTACAAAGGCGGGATTTATGAAAATCACGGTAGTGGAAAGCGGAAAACCAAAACAAAAAAAAGCAATTGTCCATTGATTAGTTGCGAAATATAGACCAACACAATATATTGGATTTTGAGGGTGAAGTGTGATAGCCATAATCATGAGTTGCTAGAGTCGTTGCATAGTATGCCATATGCAATGCGATTAAAAGATGATGAGTTGAGTTTGGTCAAAGAATTGTCAGAGTATAGCGTACGACCACGTAATATACTTTCGACAATAAAGGGACGTAATCCGGATAACGTGTCTAGCGTTAGAACTATATATAACGCACTTGAAAAGTTCGAGAGCGAGTAGGTGATAGAACTCAAATTCAAGTCCTTTACTCGCATCCGACGGATTCGGGTATGCATATTACCCAGGGTGAATGAGCATAATGAGCTTGAGGAGCTATTTTTGTTCACCCCACCGTATGCTCTATGGCGTCGTTCCACGAAATCATCTTGATGGACTCCACGTACAATACCACCATGTTTATATTGCCATTGTTGGAAATTGTTGGAGTAACTCCAACGAATAAAACATTTTCAATGGCGTACATTTTATACGGTGAAAAGGGCATAATTTTCGATGGGTATTGCAGCGTGAAAGAGGTGATAGGCGAAAGATACTACCAGCGTGTTATT
The DNA here is from genome assembly GCA_022545495.1 of Chrysanthemum lavandulifolium. NCBI lineage: Eukaryota > Viridiplantae > Streptophyta > Magnoliopsida > Asterales > Asteraceae > Chrysanthemum > Chrysanthemum lavandulifolium. The sequence goes on along the minus strand of CM040241.1, from coordinate 307,968,741 downwards.
GTCACCGACGAGATTTAGCGTTGGTTCGGGCATGTAGAGCGAATTTCCTACCGCCACAAATTACTCTGTCGATGGCATATAGAGCAAAATTTGCTCAAGTTTATGAGAAAGCGGATGCGATGGGATAGATGAGTATGACTCCATTAAAAGGAGATGGGATCGGTTGGTTAAAGCTCAAACGCCTCTTGTTCGAGCAACATTATGAGCGCCTACAACAACGCTTGGTCAACCATGCGCGTACTAAATTGTTAATTCTATTTTTTATTATTCAATTAATAAGCACCGAATGACCTTGATTAATTCATTGTTTTTTTTTCACTATATTGAGTATACGGATAAGCGGTGCGAGATTACGACACATGTTTGTCTCGTACATCACCGATGAATATCGCTCCTTGACCGGACAACAACGTGTAGAGTTGAGGCTCACCACGTGTTGTTGAAATTATATTTAGGCGACACACGGTCCAATTTAGACAGTTGTTGAGTGCAATCGATAAGATTGTATTTGCGCAAGAAAATGCGATAAAGAGAGTTTTAATAGAAGCATCATCGAGAAAATAAAAAATTGTAATATACTACTATTTCAAGAATTGTGGTATAAAGTTTCTCACCATGCTTTCAAACTCATGCACAAAGAACTCCACATCTATCACCATAGAAGATTGTAGCCATAAGTTGCGTACAATTTACGGACGCCATGCTTTCACGAGATGCAATACTATGTATATAATGGTAAGTAAATTTATAACTATCAAGTTGTTTTCCCATTAATATCGTTGATTTATTTACAGGCGGCATTGTAATATACTACTACTTTTAATGATTTCGGGACGCCCCATTCCACTGGAAGAACTTAATACTTTTGGAGAACCCTACATGTTCCGTGGCCTAATATCAATAGGCCACCGCCTGAAGATGGCTCTTCCAGTGATGATTATGATGATGATGATGATCATCATCATCATCATCATCATGATATTTCGTCTAGAGATGACATTCGGCAATTCAAGAATGTTTTTACCAAAGCATCGTCGTTTGTCAAGAATAATATGATAATGAAGTTGAGATCGATATACCAACTGCATCGATGACACACGGGAACTTGTTATTGAGAAAAATACCCGTGGACGTCCGAGCGCAAAGGACAAAATGGGCAAGGCTACACAAGTCCGGACTTGAATGAAGACCGGACTTGAATGAAGTTCCAACCGTAGATCACCGAAGAAGCACCGCTACAAGATCTACACAAGTCCGAACTTCAACAAAGAACACCGCCGACATAGTTCTTTCACGGGTCCTAGTGATCAACCAAAAATAAGACCACGGGTTGTACGATGGAGATCTGACGAAATGCTTATGGGTATGCTTCGGTCCTTTGGCATCCATACATAATCAGTATATATAATGTGGTGGGTGACGGAAATTGTGGGTTTCGGTGCGTTGCCCATGGTGTTTGGGAACAACAACATTTGTGGCGCCAAGTTAGGCAGATGTTATTGCAACAGATGGACCTACATTGGCAGGTTTACATGGGTTTGTGGGGGGAAGTTGGTTTTAACGAACTTCGCCGTACAATAGACTGGTCCGGACATGGAAATGCACCGACTGATAGCTACATGGAAATGCCAAACACGGGGTTGGTTATTGCAGAACTGATTAGACGACCCGTTGCATTTATATCTCTCAGGGGTTGGAATACGTGTTTTCGATTCTCGATGGTCGGACTTCTCACAAAGAACCGACCCCTTGTGATAGCCCGTGTGGGGGCAGTAGGTCATTACATTGTTCGACGCTAAGCGAACATTCTCCACTTCCGCATCTCCACCCACAATGGAGGAGGCACGGATCCAAGTCGCATCCGGTGGGAATCATTATATAGGCATCGACTACCAAATTAGTAAATAATATATACATACAAAACATTGTAAATGATTAATGATTCATGTTGTAAATAATTATAAACATAGTGAATGATTCATGTTGTAAATAATTATAAACATAGTGATTGATTCTTGATTTATGTTGTAAATAATTGATTAATGATTTATGTTGTAAACATAGTGATTGATTCTTGATTTATGTTGTAAATGATTGATTCTTGTTTATATTTAAATTAATAATAACATTGTAAATGATACGTGTTTTATGTTGTAAATGATTGATTCTTGATTTATGCAAATTCTTTTGTCGGTGGGCCAAGGAAATCCTTTACGGTGTCGATGTAATAGAGGATTTATTATAGAGCGAAATCCACAAAATCCTTTCGGGGCCGACCGTATTATGCATGTCCTCTTTCGGTGGTAAATAATCATACGTTTGCTTAGGGTTTTATGTAAATAATTTGTTTGTTAAAAATACATTTCTTATTATTTTCTTAACATGTAACGGACCAGTCTGAGATAACTATGGGTGTCGATACTTGATTGGAAAGATGAATTTGAAAGACGCTACTTTAGTCGAGCCTCATCTTCAACGCGATTGCTCAAGCTGCGTTGCTAAAGATAATGAGATCAATTTGTTGAAGACAAGAATAAAGACACGGAGATGGAGTTAGAATTGGCAAGGAATCACGAGGATCACGCTTGTCGCAAATTTTAATGGTGCAAGGCTCCATGATCTTTTAAGCGAGAAGAATAATGTTCATATGTAGTAGATGTTGTTGTATTTAAATAATATGTTAACGTTGACGTTTAATTTAATAATAAGTCTTTCTTGTTGTTGTTGCGGTTATTTAATGTGGTAATATTTAACGTGCTATTATACAAACAAAATAATTATACAAAATAATTATACATATACAAAACATTATTAAACAAAAGTATACAAAACATTATGCATGTACAATACATTATTATACACACACTTTAAACACACTTATTTCTATTTAAAAAAAAAAAAAAAAAAAAGGACAAAAAAAGGGACAAAAAGTACCCCTAAAAATAATGAGGTTCATCTAAAAAATAAGACCGTTTATATAACCCAACCTTGTGAAATTATTATGCAGTTTCACCTATTTAAAAAAAGAAAACTAGCATACACAGTTAATAAATTAATGAAAATTTGTAATAAGGAAATGAGTTTTTCATGTTGTGTTGGGGTTGATGGAAAGAAGGGCTACAAAGGGGACATTTTCACATGGGAGATGACTTGCGGTGGGACCCACTTTGTACTATTTCAGGTACACAAGTACAAACACCCTTACGCTGGTCTCAATTGTAATCGAAGATGGCGCAGGTCATCAGTCGCGTCATTTCTCTAACCACCGTATACGTGGCCGGTTCGCGGTCGATGAAGTGAGTTTTTATTTTTTTTTTTTTTTTTCAAGTTTCAATTTGTGTTTTTCATATGTTTTTCTCAACTCTAAAAAAATTAAAATAATAATAATAATAATAAATAAATAAAAATGAGCAACTAATATATATCGGTCGAAATTGAGATATCTAGTTTCTTGTCATTTGCGCGATCTCCACATCGGTCAAGTGACAAAATATCGATGTTTAGAAATTCGCGCGACCGATCCACAACCGATCCTCCAGGCCCGACAAGCCCGACTAACATGATTCGAGACTCGGGATCGGGACGGCCTGATCTCCACATCGGTCAAGTGACAAAATAAGGGGTGCCCAACCGATCTTAACTATATGATTGAGACCAGCGTTATGGCTGTCATGATAGCATGACCTAAATGAGAATTCAAAATTTGGATCGGATTGGATTGGACGATGTCAGTCCGTACAAGGTTGATAATGACCATTGCACATCAAAGGAAGTAAAGCTGCTGAAATGTCACCATCTTCACTGTTGGGAGGACAATAGGGGTCAAGCAAAGATTCTTTGTACGGTTTATTACTGGAAAATATGCAAGCTCTTCACATGGAAATAATATCGAACAGTCTCATCCAACTTTTACAAAAAGTAGGACGTGTCGTCTGGAAGAAAACGCTAGCTAGGATGAAAAAGAAAAAGATAAAGGCTATGAACATCCTCGAGCGGGTGCTTAGACTAATGCTAATGGAACGGTGAACACCCAACCAACATGACATGTGAGCGCATTTTCTCCCTTAGCTCAACCGAGCATGACCAAGTTGTCTCATAACCTTTTCAAAGTTAAAGTTGTCTGCCCAACTACAACTTTCATTTTGTTTATGTTGTTTTGTTTCTTTTGTTTATTTTTTGTTGTGGTGGGTCATCTTATTATCAATGTTTTGTAGTTTTGTGGTGACAACTTTGCAATGCGGTGAATCATAAAACTTATTACGGTCAAATCGGTTCGTGGTTGGGTGTAGTTGTCGGTCGTGTTTTTGGAAGAGATGACAACAGTATAAAAACTTCTTAAACTTTTTTTTTCAAAACTTTACCACTTTTACAACATTATAAATTACCTCGAACACATTTTAAACACGCAATTTCAAACACAATTCAACATAAAATTCACAAATCATTATGGCTTATCGTCGAACGTCGTTCAAAATCAACGAGAGCGATGATGAGGCTAGAAAAAACGCTATTATCTGCGTCATCCAATTCTTTGAGGACAAAAGGAATGAGAAGGCTGCGGATGAGAGGCAGTTACAAGACTTGCAGCGACATCGGCAATGAGCGAAAAGGTGTTATCGAAATTTACGAAGGAGGAAGCCGCGAGATAATGAAATTATTGGCAAGTTGTGGAAGTGTGTTCAGCAGGTTCGAACAACATCAACACCAAAGTCGATTGGGCTATCGGGTGAACAAAGATGATGATCGAGAGTCTCGGGTGAGGATCTCCGTGAGCGAGAAGCTTTGTCTCGCCTCGAGGATTATATACCTCAGCGTTTGATCCGTGGACGACTTTTGATTAGGATTTAAGATTTAGGATTTATGTATTATGTATTTACGTATCGTTTAATTTTAATATATTGTAATGTTTTTATTTACTTTTAATGAATTTTAATTTTGTTTTAAAATATTTGAATTAAGAAAAATAAATAAAAAATCTCGAGGATTCTGCATTGTGGCAACTAGGTCGTGGAGTCGTCGGTCGTCGGAGAGAGAAAGGCGATGTGGCGGCACCAGGTCGCCTCTGTGCATAGCCTTATGGTTACCATTAGCATTAGCCTTAATAATCGTGAAAAGCTAATGAATGAATTAAACATTGCTTCTCCAAGACTAAGGTCGTCCAAAGCATTCAAGGTGCTTTGTCAAATGGCATAGTAACATGTTTGTTTTGGGATTCAAAGGTTATTGGTTTATTGGATACTTCTAGGTGTTGTTTGGTCTAACGAGTTTTGTTTTAGGTTTAGCCCGCTTTTAGGTGTTGTATCGTTAGTTCAATCGTTTGTCATGGTTGCGTGTGGGTGCTCTTTTAGGTGGTTTTGTAAGAGTGTTTTGTTGTCGTTTAATGTTGTATCTTCTAGTTTCTTGCTAGCTTTTAATTTTTTTTAAACAATGTCGTTAAAAAAATAAATTCAAATAAATTGAAATATTGAATAACTTTTAATGTTTTTAAACAATGTCGTTAAAAAAAATAAATTCAAATAAATTGAAATATTGAATAACTTAACTTCATTTGCCAGCCCATTTGGATAATTGGGTCTATTAGAGTAGTGAAACGTGTTTTGGAACAAAATTACAATTTTATAGAACTTTTCGTAATTTAAAAAAAAAACAATAAAAAAAAATCGTAACTTAAAAGTTTATAGAAAATTTTGTAATTTAAAAAAAACTAAAAATAGTTTATAAAAAATTCTTGTAATTTTCGTTATTTAAAGTTTATAAAAAATTTCATAATTTAAAAACAAAGTTTACAAAAAATTTCATTATTTAAAAGTTTATAAAATTCTTCGTAATTTAAAAAAAAAAAATCGTAATTTAAAAGTTTATAATTTTTTTTCATAAATTAAAATTAGTAAACAAATAAAGTTTATAAATATTTTGTAAAAAAATACTGTCAATGAATTATTAAACTACTAGGGACAGAGATGCAATATGAGACAAACTTGAAGGACGATTCATGTAATTTACATAAAAATTAAATATGCCACGTAGACTTTTTTTTTTCCGGTTTTATACAAATTTAGCCGGTTGCCTGTAAGTATGCGTGCAAAATAGAACAAAAGATGAAAGTACACTAAATAAAGTAGAATGAAAAAATAGTATATGTACCAAAACAATATATTTGAAAAAGTAAATAGCTATTTAACGGCCAAAACACTGATTTTTGAAAAAATAGTACATGTATCTTATTTTATGCTTGTTTTGGTTTGGTGGTCTTGTTGGTTGTAGCTAGTTGTCATAAATGATTTAGTGGTTATGTCAAGCGAATGTTTGCGGTTAATGTGGTATTGCAGCCACATTCCACTGTATTTAAACGTTTTTTTGGAGTAATATATTTTACCAGGTGGATACTCTTTATCAAAAAAAATAAATAAATAAAAAAATGCCTAGGAATAAACATGAAAAACGTGAATGGATACGTGGTGTTGTTGATGGCCCATCATGATGACTGATGATTGCGTGATGGTGTACGATTAATTGGAAGTATGTATATAAATTCTGCCATTTTCAATTATTTCAATTATTTGACTGACCTAGTTTTGAATGGTTTGGACTTTGCAGGATAATACACGTGATCATGGGCGTATTGATATTTTGGTGGTATTAGGAGATGATGGTCATCGGCGGCATCGAGTATGATCAATATAATTATGTGAATGTTGTAACACTGTTATCTTTATGATGGTATCTTATTAAATTAATCCATTTCGTTTTGTTTTTGGCTTTATATTTTAATCACCGCGTTTATATTACGTGAAGTTATAAGCAAAAACTGTCAATATTGATGAACGCAATAACTATAAATGTTTTAACACCCCTATCTCTGTTCTAGCTAGCTTATTAACGCAATAACATTGCCGTTAAAAAGAAAAAAAAAAGAGCATTTTATAAACAAGTAAATAGAGAAAAGAACTACGATTCAACTTTTATTTTTAGCACCTAGCAATTAAAGAGTAGAAAAGAAAAGATAAAGGGTGGTGATTAGGGTTTTGGCACAAATCAAAACCGAGTCAAAAGATAGAGATTTTAGCGAGAAGCTTTAAGTGAAAAGATGACACAAGGTTCTTGACTAGATGAAGATTATAGCGTATCATGTTGAATGCTTTGGTTAATGGGGTTGGCGGGTTCGGGTTGACGGGTTAAAGGCGGTGGCCCGTATATATGTATTTGGGTTGGCGGGTTAAATACACGGTTGAATATATTAAAGGTTCAATCGGTTCAACGGGTTTCGACTAATTTAACCCTTTTATACTAGATATAAAGATCATACATTTAACCCAAATAATAAAATATAAATAATTTTGAGTTTATGAAGAAAAAAAATCTTAAGCGGGTTGTGGACATTTTATCTTTGTTTAATAAAAGGTTAGATAGGTCGACCCAAACACGATGAATCTTTGAACCATTAATGCGGTTTCGGTCGGTATCTTTATAACTTTATACATTGTATTATAAACTTAACCCTAATAAACCCCTTCATCCGAGCTTGGACCGATTATGCTATCATCTAATAGTTTGATCTCCCAACGAAGATTACAACATATGACAATCCTGAATGTGTGTTGATGGTTAGCAATGGATTATGTTCTTTATTTTAAGAATAAAACTAAAAATGATGCGAAATTATTTATTTTATCATAAGCTCAAATTGTTATAGACATGAATTTATGCCAATTTTTACAGTATATCTGAACAAGGTCGTCCCATGAATTTATGAAATTTTTAAGGGATGTGAATGAAATTAAATAATGAGGCCTTTTATCATTTCGATAAAAAATGTAAAATATAATGTGTCACCATTTATAAGATATAATGTAATTAGTTATTTAAACGTTCTAACATATTACTCATTTAAGATATTTTCTTATCTAAATACTTTTTTTCGTGAAAATATACGTCTGCGTCGTATAATTATGAACGAAACAAATTTTGAGACATTTAAAAATTTAAGGTCACAAATGATCAACTTCACACTTACAGCACGTTTGAAAATGAAAGCCTTAAATGAGTTAATATTCATCCTAGACTTTGAAAATTGCTGCAAGATATCAGGTGTAGTACTATGTATTATTGAGGTTTGTCGTTTTCAACAGATAAAAATGAAAAAGATAGCAAGGAACACTAGCACATTAATCACATGTGAAAAAAGATCCGTTTATATTTGTCATGTTCCTACTCTGGCGACATTTTATTAGCCGTGTTTATTTTCTGAATCTGGATGACTATAAATGAAAAACTTGACAAAAATGAGCGTGAACTTTTTTTTTCCATTTTATTTATTTATTTCATTTACACGTTTCAAAGTTATACCTTTTTTAAATATTTGTTTCATTACGTACCTTTAGGGCAATGACTTGACAATTCGACAACATAGTAAAAGATAATTAGAGAGTAACGAAATTTTTAGTCTTGGTCAGAACAAGTGGTTATCTGACATGTATGTTGGAATTATATATCATGACGATAAATAATAAAACACAAGCGTGAAGAATAAATGCGGGCGTATATGAAAGATTAATGAATAATTAATTAACATAAGCGAGAATATCTTCGCTTTCTTGATTACAGCGAAACGAATCGAATCATGGCTAGCAAATTGGATGAACCTAATTAGGGTTTATAAGATTATGTAATTACCCTTTCTGATTTTGTAATTGATCAAAGAATCTAATGATAATGTGTTAATCTGAACTTTCTTTGTCTGTGCGTCTTATAGCGAATTAAAGCAATGCTAGTTTAATTAAACAAAATAATTTGGTTTGGGAAAGCTATGTGTCGACACCCTTGTGGTGGTGGTCGGCCAATTAAACAAACACACAAATAATTTTTAGGTTTAAACATAGTCTGAGATCACGAATCCATGACCCTGGCGTATATATCTCATTAAACTTGGTGAACAAGTTGAGTTTGGGTTGAGTTGGGATACCCTTGTGGCCGATCGGTTAGACAATCCCAAAGGGATTAGGAACCTTCCGATATTAATTTGCAATCTAGTCCTTTCCAATTCCATTTAACGATAGTTAGTCCATTACACTTAATTCTTAACGTCCGTTATATTATTCGTTTAATTAATAAATACATATAACATTTACATTTAATTATTAACTTTAATTCTTATCATAAAGTGTGCAATCACGTGGTCTCGAGTTCGATCTAACTTCACGTCTACTAATTTATATCCATAAAACCAACAACTCTCTTGGATATATCTTAATAGAGTGATCACATCGGTTAGCGTCTAGAAACACTTGATGCCTCTAATACAACTCGAGCAAGGCTCTGGAAAACCTTTTAATGATTTCTCATTTTATTATCCTTTTGTTTCTAATACCATTAAATAAAGATATGAAATTAAGTCATTCTTTATTCAACTATTATGTTTCTCGTTTTAAGTGGTGACCAAGATTACTAAATCTTACGAACATATTCGGGGAGATTTTGGGTCTTGACGCGACAAACATCTTGTCAACCTACGAGGGGCCGTGATGTTAAACTCTAAATAAATTTGTAGGAACAAATTCTATCTTGACTCTGAGACTAACCCATAAACTTTATATGATTGGAAAGAACCATTATGACTACCGATTACATATAACGTTAAGTTGCTCCTGAAATGCACTATATTCATGACACTTATCTTGTATCTCAAGTGCGAGGATAACTATTTACAATTTACTTATAACAATAACCACAAAGTAAATTATGTAGTTGGGATAAGTCCTATATTCAATTCATTGAATATCATCTGAAAATGGTATACATTCTCATCAATATACTTTCAAGTATATTCTACCACATCTCTCATATTTGTCTTAATTTAATGATACTTCCATATCATTAATCAACAACGGGCAATTTAGAATAACTTAGTTACTCACGGATTAAACATGCAAATATAGGACAACAATATTATAAATGAAAATAAACATAATCCAAATTTTATTTCATCAAAATAATAAATGTTTTACAATATCCTTTATCCAAATACTAATCACGGTTTGCATGAAACTATTAGCTAAGCAGTCAATTCCATTAGCAAGTCCAACAAGCTTTGTCTAGCAAAGCCTTAGTGAATTGATCGGCTAAGTTGTCATCTATGTGAACTTTCAATAGATTTATTTCACGCTTCACGGACTTGTTCCCGAACATAGTGATACTTAGTGAAAATGTCGGTGCCGCTTCATGACTCGGGTTCATTGGCAAGTATGATTGCAACATAATTGTCACAATACATATCAATATGTGATTCAATTAAAGGCATAACACAAGGCCATGAAATGAATTTCCTAATCAACGACCTCCATTGCGACTTAAGCGGCTATGTATTAAACACATCGCGAACATCATAATCGTCTCGCTTCTTGCTCTTCCGGTCAGCGCTCATCCATTGATGACAAAGACATAACCGATGCGAGACTTATTATCATCTTTATCACCTTTGCCGGGGCGCATCACGATAACTGTAACACCAAGCTACGTATGCGGATTTCCACCATACACTTAAAACATATCTTCGTATTCTAAGATACTTTAGAATATGTTTAAATGATCGATGAAGTTCACAGGGATTACAGTGATGTCGGTGATCATGTTTTGGCGACGCCACATCGGCCTTGTGCATCTCGCAACATACATAATAGATCCTACATCGAAGCATAAGGAACTTTACGCATGCGTGCCACCACGGTGTTGAAGCACGCATATCGCTACATAAGCCATGCTTTACTTCCATCGGCAAATATCCTTTCTTGGAATTTTGCATATTGAATCTCTTGATATTTTATCAATGTAAGTGCTTTGACTTAAACCAATTAACCGATTTGACCTATCTCGGTAGATCTTGATTCCCGAATGTGTCGACTTCTCCTAAATCCTTCATGGAAAAACATTTCCCAATATATGCCTTAACATTTTGCAAACTTGGAATATCTTTTCCCATAATCAATATGTCATCGACATAAAGGATAAGGAAAATTACATCACTCCCGCTAACTTTGTGATATACATGGCTCATCAGATTTTGAATAAATTCATACCTTTTGATTTCTTCATCAAATCTCTTATTCCATTGCCTCGATGCTTGCTTCAATCCATAAATGGACCTTTGAAGTTTGCATACGGTTTAAAGGTGTGGATTCATGAACCCTCGGGTTACTTAATATAGATGTCTTCATCTAGCGATCATTCAAGAAGCGGTTTGACATCCACTGCCATATCTCATAGTCATGATGCTGCTGCTATAGCTATGAGAATTCTAATAGCTCTAATATGCGCTACGGGAGAAAAGGTATCTTCGTAATCTATGCCATAAGTTTGAGTAAAACCTTGCGCTACTAGGCGAGCTTTATAGATGTGTATATTGCCATCCATATCGGTCTTTATTTTATAGAGCCCTTACTTCCGACCGCTTGGCGTTTGGAGGTAAGTCGACCTCTTCAGACTTCATTATCTCTCATGGATTGCATTTCCCCATTCATTGCGACTTGCCATTTATCCTTTTAGGACTTGCCATGGCATCTTTATAGCTAGTAGGCTCTCCAAGATCTCTAACATAGTTTCCTCGACCTCTACGTTAAGACATAGGCGTTCGGTGCGCCTGACCTTACGGATCCACGAGCGAGGAATCACTTCAACCACGGTGGAGGACCCAAACTATCGGGTTCTCTACGGGAAATGCGTTAGTGTTTCGAGCGTAATGCATCTTCATGATCATCTTCGGATCATAAACTCTCCCCTGAATTCTTGAGATACAAGATCATTTTCAAGAAAATGTACATACCTAGCAACAATTACTTTATTTTCGAGTTGGATAGTAAAGTAGTAATCCATAGTTTCCTTAGGGTATCCTACGAAGATACACTTTATAGATCTTTGTTGGAGTTTATCTGTTGAATCGCGTCTAACATCGCCTCATGACCCCGGACCTTTAATTAAGACATGTTAAGAGCTTTACCATGCCATATTTCATATGGTGTCTTATCAACCTTCTTTGTGGGAACCATATTGAATCTGAACAAGCGATTCTAAAGCATAATCCCAAAAGGATAAAGGTAGAGTAGTAAGATTAAACATTGATCGTATCATGTCCAACAATGTACGATTTCTTCTCTCGATACACCATTTTGTTGTGGAGTATATGGAGATGTGAGATCAGACAATTCCATTCTCATTAAGTAATCTTTAAACTCTTGGCTTAGATACTCGCCTCCTCTATCGGATCGAAGAGCTTTAATCTTCTTTCCCGATTGCGGTTCTACTTACGCTTTGAAAACCTTAAATGTTTCAAATACCTCATGTTTATGCTTAAGTAAATAAACATAACCATAGCAGTGAAATCATCGGTAAAGGTTAAGTAGCTAGCACCTCTTTTGACACATGTTTAAGTGGTCCACACATAAGTATGAATAAGACCAAGTAGATCGGGCGCCTCTCCATATTGCTATGAAAAGGTTTATTAGTTATCTTCCGGATATGCATGACTCGCATTTATCAAATGATTCATCATTGATATTTTGCAAAAGCCCTTCGTGTTGTAGCTTTTGCATGCGAGCCTGCCTATGAGCAAGTCTACAATGCCAAAGATAAGAAGAATTCTAGTCCAACTTCATTTTCTTATTGATGCTAAACATCCAATTATTATATTTGTTATATTCATTTCCAATCACATCAATTTCAAACACACCATTCGAGTAATCACATTAAAATAAAATACACCATTTAAAAGCGAGAAATTCGATTCGTGAAATAGTATGAGTAAAACCATCATCCAACAATCTTGAAAGGAAACAACACCTCTAATTATAGAAGGTGCATAATAACAATTGTTCAATATCGATTACTAAGCAGAAGGCAATAATAAACTAAACACTCCTATGGCTCAGCATTGCGGTGCCCATTGCCCACATGCATATATTGCTCCCCATAGGCGACTTCCTCTCCCTACAAACCCTGCGGTGTATTACAAATGTGAATACCACATCGATATCATATACCCGGGATTTTTATGATTTAGAGTAAATAATTCAATTACAAACAAGTTACACGAAGGACCGTGGCAGGACCCAACATACTTCATCTTATTTTCTGCAATTCATCAAGATAGAAACGCAGTTTCTCTTCCAATGCCAACGACCTTGCGGTGGTGGCATGCTTGATCCTTTTAGGATTTTCCTTCCTAGGAGAAGGTACTTCTTGGGTTACGGTTGATAGGCCATAACACATTTACCATATCAACTTTCCCTTTTCCTTTCCATTCTTGTTGTTCGCTGCTGCGGTTTGGCTTATTATCCTTCCACCTAAATAGCAAGTACACGAGGGTAGGAGCCTTACGAGGTAACCCTTTTCATAAGCAATTAGCAATGTGTGTGGGTCATTAGCTTGTCTTCCCCATGATGCATATTGAAGTTTGAACAAAACCATTGAAATCCTTGTTAAGGGATCTATTGATCAAGTTCACAGCAATGTCATTTTCATAAACTTTGCCAAGTGCTAGTAGTTGGTCCATGTATCATTGGTCTATGTATCCTTTCATCTCCAATACATGAGCACTTATGGGTTTACCCTCTCCACCTTCTGACTATGTAATGCATCGGTCAAATCATAAATTTCGATAGCGCGGGTTTCTCGAATATAGTTAATTTCATTGAGCATGTTAAATGGGAAGTAGTTTTGAGCGCTTTTGGAAGCGAGGTTTGATCTGAGTTTCTTGACGGTTTTAATATTTATAATGTCTCGTTATACCTATGGTCTACCCTAATGCACTAGCAGGCGGTGTGCCGGTCGTGTGTAGTGTAGTATTCGGTAAAAGGGTCGTCCCAAAACTCGTGGATGGGAAATTAACTTAAGTCTATGTCACGATTTTAATTGCTTTTAAGATTGAAATAATAAATTAACTACTAAGGAAAAAAAGAAAGCAAGTAAGGGCAAAGATTGTGATCGATGGGGAGAGTGGTGTTAACCTAGTTATTCCTCTAGCTAGTAATGTCTCGTCTAATTACTTCAATTACTTGGTGGGTTCAAAGTAGAGGACATCATTTGGTCGGTTAGCCACAACCTATCGGCAAAGATGCCACCTTGGAGAAGTTAGGTGTCCTCTCGTAAGTCCGGTTGTTTACGGTCCCTAAGCCAGTCATTAAGTTCCGCTACATGCTAGACTTATAATAGTGAGTGCGGGCGATAACAAACACTAACCCCAATTCTTAAGTTCATCAAGCGGTGGGTGATCGGTTGGTCGAATCGCACAAGTAGAAAGGGTCGTCGAGTTGGTCATATCTTACCCTTCTGTCTCGATCCACTCACTTAGGGTTGGTTGGTCATATCTCCTAAGCAATTAGCCTCTACCACCATTCAAAACTATCGAAACAAGGGAAGCTTCCAATAAACTATGCATGCATACACTTAGAAATAATTATACTGAAGCAATATAAACACAAACAAAACAATTAAGGAATCATAACTAGGCCAGCACCAAGTGGTGCTTAGCCAAACATATAGTAAATTAATCCAACAATAATGAATAAAACATGAATAGAATTAAACATAATGTTTGATACAAATTACTTGATGAAAAGCTAATAATGATGATGATTGCGGTGAATTTCTCCTTAAAAATGGCTTGGGCTATTTGGAAATTGCCACAGGTGGTGCCTAATCGACCCCCTAGAAGAGGGTGAGAGAGATACTTAAAAATCACGGTTAGGGAAATGTATTTATAGGTCGCGACATGGTTCTGACCTATAAATTAAATTTATTAATTACGTCGTAACTAAAGTTACGCCGTAACCATATTACAATTACTAAATCACCAACTTTGTTGTTTTTCATGTCACATTAATATCTTGAAACTTTATTAGCCTTCCGTACGACTTTAGTCCCTCATCGTACTTCATATTTTTATAACAAGTCCTTGAAGTAAATAAACTTCACAAGAATTGTCACCTTTAGTCCTTGATCGAACTTGTTACTTTTACTTTTAATCCTCGGAATAAATATCATTAATTTCATTTAGCCCTGGACTTGACTCCTTGGCGCCCAAGTTAATAATTACGGCGTAATTAAATTGCCGAATTACGCCGTAATTCTCCAACCGTATATTCATATCCGCTCGTAATTATCTCTACGACGTAACTAAATTGCTCGTTACGCCGTAACCTTCACAAAAATAATTACAACGTAACCATAAGAATTGGTTACGCCGTATCCTTCAAAGCATCATATTTACGCTGTTACATTAATAACGACTTACGGCGTAATCTTCACACTGAATTCATAAGCCCTCGTAAATCTATCTTCAGAACATATATTTGGCCTTATATCATATCTTTTCCGCTTCAATGCCTCATTTATCCTGTAATGCAAATATGAACGAATATAAACGAATTAAGTACCATATTAATATAAATGAGGCAATAAACACGGGAATTTGATATGTAAAATATAAGGTAATTTGATGTTATCAAGGTTCCATCGTTCCCAACATTAGGCAAGCCACATCGTTATGACGCTTATACTCGACACCTTAGCGACTTTTTCGGCGTCGATGCGGCGGTCTTTGGTTCAACGAGCAAGGCGTGTACGAGATAATCCAACCGATCGGCAACTCTCGAGACAATTCTCAAAGAGCGGTGCCAATCATTGAAATTCTTAGAGCGATCGACTTTTCTCGATCAAAAAGCTTTTGAGCAGCACAACTTAGTGCGATGTTAGTGTTATCGTTGTTTTGAGCCATTTCTCGGAAAAAAGTTCAAGTATTAGTATTTTCGATAATACAACTTTTCATGAAAATAAAATATACCCAAGGTAATATAAACATATAACCATATAATTTTCTCGAAAACTAGGATCCAAATTATCATAGGTTCATTACATCAGTTGATCTTCTAATGTGAAAGCATATAATAAGGTGTCTGTCGAACAATAATTGGCACACAATTTTCAATTCCTAGATCATTATAGGATTTATATTTTCAATGCTATAGCAAATATAAATATGTTTTCTCCCGTCTTATGCCTTGAGTCCGGTCTCACTTCTACTCGATTTAAGTGTCTAACTTAAAGAAGCGCAAATATGTTCATGTAAGGTCGACTTTACATAAAGATTTACCTTTTCATCACAATCTCGCCAAGTTCGACATGGCGTAAATTGGAACTTCAAGTGTTCCTTTAACTAGATGGCACAAACTTAATTTATAAAGGGTACTATTTTTGATTTATGGTGTCAAATCAAATATGTACAAAGATGTCATGCATTCATCTTGTAGCATAAATTTTAATAAAAACTTTTATTAAACAATTTATAAAGATCAAGTTATCAAAGTTTTGATTGAGGTATTGGTTTCGCCAATCAAGGAATTTACCTTTAATTATCATCCATTATACCGTACTTTTGCATAAGTCTAAAGACTTAGTGTTTGGATAATTACCATAGAAGTGGCGCATGGAATTAAGGCTAATTAGCCCTAAGATGATTTTGTACGCATAGCCTACTTGGTAACTCCAATTTGACTCCAGGAAGCGAAGAATTTGGTCGTATTTGAAGCAATAACCTCCTTCTTTAGAATTGCAATTTAATGTGCTCCCTCCTTGTACCCCCATGATCCGTCAAATTTGATGACCCGTTCTCACTTTTGTCCAAAATCATCAATCAAATAAACTATTAAAAACTTAACTCTTAAAAAACAAATCAAATTTCACCATTGTTTAGTCCGTATTATTTTTCTATTCAAAATTACCCTTTGCTTAAAACTTGTCACACAAAATAAACAAACAAGTAAACAAATAAAAAATAAATAACTAAAAACAATGCGCACATAACTAACCATTAATACGTTTAAACATGTAGTCACATGCAACTTATTTGATAAAACCTATTAATAATCAATGTCTAGGTTAATAATGTATATATTAATTAGGTCTTTCACTTTCTCAATTGAAAGTGAGCCACATACATCGATGAATCGATTGCGTAAGCCATAATTAATATATACCAAATTGCACATAATTGATTCATTAATATATTATTGGAGTCTTTCTCAATTTAAGATTTATTAAAACACAAACATGTGATAAAATATCTTAACAATTAAACAATAATTCAAGCAACTACCCATGACAAACATGCATGTATCATCATGGATATAACATAACAATTATTCAATTAAGTCACAAGATCGCATACAATTCCATGTCACATAACATATTATTCATGAATTTATCACGTAACATATATATTAATTCTAGGTTTCGAAAAGGTTAACATAACAATTAAAACCCTAATTTATTTTAAAAGAATCGACTACTAAAAAAACTTAGGGGTACGCCCCATAAAAAATTGGTTTATATAACCATGTTTATGATATATTGGAATTTTACTATGTGTTATCTCCATTTCTCTTTAAATTGTTAGGTAACGATTTTTGGCAGTTGTGTCTAATACAATTTTATAACTAATGTCGACCAAATGGAAGTGTGTCTTTACAAGAAATCAGTTGAAGGATGAGTTCATTATCAACAGTGCCTCTTAAAGATTACCGCAACAGTTGCTAACACATCCGGTCCACATGGTGCTTGTTCTTAAACCATCTGTAAGTTTTCTCTTATGAAAATATGTTACATTGCATATAGTATCAGCATGGTTCGAATTGCAGTTTTGGAGCCAAATTGCAGATTTGGAGCAAAAATGCAGATTTTTCAGTTTTGGAGCCTAATTGCAGATTTTTCAAAAAGACTTTGGAAAAAAAATGCAGTTTTGGAACCAAATTGCAGATATTTCATAATAGATATTTTTTTAAATAATTAAATAGTTAATTTAAAAGAATTTGGAGCCAAAATTTTATCCAAATTTTTTTAGATCACCTAATTAAATGCATATCAGTTTCCAATAAACCCTATTTTATCTCTAAAAAAGACTGCAAACAAAATAGAAAAATCCAATCTTCTATCACGATTACTCTCCTAGCGAGAATCATTTTATTTTACACATTGTTGCTCAAGAGTCATGGAAAATCAATCCGATGTTCAGAATCATTTGGTGGAAATTCAAGCCAATGATCATGATCTTTTGGTTAATTTTGATAATGAAAATGATGATATGTTAGGATATGAATCCGAGAAGTATACGATGCTGAAGATGCGGCTGGAACCAACCATTCAGATCAGAAACTAGTTAAGAGGGGCATAACAAGGCTATATAAGTTTCGCAAGGAATATGGCAAGCTGGTGGAATAAAGATCAAGGTAACCTCCGATGCGTTGAATAAGGTATCAGGGTTACACATAGCACTATTTTAAGTTTTTTTAGGAGACCTAGTTCGTGAGCACATAGGTTTGAAGATTCTATCCTGGAAGAAGGTGGATAAAGAATCAAGAGATAAACTATGGGATGAAATCACGGTACATATATACTATTTTTTAACCCAGTACTACATAACTTTATCTATGCATTTACATTATGTTCAACTAATTAGCAACATTGTGTTAATCTTTGCAGCGATATTTTGATGTTGACTTGCTAGTCAGAAAGTTGATAATGCATCGTCTTAGTCAACTGCTAAGGAATTTCAGAATGAAACTGAGAGAAAAATACATATTGCCCAACCTAAATACACCTTCGAAATTGAATGAACTCCCGGCCAAGTATAATGCAATTATGAAAGCAGAAGAATGGGTCGAGTTTGTAAACTACACAAACACCGATGCATAGAAGTTTTTAATTGATCTGAAGGTTTTCCATAAGTTGTTGTTGGAGCTTTTTAAAGGTTTTCAGAAGTCTGCGGGTTTAGTGCGGGTCTTAATCGAGTTGATTAAAAGCCATAGGGTTAAGCGCGGGTTCTAGAGCGAGTATCTCAGAAGACATAGTCAATCTTGAGTTATCAATGTAGAAGGTCCACATGAAAATCTATTAGATCTGTACATGAAGACATAGAAGACGATACATGGGTGATAGACTTGGATCCCCGTATAAGAATGGGTTCTGAGTCGTTAGTGTTTTTTAGATGGTCATCAGATGTCTTAATCTTGCTTGAATTCCTTTTATTAGGTTTCCATTGATATTCAGTTGTTTCACTAGAAATACAACATATATTGTTTTTTCTGATTTTAAGTCATGTAATGATAGTTTAGAGGGAACAAACTTATTTTTGAAATTGAGAGATTGTTTGACTTCATTCCATTTTAACTTGAGATTTGTAGGATATTTGTTGAGGTTTGTAACTTTTGAAAATCTGCTTAAAGAGTTGTAATCATTATCATTGAGGTTTGTCCGATTAGTTCATCAAGCTTTGCTCGAAGAATAATGTTTTCAACTTGAAGAATGTGTGAATTACTTAAATTTTAAACATGTTCATATTCAAGTTCTTGCCAATTTTGAAAAAATTTAAAACATAGATTATAGCACTCATTTTCTTTTTTCATATCATAGTTTTCAAACTCAACATGTTGTTGCTTTAACATATTTTGATGATTCTCATAGTGTGTTAAACCATATTTGTGTACCACGGTTAGTATGACATCATTTGTCAATCAAATTTATCAAAGAACTGTCAATGATGTCATCTGTTTCTTGAGATTGACATGTGCCACAATTGTTTGAAAACACAACGATTTTTTCAAGAAAACATTTTTTCCAATTTAGCAAAGTCATTTTTTAACTTATCACTTTCTTTTTCAAGACCGATACAAGTTAGATTGTTCTAAAATTTGGTTATTAAGAGTGAAAATCTCATTGATTGACCATTTGGCAGTTTTATTGTACAAATCTCAGTTTTTAACAATGTAATCTTTATAACCGATTCCCAGTTCGCGATTGATAGTCTTAAATTTCTCAATTTAAATACAACATGCTTTTAAGTAATGATTTAAAGTGAGCATGGGTTTTCTCAATTTTAATACATCCATAAACTTTTACTTTTTGTAAAAACCATTATTTACCAAAATACATCTTACATTTTAGCTCAAATTAGATAATTCGTCCCTAAGTACTATCATTTAACTTAAATTGGCATAAATAGTCTTTGACATATTGAAAATCATATGTAAGTTTAAAATTAAAAAGTTACTTGTATAAACTTAAAACAAGGTGGGAGTACAAACTCATAGCTAATTTAATTGAGATCTTATACATGTATTTTTAGGCATAAAACCTCGCACAATGCAGTAAAGTGCGTGTTAAAAACCCTCGTTAAATTATAGAATATGATCATATTGGAACAAAAGTGGCTCGAGAAACATCATTTTAAATATGAACTAATTCCACGCTTTATGAAACCCAATTCGTTGTTCCAAAATCTCTAGTTCGAGTGGGATTGGGCTTCAATCTAATTCGAATGGTACTAATGTTTATTCAGCAAATACTCCTCCGTCGAGTTTTGATGTCGCTATGCAATCCCAGATGTATGGTACTAATCATGGTGTTACTTTTGATCCTAATGCACCCAAGGTTGTTACTACTTGTGGTAATGGAGTTAAGTCGGTCTCTTCAGCGGTGTTGCTTCTAATGAATCCGAAACATGTGTCTAATTTTGGAGGTTAGAATGCGACAAAAGAATGATGATGTTGACCTTTCGGTCCCAATTAAAGTGGTGGAAGAGGTGAACATGAGGATTGAGAATACTACTCTCGGATACTTCCTTGGTCGATGCCTTGCTTTTCTGTTGTTGACTATTATGTTACATGTCATTGGTAAGTATGGTTTACAAAGGTTATGATGAACGCTAAGGGATTCTTCTTCTTCAAGTTTAATTTGAAAAAGGCGTCGATGATGTTCTTGATAATGGTCCTTGGTTGATTCGTAATGTTCCTATTATTCTTAAACCGTGGACATTGAACACCAACTTGCTTAAAGAGGATTTGACTAACATTAGGTGTGGGTTAAATTCCATGATGTTCCTTTAGCTATGTTTTACGATGGCGGGCTTAGTCTTCTTGCTACATTGATTGAGTGCGCCCAAAAGGTTAGATGCTTTTACTAGTCAAATGTGCAAAGAATCTTGGGGCCGTAGTAGTTTTGCTAGGTGTATGATTGAAGTGAAATCGGATGAGGTTCTTGGGACTGACCTCGGCTGTCGAGATTCCTTTACTTGATGGTGCGGGTTCGACTATTGAGAAGATCCGTGTTGAATATGAATGGAAACCGCCTAGATGTGAAAAATGTCGGGTATTTGGACATACTTTCTTGGATTGTCCTAAGGTTGTGATTCATTGCTCGACCTCATGTGAGCGTAAGTGATGGTTTTGAGGCTTAACAATAAGAAGAAGGGAAAGCAAGTTGGGCGAATCCGGTCGAGGAGGTTCTACTAAATCGTGGTGGGCAAGCATTTTGAATATCGGCCCAAAAGCCTCCTCCGAACCCAAGAAAGTAAATGTCGATGAAGATGGCTTGATGTGGCTAGTCTGAGTGGAACCGGGATCGCTACATCTAATCGGTTTGATGCTCTTAATATGGACGTCTGGATGTGGATCTTGGTGGTACAATGGAGGTTAATGAGGATGAGTTGACTAAGACTCATTATACATCACATGTACCGCTTGTGAGTGATTCAATGGAAACAATGGATGTTGGTTCTCGCCCATAGTTGAGAAAATTGGTAAGCTTGAAAAGCTAATTATTGATGGAAAAGCTACTCTTGTGGATGATGATGGTCAACTGTTCGTCTACCTCTTCTACTAAGAGAGTTAACCCTTTTCTAAAGTGGGAGAGATTGAGGTGTCGATTCGAAGATGAGGTTGTTGCTAACCCATTTGATGAGTGCGCTAATATATTTGGTGGTGGCCAAGAGTTTGAAGATGAGTATGATGACTATGACTTGATGACTATCAAAGCGAGGTTCGTGATCTTCGCGAATTTGGATGCCTTTAATGCCATGTATGGCACAAAGTTTCAGGTCCTAGGAAGTAATTTTATTTCGTTGTGTCATATGTTATCATTTGAGTAGTGGTTTGTTTTCTTGTTTAGAAACTAGGAAGTATCTTGTTATGTAAGCTTTATGCCTATGTAGCAATTTGAGATATGAGATTTCACTCATATCCATTGTTCTTAGCGTTTATTTGGTTAATATATTCTAGGAGTGCGGGATTACTCACTGCAAAAAAAAAAATCTCTAGTTAAAGCAGGAGTAACTGAGCGAGTGATTCTATATTTATTTTATGATAATGTATTATAGCATATAAAAGGGGTTAGGTACGTGTTTTAAAAGGAGTTAGGTACGCGTTTTACAAAAGTTGTGTCCTCTTTATGCATGAAATCCTTATAAATTGGAGCTCACATTCACGGACCAATACATTTACAAACACTCCTCTTTCTTTACTATAATGCCATCTTCATTCCTACTGTCCACCACTTTCCCTACCTCTTCATGCACACCAACTTCTTCGTTCGCAAACACACCATTCACCACCCAAACATCCTTCAAGACTCGAACCAAGCAAGCACATAGGTTCAAAGTCTCATGCAAAGCTTCACCAGAAGACAATGAAAACAAACTCATACTACCCGAAACACAAAAGCTTATACTACCCGATAATGTAGACCGAAGGAAACTTCTTGTGGGGCTTGGTGGACTCTATACCGCAGCTAACATCGCTTCCTTGCCTTCAGCATTGGCTAATCCCATAGCGACTCCGGATATTGATTCTGCACAATGTGATGAATTAACATCCGGCATTGGGGACTTCCCGAATGCTGTAAGGCCACGATTATGTCGCCCTCCAAAAACAGGAAAGGCTATCAAAGATTATGAGCTTCCTAAAGATGGAGCGGTCAGGATGAGATGGGCAGCACATGATAATAGCGATGAAAAGACGTATAAAAAGAACGTGGAAAATTATAAGAAAGGCATATATATGATGAGGCAACTCGACAAAACAAATCCAAAACACCCGCACAGCTTCTCTCAACAAGCTAAGATTCATTGTGCTTACTGCAACGGAGGTTACACTCAAGTCGGTTTCCCTGAAATGAATCTTCAGATTCATAACTCGTGGCTCTTCTTTCCGTTCCATCGCTGGTACCTTTATTTCTATGAGAGAATAATTGGGAAGCTGATTGGTGACGATACTTTTGCTTTACCATACTGGAATTGGGACAATCCCACAGGAATGACAATTCCTGAAATTTTTAAAGCAGAAAAAGATGATTCCGCTGAATTGAACAACAAAAACCCTATCTTTGACAAATACCGGGATCCAAGTCATCTCCCACAGGTTGTAAATCTTTTCTTCAATCCATCGACTGCTTTCCAACCTAGTGGAAGTGAACAAGACAGTAAAAAACAGAAAGCCTGCAATCTTAGTATGGTGTACAGAGATTTGATCAGTAACGCGACCGACTGGGAAGCATTCTTTGGAGGAGAGTACGTGGCTGGAAATAAGGAGCCTAAACTCCAGGGGTCTGTGGAAGGAAACTCTCACACTGCCGTACACATATGGGTAGGCGACTCAGCACAGGCTAACAGAGAGGACATGGGTAACTTTTATTCTGCAGGGTATGACCCTTTGTTCTACGTCCACCATGCAAACGTTGATCGTATGTGGAAACTATGGAAGGATTTGAAGAAAGACTTTCCTGGACATGAAGAACCGCCCAAAGATGACTGGTTAAATGCATCATATCTGTTCTATGACGAGAACGAGGAGCTTGTGCGTGTCTACAACAAAGATTGTGTCAACTTACAAGATCTCAAGTACGATTATGCAAAGTCAGACACCCCGTGGCTAAGAAGTCGACCAACCCGACGTAAAGAGAAGTCTAAAGATTTATCAAGGGCAACTGTAGATGTGAAAACGGTTGAGGAAGCCTTGAAGAATCCAGCGCGTGTGGATCCACTTCTCAAGGTTCGTGTGAAGAGGCCAGCTAAGAGCAGAAGTGCTGAGGAGAAGAAGCAGGCTGAAGAGAAATTGTTTATAACTGGGATAGAATTCAGCACAGACAAGTTTGTGAAGTTTGACGTGTTTGTGAATGATAAAGTCGATACCAGCGGTGTGCTGCCCACACCATGTGATCCTGAATTCGCAGGTTCTTATGCACAAATTCCACACAGTGGCCAGGAAGGGTTGACGCTAGGTGCAGCAAGTTTCGGGCTAAATGAGCTTTTGGAGGACACAAAGACTGAAGACGAAGAGTATGCGTTGGTGGCCTTGGTTCCAAGGGCAGGTTGCGAAGATCTAACTGTCTCAGGAATCGAGATCAAGTTGGTTGCTAAGTAGACCTTAATTGATGGATCCAATCACACACCCTTAGTTTGTGTTGTATTTCGACTAGTCATAAGTGTTGCATTTCATGGTTTCCACTTTACATTATGTACTCAATAAAGTTGGCCTACTAAGCCAGTGTTCTTTTGCTTTTAGTAATTGTTGTTGCTTCTAATGTCTTAAAAGCTAATATTACTTTAGAGCACTTTTAGAACTTAGTCTATCAACATTGTTATGTATTGCATCTTTTAACTATACCGTTGTGTTGAAAGAAATTAAGATATAATTAATTGAGTGGAAAATGGATGGAAATTAATATGAAAAGTAACGATAGTACTAGTAAATATTACTCGAATCTCTTATCCCCAAGTCAAATGAAGAATACAAGAGAGACGCATATATTTTCTTTGATAGATTTTTTTTCTTTTTCTTATTAAGATACTCGGGAATACGAATCTTATTTCTAAATATTCCTCCCACTAACTTGTATTGGATTTTTTGCTATTCAATATTACTGTAAATGTTTTTAATTACTTTTTTACTATAAAAGGGTTTGTTTATTAAATAATGCGTCTTTCTCCGATGTCCGATATAGTGCGTGTCTTAAATTCGTTAATTAAATAGTCGCGTCTTTTGATTTCGTCTTAATATAGTACATGAGTGGCCGTGACCCGGTAAAAGCAGGTTCACAAAGCGTGAAATGTTATTTTTACCAAAATTGGTCCCTTGTTGTACATTTTTTTTTGCAAAATCGGTCCTTTTGCGTTTTTTTCAAAATAAGTCCTTGTACATTTTTTTTTGCACCGTTAGTCCTTCCGTTAATAATTTTGCACCGTTAGTCCTATTTTTCAAATAATAGTTTTATTAGTTAGTCTCCATTAATAATAGTTTTCGCCTTTTTACGTTTTTGTCCGTTTTCTTTCGTTTTTATCCGTTTCCGCATTTTTCGTTTTAAGTCAGTTTTTATCCGTTTCCCACGTTTTTACGTTTTGTCCGTTTTATCATTTTTTATGCATTTTCGACACTTTTTACATTTTATCCGCTTTCATTCGTTTTTATCCGCTTTGCCTAATTTTTACGTTTTTGTGCGTTTCATTCCACGTTTTATATGTTTACTGTTTTTATGTTATTAAATGCATTTTTATCCGTTTCGTCCGTTTTTTACGTTTTTAAACTTTACATTTTTTTATTTTAAAAAAACTTTCTTTAAATTTAAGTGTTTTTTTAAAACTTTTTAAAATTTAAGTTTTAAAAAAAAAAAAACTTTCGTTCGTTTTTAAAAAATTTACGTTTTTAAAAAAAAACTTTTAAAAACTTAAAAAAAAAACTTTACGTTAAAAAAAAAAAAAAAAAAAAACTTTCTTTAAAATTCGTTTTTTAAACTTTTTAAAATTTACGTTTTTTTAAAGAAAAAACTTTCGTTCGTTTTTAAAAAATTTACTTAAAAAAAAAAAAAAAACTTTACGTTAAAAAAAAAACTTTCTTTAAAATTTACGCTTTTTTTAAAAATTTACGTTTTTTTTTAAAAAAAACTTTCGTTCGTTTTTTAAAAAAATTTACGTTTTTTTTAAAAAAAACTTTCGTTCGTTTTTTAAAAAAATTTACCTTTTTTTATTAAAAAAAAACTTTTTTAAAAAACTTTCGTTCGTTTTTTAAAGAAAAAACTTTCTTTAAAATTTAGGTTTTTTTTTAAACTTTTTTTAAAAATTTACGTTTTTTTTAAAAAAAACTTTACGTTAAAAAAAAAAAAAAAAAACTTTCTTTAAAATTTACGTTTTTTAAACTTTTTAAAAAATTTACGTTTTTTAAAAAAAATCTTTCGTTCGTTTTTTTTAAAAATTACGTTTTTTAAAAAAAAAACTTTTTTAAAAACTTTTTAAAAAACTTTCTTTAAAATCACAAGGGACCTTTTTTGCAAAAAAAACAAACCACGAAGGACCATTTTTGCTCAAAAATAACTTTTTGTCAAGTTTAGCAGGTCCAAAAGTTACTCATGTACCATATTAGCACGAAATCAAAAGTACATGACTATTTAATTAACGAAATTTAGTACACGTACCATATCGGTACATTGAAGAAAGTACGTGACTATTTAATAGCTTAAACCCCTATAAAAATTAGGGTCATAGGATTATGATTAAGCTTATTTTATTTGAAAATATTATAGCTAATTAACATTAATTATTTCACGTTTAACAACACTTTTTATAGTTATAATCATTAAACCTGTATAAATATAAAAATAATGAATTTACTAAATGCCATATTTACATAAATGATATAATATATTTTTTGGGTAAATGATTTCACCGTTAAATTTATTACTCTAAAAAACAACTAAGTACAACGAATGTGAGTGAATCACATATCTCAACTAAAAACCACGCGAAAATAAACGCACAAGTTGTGCTTCAAACCTAAACTATCAAAAGAATGACATTCCACACTTATGAGACCTACTACAAATGCTATATAAGTTGACCATGAAGAGTTATATCAAAGGCATTAGCAAACTACAATTGAGCATCAGTCAAACCATGATCAACACAATCATCATCATCGTACGGGTTTTCTTTTTGGGTAAAAGGAAACTTCCACCCTGGTAAAATATATTAAGCAAAAGACCATTTAAAGTACAATGGAATGTAAGTGAAATGCTACATTAACCTCAAGCAACCGCTTAAACAAACACTAGATCATTTATGACATGCTATAAATGAACAACTAGTTACCAACAACTAGAATAACCACTAAAAACATAAAAAGACATGCAAAACATATAAACAAATCCACATAAAAGATTAGTTCATGAACGGCCTTGAAGCACAAATCAAAGCGATTGTTAAATTCCTCAAATTGCACGGTAAGTCATAGACACGGGCCGCATAATCATCATAAAATAGCCTTCAAGCTCGTTATGTCTTCCTGGCGATGAAAAGCAATTGCCCATAGGATCATTTGGTTCAAACACCTCATCATCACTATGTGAATCAACCACTTCACCCACCTAAGAGAATGAGTTGCCCTTCCTTTCACCATCAGCCACCGGAATAGGTTTACCATTATCATCCACAAGGCTAGCTTTCCCATCAATAATAAGCTTTTCAAGCATCCCAATTTTGTCAGCAATAGGAGTGTTTTTTTTTTGGTAAAGGGGAGTAATCCTGCACCCTGGTGTCACACCCTCACCGGAGGCGGAAACACGAGGTGTACCGGAAAGGAACACAACCACAAGATAATAGAACATACCAACGTTAAGATTCAAAAGAAATAGTACACCATTACAATACCAGTTTAGCCGTCATCGGCAAATATATTACAAAGTTTAGATTCCAAAATATTTCGTTTTATTACATGTCGATTTGTAGTGACAAGTGAAAACTTCATTATGCAAGACCTGGTAGAAAAAGCTTACTAACGATCACCTGAAATGCATGAGAGAAAAACGGGTCAACTATGAAAATAGTTGGTGAGTATACACGTTTCGTAAAATAAGAAAACTAGTAAGAAAGAGACAAAAGTTTCGGTCATCGGAAAAAGTCCACAAAGCAAAGGCATCGTAAATCCACTCAGTTCCAAGTTCCGCCCATGCAAAACTTGCAACCTGTGTGTTCACAACCCATTGCACAAAATATAGCGTATCAAGTAGTCAAGTATAAGTTGTCGTATAGTTTACAATATAGTACCACGTATATAATAATGTATGCCAGACAAAGCCCCTAGAATAAATAATATGCGTCCCGTAACATAGTGGACGAGAGGTTGGCCGACCTCTAATAGCGCTATCTATGCATACTACCTACTAATAGGAGACTAACAATGTGAATGTACGAACGGTACATCATACAACTATTATATACAATTAAGAACACTCAGAACAAGGGAGAATTTGCACACTCCACCAATAAGGCGAGAATTTTGAGAACGCTCCGTAACATAGTGAGACACTCTGCTCCGGACCGGGAGGCTTTAGGTTGCTCGAACAAGGAGACTTTATAGTGATGCTCGAACATGGGAGACTTTATAGTGATGCTCGAACATGGGAGACTTTAGGTCAAGGTCATAACGCGACGGTTCAATAAGTCCAAACAAGTCATAAATTTGTATTTAAGTTCAAGGATTTGTTTCAAGTTCAAATATTCAAGTCAAAGAGTTCACAAAAGTAAGAATCAATTCAATTCAAGTATGGTTCATGCATTTACCCCAAAAATATAGCAAAGCGGTAAAAGGGGTGTGATTACTCACATTGTAATAGTTATGATGATGAGTGGATGCCGAAATGAGACATAACACTCTAACCCCGACCTATTGGCTAATCCCATAGAGACTCCGAATATTGATTCTGCACAATGTGATGAATTAACATCCGGCATTGGGGACTTCCCGAATGCTATAAGGCCAAGATTATGTCGCCCTCCAAAACTAGGAAAGGCTATTAAAGATTATGAGCTTCCTAAAGATGGAGCGGTCAGGATGAGATGGGCAGCACATGATAATAGCGATGAAAAGACGTATAAAAAGAACGTGGAAAATTATAAGAAAGGCATATATATGATGAGGCAGCTCGACAAAACAAATCCAAAACACCCGCACAGCTTCTCTCAACAAGCTAAGATCCATTGTGCTTACTGCAACGGAGGTTACACTCAAGTCGGTTTCCCTGAAATGAATCTTCAGATTCATAACTCGTGGCTCTTCTTTCCGTTCCATCGCTGGTACCTTTATTTCTATGAGAGAATAATTGGGAAGCTGATTGGTGACGATACTTTTGCTTTACCATACTGGAATTGGGACAATCCCACAGGAATGACAATTCCTGAAATTTTTAAAGCCGAAAAAGATGATTCCGCTGAATTTAATAGCAAAAACCCTATCTTTGACAAATACCGGGATCCAAGTCATCTCCCACAGGTTGTAAATCTTTTCTTCAATCCATCGACTGCTTTCCAACCTAGTGGAAGTGAACAAGACAGTAAAAAACAGAAAGCCTGTAATCTTAGTATGGTGTACAGAGATTTGATCAGTAACGCGACCGACTGGGACGCATTCTTTGGAGGAGAGTACGTGGCTGGAAATAAGGAGCCTAAACTCCAGGGGTCTGTGGAAGGAAACTCTCACACTGCGGTACACGTATGGGTAGGCGACTCAGCACAGGCTAACAGAGAGGACATGGGTAACTTTTATTCTGCAGGGTATGACCCTTTGTTCTACGTCCACCATGCAAACGTTGATCGTATGTGGAAACTATGGAAGGATTTGAAGAAAGACTTTCCTGGACATGAAGAACCGCCCAAAGATGACTGGTTAAATGCATCATATCTGTTCTATGACGAGAACGAGGAGCTTGTGCGTGTCTACAACAAAGATTGTGTCAACTTACAAGATCTCAAGTACGATTATGCAAAGGCAGACACCCCGTGGCTAAGAAGTCGACCAACCCGACGTAAAGAGAAGTCCAAAGATTTATCAAGAGCAACTGTAGACGTGAAAACGGTGGAGGAAGCGTTGAAGAATCCAGCGCGTGTGGATCCACTCCTCAAGGTTCGTGTGAAGAGGCCAGCTAAGAGCAGAAGTGATGAGGAGAAGAAGCAGGCTGAAGAGAAATTGTTTATAACAGGGATAGAATTCAGCACTGACAAGTTTGTGAAGTTTGACGTGTTTGTGAATGATAAAGTCGATACAAGCGGTGTGCTGCCCACACCATGTGATCCTGAATTCGCAGGTTCTTATGCTCAAATTCCACACAGTGGCCAGGAAGGGTTGACGCTAGGTGCAGCAAGTTTCGGGCTAAATGAGCTTTTGGAGGACACAAAGACTGAAGACGAAGAGTATGCGTTGGTGGCCTTGGTTCCAAGGGCAGGTTGTGAAGATCTAACTGTCTCAGGAATCGAGATCAAGTTGGTTGCTAAGTAGACCTTAATTGATGGATCCAATCACAAACCCTTAGATTGTCTTGTATTTCGACTAGTCATGAGTGTTGCATTTCATGGTTTCACTTCACATTATGTACTCAATAAAGTTGGCCTACTAAGTCAGTGTTCTTTTGCTTTTAGTAATTGTTGTTGCTTCAATTCTCAAAAGCTAATATTACTTTAGAGCATTTTTAGAACTTAGTCGATCAACATTGTTATGTATTTGTTATGTATTGCATCTTTTAACAATACCGTTGTGTTGAAATTTAGATAGAATTAATTGAGTGGAAAATAATATGAATAGTAATGATAGTAGTAAATATTCCTCATATCTCTTATCCCTAAGTAAAAAATTGAAGATAAGAGAGACGGAAATATTCCTCAATATTACTGTAAGTAACTTTAATTATTTTTATACTATAGAATTAGGGTTGTACGATTATAATTAAGCTTATCTTAACTGAAACTTTTATAGCTACAGTAAAACCTCTATAATTTAATACTCGATAAATTAATAACCTTGATAAAATTAATAATTTGTCCAGTCCCGACTTGGGACCAGTACAAATTTGGACTTCAATCGATAAAATAATAAGATAATAATTTTTTTGAAACCCCAGTGTATATATATTAGTCCCAATAAAACTATAAATTAATAATTACTAAAAATTTCATATATATGTATATATGTGTATGTGAGAGAGATACACTTCTAAATCCTAAGATTGTTTAGCAAAAATCAATGTTGCAAAAATCGTGAATCGGTAGTCGGGCGGTCGACCACCCTGCAGCGAGTAATCGGTCAAGGCAGGATTAATCGGTGATTAATCGGATTGGCATTTCCTGCAAGTTTTGGGTATTTCTGGAGACCAAACTAAAGATTTTAATTGATTTCAAGTCTACTATGTTTCCAAACTTCAATAAAAGACTCCAATTCTGATTATAAGGCTCATTGTGCATTATAAGTGAAATAAATGATCCCCATTGTGCGTCATAAGTGAAATTATTATTTTTTTAAAGTTGACCGATTCGACCGATTTTTGACCCATTCGGCCGATTTTTTTACCGATTTGACCAATTTTTAACTGATTTGGCCGATTTTTGACCGATTTGGCCGATTTTTTACCTATTTTTGGCCGATTTTTTTACCTGGCCGATTTTTTTTACCGATTTTCAAAATTCTACAAGGTGTATGGCCGATTACCGATTAATCGGCCGATTCGGGCGATTTTTGCAACACTGGCAAAAATGAATCCATAGTCACTTGTTTTTTGTTGAACTTCAAATCTATATTGAGTTTATCATAAAATCTTCTTATTGCACTAAAAAGTTGGTGCGTTGTCTTCTCGTATTGCAACAAAAAGTGTTAATTTTATTTTCATAAAGTGTGAATGCGTATTTATAAAATGTTAATTGGAACTTGTTTTTCAAATTTAGTTTTCGTCTCTAATGAGTATACATTGTAACTAGCTAGTATATTAGACTTGAAAATTTAAAGTCATTCATACGTAAAACCTCTTTAAATTAATAAATTATTAATTTATCGATATAATAATATCTCGCTAAATTAATAAAATATCCCGATCCCAACACTATTAATTTATAGAGGTTTTACTGTAATTAACATTAAATATTTCATGTTTAACAACACTTTTTATAATTAGTATAATCATTAGACATGTATAAATAATATAATATATTTTTTGGGTAAATGGTTTCACCGTTAAATTTATTACTCTAAAAAACAACTAAGTACGACGAATGTGGATGAATCACATATCTCAACTAAAAATTGCGCGAAAATAAACGCACAAATTGTGTTTCAAACCTAAACTATCAAAAGAATGACATGCCACACTTATGAGACATACTACAAATGTTATATAAGTTGACCATGAAGAGTTATATCAAAGGCATTAGCAAACTACAATTGAGCATCAGTCATCATGATCAACACAATCATCATCATCGTACGGGTTTTCTTTTTGGGTAAAAGGAAACTTCCACCCTGGTAAAATATATTAACCAAAAGACCGTTTAAAGTACAATGAAATGTAACTGAAATGTCACATTAACCTCAAGCAATCGCTTAAACAACCACAGATCATTTATGACATGCCATAAATGAACAACTAGAATAACCACTAAAAACATGAAAAGACATGAAAAACAAATAAACAAATCCATATAAAAGATTACTTCCGCGAACGGCCTTGAAGCCTGAAATCAGACTGATTGTTAAATTCCTCAAATTGCACAGGTAAGTCATAGACATGGGCCGCATAATCATCAGAAAAATAGCCTTCAAGCTCGTTATGTCCTCCTGCTGATGAAAAACAATTGCCCATAGGATCATTTGGCTTAAACACCTCATCATCACTATGTGAATCAACCACTTCACTCACCTTAGAGAATGAGTTGCCCTTCCTTTCACCATCAGCCACCGGAATAGGTTTACCTTTATCATCCACAAGGATAGCTTTCCCATCTATAATAAGCTTTTCAAGCGTCCCAATTTTGTCAGCAATAGGAGTGTTCTCCATAGGCGATGGAGGCGTAGTGTTGGAAGAACTAGAGATAACTTCAGGAGTACACGTAATGCCAATCACAGGTTCCAAAATCGAATCTTGTTCCATAAGCACATCAAAATTGTTCTTCAAATCAACCAGGTTGATATCATCCACCCAATTATTATTCTTACCTTATTCATCCCTGGATGGAGCCGTACTACAAGTAGGATCAGTGGTAGGTTCGTTACAAAAAGTAGAACCTACATTAACCGTTGGAGAACTTGTATTCGACTGGACAGAAGGCTTAGATGTTGATGCTCATCCATTATTTGGCTTAGTAACCGGCCTATAGTAATAAGAAACTTTAGGCTTTTGAAAATGAATCCCATCAACCTGACGATTAGTACCCTGAAGCTTACCTTTTCCTTTCATCTTATAAGCTTCAACGAAACCCTCTTCATCAACCAACGATTTAACTTTCATAACCGGTTTCACTTTCTTAGGACATCCATCATCATTGTGATCAAATACTTTATAAGTCTCACATCTTGGAGGCTTTCACTCATATTCAATATCAATTTTTTCTAATGAATGGCGTAGCCCATTAGGGTAAGGGATCGCAACCACAAGAGAGTCAAGTAAGGCTTCCTTTGACGACACTTCCACAAGAGCCCTAGCATAGGAATTACGACCCTACGACTTAAGGCACATCGCACTCGTGTAGGAATCAAGCATGATAGGACGACCAATTTGCGTTGTAATCAAACTAAGACCAACCTCAGAATACGAAACAACCAGAATATTATAGAGTTTAACCCAAAAAGGAGCTAAAATTATAGCATCTTTTGCAAGTTTAGTGTTCGGAGTCCAAATATTCAATAAGATAGGCACCAATCGTATCAACCATAGACCTCCTTCCAGTACCCTTTCCATACCCTCTTTGGTTTCAAATTGGAACAGAAAAAAACCATTATTAAGCATAACCCTTTGTAAACCAAACTTCGACCATATTTTCTAACGTAATTTTCAAGTATCGAAAAAGCGAGTCTCTTACCGAGGAAATAACTATACAAAGTATTATCGAATCTAGAGCTTAACTCATCGATAGCTTCCAAAAGAATGGTGACATTAGCACCAGGCATACAATTTTCGTTTCTCATCTCTGAAATCTTGACGGTCTTCTTGGGTGTTTTATCCCTAAACATATCCGCAAAAGATATAGGAGTAGAACCTAATTGAGGCACCGAATTTGGAATACTCGAATCACTTGTACTTGGACCCACATCAATCTTAGGACCCTTAACCACACTAGAATATCTCGCACCTTCACTCCTACCTAACGAGTCACCATCAGTATTCGAAGCTTTAGACGCACTTTAATTAATCAGAAAACCCTTCTCCATCATAAAAACCCACGCACAATAATAGAACAGGTAACAAAAAATGCATGCAGCAACAACCAATCTAAAAGGAAAATCCTAACTCAAAGTTAGGGTTTTAAACTCATATAGCACCAAGACCTAACCCATCATAGATCGTACCATATAAGGATAGTGTTCGAATACAATAAAAGATAATAGGCATGAGCTGCAATATGAAACAAACCAATCAAAGAGTGGATTATAATATTCTGAGTCACTATACCATGCAAAGATCCTAACCAATAAAAGGGATCTCACCGTCCCACTATAAAAAAAAAAAATATACAACTAACCAACCCAAGTGAGATGAGAATCGATTAAATATTAAAGGTATAAATTGTAGTACTAGAATCGTTGAAAAGTGAGAATCATTTTGTAAGGGGATTGCTTTTTGCCAATGAAAGAATCGTATTTAGGGTTCTCGTACGGGTCTTCATTATAAGCTTTCTTCCGTTTTTTCATACAAGGTTTTATTTTTCACTATACTGCCACTTTTAGAAGCTTTATTAACCATGGATCTCGTAGAAGCCATAAAACTGGCAATTTTATTGTATAGCTCGAATACTTCACTATCACTATCCTCATTAACCGGATTATCAACATTTTTAGAAGCTATAGTAGAAGAACTAGGAAGCGTTGATTTACAAGGTTTTGCGGCTTCTCATCATCATCCACTAGCACAAGCTTCTCATCAAGCACATGACTTTCTAGTTCATTAATCCTTGCAACGAAATGTATAGTACTTGGATTACCAGATATTGAACCAACAACATCTTGGACAATTTTCTTACTTGGATTTGACGACCCCCCATTTGATCCAAGCTCATCATCTTTCTCAATCGAATTAAGCGCACCAAAGTTAGCCGAGCTCGTCTTTACTTTAGAATTACTTTTCGTACCACTTAAACTAGCACCATTCTTATTAGAGATGGCATGGTAAACTTGTTTATTTGGTTTAAACAGAAACTTAGATCCCACATTAGTACCACGAGAAGTCTGTCTAGGAAGTTGTTGGAAACCATTATTCATTGGTTTTTTAACAACCCATTTTGGACATAACATTTATCATGCCCAAATATCCTACACACACCACATCTAGGTAGTTGGACATAACAACCCATTTTAACAACCCATGTTGGTATTGGTTAATTGAGGTCGTATTCTTTACGGCTGTGGTAAGTTTCATCTATTTAGGTGAGATCCGGTGGATTTATGTGGATTGGAAAATTAGCGTTTCTGAAACCCTAATTTGTTTTTGGGGGTTTCTTGTTTCTGGTATTGATTGAGGGCTCTTATTGGGTGATCATTAACTCTAATTTTGAGTTATTGATTGTCTTTCTTCTGCTGCTAGTATTTTTTGCTTTGTAAGTTTCTTTCACTCTTAAGAACAACAAGTAATCGGTTAATTGAGTGCAAACGGGTTCGGTTAACATCTTGACCTCCATCTTGAATGGTGTGGATACCTGCTCTAGCCAACCCCAGTTCAATTGACTGGTTCTTAGTTGTCTCTTGGGTGTGAGTTTTTATATATTTTTGTTAGTTTAATCTTGTTGTGTCTAGATTGCTGGAGGATAGGTTCTTGGGTTGTTGGAAGTTGTTGTTGTGTTTAGATTGCTGGAGGATAGGTTCTTGGGTTGTTGGAAGTTGTTGATTGTTGATTGTGGTATATTGTTTGTTATATGTTGTGTTTGTTTGTTTTAGTTTTTATTTGTTTATCTTCTATTTCTTTGTTGATTGTTGTGTTTCTTATTCTTCTATCATGTCTGAAAGTGGTGAGCCTAGTGGTGTTGTTAATGTTCTGATCAATAATCTTGATGCTGGTTATCCTTTACGTATTCAAACTAATGATAACAGTAATACTGCTTTAATTCAATTCAAATTAAGTGGTACTGAAACTTACAGATTATGGTATGGTGCTATGAAACTTTCTTTACAAGCTAGAAAAAAGTATAAATTTTTTGATGGATCATGTTTAAGGGAATCTTTTATTACCAGTGATGTTTTGAGTCTTCAGTAGGATAGATGTAATGCTATTGTTCTAACTTGGCTTATGAATTCCGTGTCTCAAGATGTTTATATGGGTTTTGTCTATTATGAAAATGTTGCATCTGTGTGGAAAGAATTAAAAGGAACATATGATAAAGTTGATGGTTCAGTTGTCTATAATCTGTTACAGAAAATTAATTGTGTTAAACAAGGTGGTACTTCTGTGGCTGATTATTATCATAGGCTTAACTCTCTTTCGAGAGAATTTGATGCTTTAACTAAATTGCCTATATGTGTTTGTGAAGTTAAGTGCTCTTGTGATGCTAGTAAATAATTAGTGTTGCATAAGCAACTTATGAGACTGATGCAGTTTCTCATGGGTTTGGATGATTGTTATCAACCTGTTAGAATTGCTTTGTTAACTAGGGATCCTCTCCCAGAGGTTAAAGATGCTTATATTACTGTTTCTAGAGAGGAATCTCATAGAGGTGTTCCTGAGTCTTCTAGTGTTACTGAATCTAAACTGAATGATTCTTCTTTTACTGTTAAAACTTTTAATAACAATAGAAGGGGGTTTAATAACAATAATAATAACTAGTAGGGTACCCGCGCGTTGCAACGAATACCATGAAATAAAATTTTCTGATGAATTATGTATTTTTAGTTACTATGTTCTTTTTGACAATAAATATACGGATATCAAGAATTTCGTTTAGCCCGTGCCCGTTCGGGCTCGAGCCCGTTTGGCCCCTTGCTCGTTCGGGCTTGAATATTTGTATAATGTGTTTTATTATTTGTATTAGTGACATGTAATGCAAGAATTGTGTTTAAGTTGGTTGTATAATATGCTTGATAATTTGTATTTCTTATGTTAGGGGTGTTTTAATAACTGTATTAATTGTATTTATTGACCAGTTAATTAATTGACTACATTAATTATCTTGACCACATTAATAGTGTTTTGTATTTTGTACATTAAGCTTTAAGACTTGTAAGTCTTACAATTAAGATTGATGAGAAAGATCATTAGTAATGCATTGTGTATTGTACAATAGGCACTGTATTTTGTAAGTCTTAATTTTAAGACCATGAGGAGAGAGATTCATTCCTCTATTATATGTAGTATAGATAATACTAGAATGACTAGTAACAACATTGTTAATAGAGGTCCTAATCCTAATCTGAATCGTAAAAACTGTGAAAAGATAGGACATACTATAGAGAGATGTTATGAAATTGTTGGTTTTCCTCATGGCTTTTCTAAAACCAATGGCTCTTTTAAGCAAAATGGTTTTAAACAAACTTATAATGCTAATATTAAGGTTAAACAAAATGAAAAACTTTCTTCTGCTGGTACTTCTTCTGGTTTTACTTGTGAACTAATGAAGAAACTTCTGTCTTTGATTAATGATTCTCCATCTGGAAGTATACATGCCAATATGACAGGTTGGGCTTCAGTCTTCAATCACAATGTCTAGTTTAATATAAATTTTTGTAAATATTATTTTGCCAATTCTAGTCTTACTGTTAAAACTCTTACATTGGGGTAGATTATTGATTATGGTGCTAATCAGCATCTTACTGTGTCTATTGAGGGAATGTTTAATGCTGCTGATATATCTAGTTTAAAAATTACTGTTGGTCACCCTAATTGTACTCATGCTACTATAAGTCATGTTGGTAATCTGAAGCTTACTAATAATGTGGTTTTTTATGATGTTTTAGTTGTTCCTGGTTATTGTGTTAGTCTGTTATATGTTAATAAGCTTATCAGAGATAGTAAGATGTTTGTTGGTTTTAATTAGGATAAGTGTTATATTCAGGACTTGAAAAGGAGAATTTTTTAGGGACTGGTAGTCAGTCTGATGGTTTATACTTGTTTGATATACAACCAACTAATTCTGTGAGTAAATGTACTATGATCATGTCTTATAATGTGTCAAAATTTGTTTGGCATAACAGACTGGGTCACCATGCTGATTTAGTCTTGAATGTTCTTAAGTCTGATCTTGTTTCTCCAAGAATGCTTATGTTCATGTATGTGAAATATATCATAGGGCTAATCAAACAAGGGAACCTTTTCCTTTGTCTGACCATAAGTCAGAGACATTGGGTGAACTTGTTCATCTGGACTTATGGGGTCCATATAGAGTCACTAGCAGAGAAGGTTATAAGTACTTCTTGACTGTGGTTAATGACTTTTCTAGGGTAGTATGGGTATACTTGGTAAAAACTAAGGATGAAGTATTTGATGTTTTTGTGTCTTTTATAAACATGTTCTGTAATCAGTTTAATTCAAAGATTAAAATAGTAAGGTCTGATAATGGAACAAAATTTGTGAATAAGAAAATGCAACAAGTGTTTTCTGATCTCTGCATAATACATCAAACTTCTTGTGCTCATACTCCTCAGAAAATTGGGATTGATGAAAGGAAACATAGACACTTGCTTAATGTGGCAAGGAGTCTTATGTTTCAAGGGGGAATTCCTTTAATGTTCTGGTCTTATTGTATTTTAACTGCTGTCTATTTGATTAACAGGCTTTTATCTTCTGTGTTAAAAGGTAAATGTCCCTTTGAGATGATTCATAAAAGAAAACCTAATCTTTCCCACTTGAAGTCTTTTGGTTGTCTATGTTTTGCAACTGTTTTAAATAATCATGATAAAATGAGTTTTAGGTCTGAAAAATGTGTTCTTATTGATTTTTCTACAGTTAAAAAAGCTTATAAACTTTTGAGTTTTGATACTAGAAATGTGTTTTTCCATAGGGATGTAAGATTTTATGAAAATGTTTTTCCTCTTAAAATAAAAACCTATGATACTGCAGATGCACAAAGTGCAAGCGAAGCAGATCATTTGAATTTTTTGGATAGTCTGGGTCCAAGGGTACAACTACTCCCACTCACAATGTATTTTGACGACTAAAATACTAACCACTCACACTCACAAGATTATGATGGTT
This sequence comes from Chrysanthemum lavandulifolium, assembly GCA_022545495.1. Taxonomy (NCBI): domain Eukaryota; kingdom Viridiplantae; phylum Streptophyta; class Magnoliopsida; order Asterales; family Asteraceae; genus Chrysanthemum; species Chrysanthemum lavandulifolium. The sequence continues at coordinate 307,929,732 of CM040241.1, read as the reverse complement.
TGATACAACAATGAAGTATGAATCAACACTAGATCATACAACACTAAACAAACAAGACTTCCAACTCTCGTTGAAGTTTGAATATGACTTGATCTTCTTGCTACAAAAGAGATCACTAATATGATATGAAACCCGAGTTAAAGGTTGTAGATATGTACGAGAGTATAGTAGTAAAGGATCAAAACTACTTGGCTTGGCATTTCTATTTATAGCCAAATGGATGAGGAGCGTCACACTGACCGCGAATCTTAAAGGGTTCCGCCTGTACCATTTTGGTATCACGTCTCGATACACCAAGATATCAAATCTTGTCAAGTCAACTCTATCTATGAGATTGGTAAGATACAAGAGTACAAATCTACACAAAATATCTAATGGAATCTTCCAATGATTTCCATGATGCAATACATGATGTCATATGTTGTATTTCATTTTAGAAATATGCAAATGCTTAAAGTGTTTCGTTTTAAGAACCTAACACATTCTAAAAACTACTATTATACATAATGATTAGAGTCATATCAAGATGTTACTAATCATAAATGTAAATGCTCGAATGATGAATATATTGTTTGAAAAGCTTGTTTTAATATCAATTAAACTTGGGAAGTTTTGCTTGTTTATAAATATAAACTTTACTTTTGTCGTTAATAAAAACTTAGGCAAAGATCAATGAAATATAAATAACGCTAATGACCTATATTTGTATTAACAATCTCCCTTTTGTTGAGGACAAATATAAATTTATTTTATAAAAGATACAAAGTTTGTACAAGAGTTATAAAAATATTAGTTTTGAACTTGAAAAGGAAATGATAATGAAAGTGTATGATGTTTGACTTTTATGAAAGTCAAAGTATTCACTAGTTGATGCATGATGTTTGACTTTTTCAGAGTCAGTGATGCGCTTGACTTTTAAGAAAAGTCAAGTATTATCAACGAGGGTTCCCTGCTTGACTTAGGAAGTCAATGTATGCTTGACTTTTTAAAAGTCAAATATAAATAATTTCAAAGTTTTATATTTTCTCCCTTGTCTCAACAAAAGAAGAGGCTGAATGTAATGAGCCCGAGCCATTATCTCCCCTTGTCAAAGCTCCCCCTAAATTGGGTGCTTAATGGGAAGATACATGGATTGTGAAAATAAAGCTAAAAAAAATTGTTAGTAATAATGATCATTCACAAGCATTTCCAAACACTATGTAATGACACAACAATATAATAAACAACATTCATTAGTTAAAATTTTCATGAGTAAAGATCATGAAAAGAGAACACAATGATGTTTTTAGTACAAGAAAAAAAAATTATCCTAAGAAAGAAAAACTAGAAAGACTAATCTAAAACCATCCTAAAGTGATGGTGGATGGAAAGAGCGTTGAGACGCTCAAGGATGTGGTGAGGATGAACCTCATTTCTTCTTGGAAGTCATGGACCATAACCCGGTCCTTTCCACGGTTGGGCCGTTTGCTCACAAGTTGAGCAACCATGCCTTGGAGGGTAGAATGTTTGGGGGGTTGGTGGTGGAATGGTGGATGTGTTGGTGGTGTTGGGATGTTTGGAGTGGTCATGATGGATGCAAGCAAAGCATTTTGCATTTGCATTCTCACTTAAGTGAGAATCCACCATGCCTTTGAATTGGTGGAGGTTGTGGAGTTCCGCTTGAATCTCCTCTCTAGTGGGATTGTCATCCCACATGCACTCCGGAATGTCCTCAATATGAGGGGACATTGATGATGGAAGTGGATGATCCCCATATAAAGGACCATGAATGTCCTTGTGAATGGGGTGGAAAAGAAGAGGTCTTGGCCCTAATGGGGCGTTTGGGTCAAAGGATGACCGAGGTGATTCATGAGCGATTCGCTCAATTGTGCCAAAGGATGGCAATGGTGGTGGATGACTTGGCCTAGGAGGCAAGTCTTCCAAGTCCTCTAGAAAGGATTTGGTGATGTGGTGGAGTTGAAAATAACTCCATAGGAATGAGAGTGGAGACCTTGGTGGTGAAGGTGGTGAGGGTGTTTTGGATGTTTGGATGGGTGCCGGTGGAGGTGAAGTTGGTGTTTTTGTAGGTGGTGGAGTGGTGATCACAATGTGTGATTGATTGGTGTAGCCAAGGTAAGGCTGTATCATCTCGGATGGGAGATGAGATTGTGAGTGGAGAAGACTCGGATGAGGAGCTAAGGTTAACGAAGCAACAAGGCCTCACGCTAATTCTAGCGGTTTCTTGCAAGGTTTGGAGATGATTTGTCATTTTTGACTTGGGTTTTTCTTTGCTAGATAATAGTAAGAATGAAGAAGGTGTGAGGATGATCATGGTAAAACCTCTCAATTTATAGAAGTGAAAAATGTGAGAAATGTGTTTGATTTGATGTTGAACCATTGAAGAGATGAGGTTCCTAATGATTTGGAAGTGGGTTGAATGCTAGTCATATCACCCAAGTCAATCCATACAAGAGAGATGGAGTGAAGAAGAAAAGATTTGCAATAAATGTGTTCTAATGAGTGGAATTTCCTAACAATCAGATTACCCACGGATTTGAAGGTACCAAAAATTTGGTTCCTTCCTTTATGCCAAAGGGCTCCTTGGGTGGATTTTTCAAATTTTTGAATTTTGGTGGGAAATGGATTTCTTATATACCTTAGTGAATTATACTAGTTCTAATAACAGTATAAACTAGTTAAGATTGATTTATAAGTGATGGAAGATAATTTGGAATCACGAAAGAGTCGAAATTCAGAAAATTACCTGGAGGATCCACGGCACCAAAATCATACACGGCCGGTACCCTAAAAAGGGTGCCGTATGGTCCGCCTGTACAGGTACGGCGGTACCATTTTACATAACGGACGGTACCAAAACGTTGGTGCCGTCTGATCCGTGAAGTGCAGAAAACTAGACAGAGTTAGTTTTTAGGTGTCGGGATTTTTCCGAAACCTGAAATTTTTCTCAAAAGATGTTATACTAAACATTTCTAGTTAGGAAAAGTATATAACACATATATAAACATAGTGGAGCATAATCTTTTTGATTTCCACAATATAGTGAAAATGGGTAAAATTTGATAGCATACTTGTGCTATCCCCTGCATAAGATTGTTAGCATACGACATTGTTTCAAGTTATATTATCATCCTACATAATGAAAACAACTAAATAGTATCAAACATTAACGATAATGCATTGTTCCAAACACTCCTTAAAGTACCCTCATTTGTCCAACTTCTTGTAAATCTTGTTCATCATCCTACCAAGGCACTTGAACATTCCCTTAGTTTGCTTGAACTCTGCTGATTCATTCTCGATCTCAGGAAGAGACGCGTAATACTCATGAGGTGGAAGATGAGAGCTTGGAAGACCATCCTCGGAGCTATTTGATGATGATGATGAAGGAGTTGGAGGTTTAGCTCTCTTGCCTTTGTCTTAGCAACTCGTTCATCACTCAAAGGTACAAAGATGTGAGGGATGAGTTCATAGTGAAGGTGCATCCCTTTTGGGGTTGGGAATTGGTGCAAAGTTTCTATAGAGACGGGTGAGAAGCATCCCGTATGGAAGAGCAACCGATCCTTGAGTTGGAATATCAATCATTCTCCTAGCTATGTAGTAGGCTAAATTGAATGGTTGTCGGGTGGACAAGTTGTAGAGCATGTGACAAAGACAAGCGTTTATGTGATCCCTATTCCTATGGTGCTAATGACGTTGGCTCTAAGTAGCTTCTCCCATTTCTTAAATTCGGGCTTAAGTTCATTTAGCTCCATTCCATATGGATCTCGGTTTACCTCTTTTCCCTTTCGGGTAACTCGGGTTGTATCACTTTGGGTTAAAAAGGTGTTCACGGATGACATCCTTATCGGCCAAACGGGTTTGGTAGGAGAAAGTGCGGTCATTGATTGCATCAAGAGCGGTGAGTGACCACTTATCCGTGTAGACACAAGTTCCTCGGTTGGGAATTCCTAGTACTTGAGCAAATCGCTTAAGGTGATGGTGTAGTCATTTTGTTGATTCTAAAGCTAAGACAAAATTCATCATCGTCTTCATCACTAAAGCCGGTCACACT
>CM040241.1:307886731-307925581 GCA_022545495.1 Chrysanthemum lavandulifolium | reverse complement strand
TGATGGTGTTGTAACAAGGAGTGGATCTCGTTGAGATTAGGTGTTGTGTTGTGATGGGTAGTAGTTTCTCCATAGTAATGGAACTAGGTGCTTAGCCTAGTACCTAATAAAGGGTAAGCGATGTTGTGATAGGATTAGTTCTCCTTGGTGTGAAAGAACTCGGTGGTTAGCCTAGCACCCTATAAAGGGTAGGCGACGTTGTGTTAGGTGTGGTTCGCCTTGGTGTGAAAGAACTCGGTATTTAGCTTTTCCGCCATAAGGAGATTGGTGTAGTGTTTACGAACTCTCGAGTAGGTGACTCGGGGAGTGGAGTAGGGTAAGGAAGGTGTCCTTGTGGCCGAACCACTATAAATACTTGTCGTGGTGATGTGCTTCTTACTCTTTATCTTTCATTACACGTTTATATATCTATCTATCAACGTCCATCATAAACAACCAAATAGATTGACATAAGTCGATCTAAATATTTAAAAGGAAGTTTTAAATTGGTAAAACTATTCAACCCCCTTCTAGTTTTCCACACATTACATTGTTTATTTTCTATGTGGTTGATGTCTATGTTTGTGATACATACTTGGTCTTTCATATAGTCATAAACTATTTAACACTTTACATATTATGACACGCTTGATCAAGAAAAATCAACCGGAATAATAATGGTGAAACTTGATTTATAATGAACCATTAATCTTGCGAGAATCTTATGTGATATTAAGGGTTGGCCTTACATGCCGTGTCGTTAAATGCATCCTCGCGTCGAGATTAGCAAATGCAATGGTTTATACTATATTTGATACAAAAGTTTTAAGTTTGAAATGGAAGCGTATTCACCCCCTCTCCATTTTCACAATTGGTATCGAGCGGGTTGGCTCTAGTTTTAAAACAAATGGTTTTCAAAGCAGTAAGGTCCTTGTATCAAATTTTTAGTGAAGTCAAGCATAATATGAAAAGTGTTTTGTTGATTTTATTTTCTTTGAAGTTTTGTTGTTAGATATCTTGTTAATCAAGCTTGAATGAAGGTAAAATGGATAATATAACTTTACTAAAAGTCTACAAAGGTTAAACCTTTTCGTCGAGGTCAAAACGTGCATTTTGTAATTACGTATACGATCCGCGGATCCTCAGTTACCGGACGGATCCTCGAGCAAGGGATCCGTGGTACGAAGACGATTTTGTCTAAATTTCAAAAATTCATAACTAATTAACCGTAAGTCGTTGAAGTCGTGCCACCTATCGTTTTAAAGGTATTTGAGTCTACTTTCATTTAAAAATGATTTCATAAACTGATTCAAAACAAAAATTTATAGAATCATTGATTTATAATAGAAAGTCATTTTTCGGTCATAACTTTTGCACAAACTTTTGATCTAATTGGAGGCGGATGTTTTCGTCTTTGAATAACACTGGGTCCTCTTTTGAAATTAAGGTTTTGATCATGTTTATAAAATAAAATAATCAATCTTGGTATACATGTTTAACACAAAGCGATGAAAAGAACTTTCGTATGCTATGCTAAATGATAAATTGTCTTCCTTGCATTACTTGATTATTTGCTTATCTCAAATAGCTTTTGTGCTTGTTTGATTGAATAACATATGTGGGTTTCTTACCTTGCTATTCATTCTCTTGCTTGTCGAGTTAGTAATTTTCTACTAATCAATGTGCTACTTGAAGGTGTTTGGGATAACATCTAGTTGTGTCGAAAATGTTAGTTTTTTAAGTTGAAAAGTGTTTAAAACATATAACACACTAAACGGATTTTTGATTGAGTTTGTCATGTGTGCAACATAAATGTCTTATGTGCTTATATGATTTATTGATTTCATATTTTCTTGTATCGTTTTCTAAAAACAACAAGAATGTACATCGGATCATAACCAACACTTATGTTGATAATGTACTCTCCCGTTTTTTTTTCTTTGCATGATCGCTCTCCAAGCTTTATAGTATGATTAACAACTTGATTATTTCATCTGATATACTCAAGTAAATTATTTTGCAACGCAAATATAATTGTTCATATCCGAAAGTCCAAACTCAAGTTTTCCAATAACATATGTTGAACTAGCTCATCCAACTATCTTTTTGTTCACCATATGGACAACTTTTAATTTTTTGACACCTTCGTCACCTTAGTTATTTCAAGTATAATATTAATAAAAATGAAGCAAAGTATCATCATTGTTTCCTTGATAGAAGTTGGGTATATGGAATCGCCCGTAAAAATGGTCGTGTTTAACCGTAATTGAGCACCGCTAGTAATAGTCTCATATGCATTCTCTCACTTGAGAAATTTATACTCCTATGTTTTCCTAAAGTAAGTTTACAATGGAAATACTTTGCATTGTCTTAGGATTACTAATCAAACAAGTTGTAAAATTAATTTTCCTTTTAGTTAATCACAACCACTTGCCTCATCAAGCAATTATCTTGCTTTGATCGAGAAGAGCTACATGACTTCATGGACGATGTTCATTATATGCTAATCACCATCCGTAATGACTAGATTATCCTAAACTAGCACCTAACAACTCTTTTGTCTTGAACACCATCATGTGCTCTTTTCTTTCTAGACACATACCTTTCATGTCATTGTTAGTGTAAATGATTTACTAATCTAGACCGCAAATCTATTTTGGGATTCTTGAATAGTACTTGTTAAGTTTGCTAAACCTTTGTGTTATTTGTGAGCTCGATCTCATTTGTTGCCTATATGTGATCTCTACATGCTCTCATTGCTTTGCTTAACGATGTATACATGTATGCTTGTTTGTAGAAACAATTTGTTTCATAATTTGAAACATAGAGCAAAATTTTGCAACTATTTTGTTAAGTAAATTTGTCTCGAGCGCGGATCCCTTAGATGTTACTAGACGGATCCTCAAGTGATGGATCTGTTGGATCGGGTGACGAAGTTCCTTTTGCCTCCTTGCATCAATCCAACATTCTAGACCTTATTGGACTAGTTAAACATGCTACATTAGGATCACTTAAACTTTCCTTAGGCTCAGTTGATCTCACATTCACTCATGGATGACTTAGGATCAAATTCGAAGTATTTTTTGATTTATCATTACTTCAAAACTCACCATCTTTCCGCTCCAATGTTTACACATTGTTTCTCTCATCTCAAAACACCTAGTTTGATATTTTCTCAATTTAGCAAATTGATTTTAGTCATCCTTACCTCAAAATAAGCCAAAACTAGTTTTCATTTCTTATAATTTTAAGGAATTTTCCAAATCTCTTAAGTCATCATCGATCTCAAGAATCATTTAACACCACTTGACACTCTCAAATTTCTTAGTGTCATCTTTGATCATCCACTGGTGCTCATAAAGCCCCGTTTCCCATAAAAGGCAATCATTAGCTACCATCAATCATTCTCTCTTGATCATTCAAGTCCATCTTCATATAAAACACTTAATAGACTGAGTAACTTAGGATATGTAGGTGCTAGACATTGCTAGAACCCAATCACCTCTTTTTCACCTCATCTGTTAGCCGGATCCCTAGACTTAAGCTAGCCGGATCCCTCTAGTGAGGGAACCGGAGGAACCGTGGAACAGTAGGTACATTATCTCTTTAGATAATCATTTCAAATTTCATTTTTCCACACAAGCACTTGTTCAACACTTAGGATTATCAGTTTCTTATATGTTTATAAATGAGTTGCATTTATATGATTCTTTACGTGTTCTTTCTTTTCGTTTCATGATTTTATGTGAACAATTTATCCATTTGTATAAATGTTTTTCTTTTGTACTAACTCTTTTGGATTCTTGTAGGATGACAATAGTCGATTTCATCATCAAGTCAGGTTGTGCTCATTCGCACATATTTTTTTTATTCCTAATCTTGCATCATCCTAACCATATTACTCCACTTTTATCACTACTCACAAAGTCATCATGTCTACCACCTCTATTGAGTCATCAACCAAGTCAAAGATTCACCTTGATACCTTTCATCACCTCTACCACAACTTCCATACATCTAAGTCAAAATGATGATTTCTATCATTATCACCGTGTCCAAGGTCTAGTTCATGAACTACGTGATGAAGTATGTCTCATGTTCTTCCACATCCTACTTGTGTCAACCATAACCTCAAACCACAAGCTACTTGTGTCAACCACATCCTACAAAGCGTCTCACTACCACTACAATTCATGGTCACTCAACCATCCTTCACAAACATCTATGTTGTCAATAGCCAAGTGAATTTCGTAATGAAATGCGTCTCATCCCTAAGCATATTTTTCTCTTACCTTGAACAAACCTTACAACCTTTAAACCAACCATGATGATGCAAGTAGTAGGATTATTCTCTTTTGACACTAATCCTTTCTTTGTAGGTTCATATATATACACTTTGATGTGTATGGGATTCTAAATCATTTATGGACGAATTTTACACTAATTTTTTGTAGGTTCTTCTTGACGCCTCAAGCTAGGGGAGCTTCAGTCGAGCATTTATAAAGTGCATCATATGACTTACTCGTCAAAGATGAATATAATTTTGCACTAACTTTTTGTTTTGTAGATTTTCAAACACACTAGGAGAACTTGAGCGCTCTCAATAAAGGGAGTTTTTCGTCAAAGCAAAAACATTGAAAATTTTGCAATAATTTCATCTTAGTCTTCCTAAAATACTTGACGCCTTTAACAAGGGGAGCAACCGTCAAGGGGAGCATGCACATTCATTCTTCAAAATTCCTTTATGTTTCAACAAAGGAGATTTCTTTCTCATCATATATTTTTCCTTTTCTTTTCTTCTTAACACTAACCTTGATGTAGGTTAAGCCTCAAAAATTTGATCCATTGAGCCGTTGGCAATAATGGTTATAATTCAAAGGATATTTCTATTTTTTTGTGTGTGATTCTCTAGGTTCCTCTTAAAGGCGAGATCACTACCTTTTTAAGACGTGCAAGCTCAAGGTCATGAGTTGCTAAGCTTCGTCATTAGTGTTTCGTGTTAAAGGTATTGGCGTGGTGTGCCAATTGGAGCAATAAGGTATTTTCATTTTAACTTCACTAGGGATGATGCAAACTCGCCATTCTTGGGAGAAATTAAGTTTAAAGGACACACCCATTTTGTTTCGACAAAGGGGAGAAGAGTGTAAACGGAGAAGGTAATGGATAGGAATGCGGACACAGTAACTTTGACATTTTACTTATCTATTACGTTTACATATATTTTGTCATCATCAAAAAGGAGGAGATTGTTAGTTCTATACATTCTCATTTATTTTGTTGATGACAAACATGTAACTTGTAATGCATAACGTAAAATGTATAAGTTACTTGTAATTATATATATTGTCTCAACACCTCTCGACGACTCAAGTTCCTGTATGCTACAACACAGGTTCGTACATGTTTGTTATGTCGCGTTATGATCAAACCCCCAACAAACCATTAAAACATGTTTAGTTAAATAGTTTATGTATAACAACTAGTGTTTACATATTGGGTAAATATATACATAACTAGTATGTATTATAATGGGTAATATAAATGGGTAAAAGCTTAAGTATTTGACCCATTGACCAAATACATTGAATGTAGTTGGATAAAACCCAAAGTCTAAAAACATTGTACCTTGGTGGGCACTCATAACCCATTTGACTAGATACATTGCATCCATTAGATACATTGTATCTAATCTAATACCCATGGATCAACCTATAACCCATGACCCATGACCCAAAACCCATGGGTAAAAGGGAGCGTCCCACGGATCCCCAGTAATACACTGGATGGATCCCTCAAGGGAGGGATCCGTGGGATCCCGGGAACAGTGGCTAGTTTTCCTCTATAAATAGTGAGCCATTTCTTCATTGTTTCATACACCTTCACACATAGTTTCTCTCCACCATTTCTAGGATATTTAGATCATTAGGAAACATGTAAACCACCCTCATCTCATATGATCATAATGCTTCTAACTCTCATTTGTTGTAAGCATACTCCCGAGTGATCCTCCAAAGCAAGCTTAGAGATCTTGCTTCCTTACCTCTTGAAGTGATCACCTATCACAAGATACAAGCACATGAAGATCTTCTACAACAAGCTTGGGAAACTTGTCATCTTCATTCATAGAAGACTAACTACATCATGCTTTGGGTTCTTGATGTTTAGTTTAGATTTCATATCCATTAGACACGTTGTCTTGGATATTGTCTAGTATCATATTCTTGTATCTATGACTAGACTAGATGCTTTATGTGTTTGTGCCATAAAAACAAGGTTTGTTATGTTGGGCCACAAAACATAACGGTGTCATAGATGTGTCAAAGGCATTAGTGAAGAGTGGCGAAGATCCGTGTTGAAGGCATTAGTGAAAGGTCTTTGAAGGATCGTGTCAATGGCAATAGTGAAAGATGCCTAGGGTGTACATTCGATATGGTGTGTTTGATGTACAAGATAGAGTAGTATTGGATCCAAGGATATTGATATCCTTGATGGTGTTGTAATAAGGAGTTGGTCTCCTTTGGAGTATAGGTGTAGTGTTGGGTAGTAGTTCCTCCTTTGTAATGGAACTCGGTGCTTAGCCTAGCACCGAATAAAGGTAAGCGATGTTGTGATAGGATTAGTTCTCCTTGGGTGGAAGAACTCGGTGGTTATCCTAGCACCGTATAAAGGGTAAGCGACGTGTGGTAGGTGTGGTTCACCTTGGTGTGAAAGAACTCGGTATTTAGCTTTGTGGGAAAAGGTGTAAGCGGCGTTGTGAAGGCTTCTCCGCCATAAGGAGTTGGTGTAGTGATTACGAACTCGAGTAGGTGACTTGGGGAGTGGAGTAGGGCAAGGAAGGTGTCCTTGTAGCGAACCACTATAAATCCTCGTGTTGGTTTATCTATCATTTACTTATCGCTTACGTTTATTCTTGCATTACATTGTTTATTTTCTATGTGGTTGATGTCTATGTTTGTGATGCATACTTGGTCTTTCATATAGTCATAAACTATATTTAACACTTTACATATTACGACACGCTTGATCAAGAAAATCAACCGGTATAATAATGGTGAAACTTGATTTATAATGAACCATTAATCTTGCGGAATCTTATGTGATATTAAGGGTTGGCCTTACATGCCGTGTCGTTAAATGCATCCTCGCGTCGAGATTAGCAAATGCAATGGTTTATACTATATTTTATACAAAAGTTTTAAGTTTGAAACGGAAACGTATTCACCCCCCCCCCCTCTACGTTTTCACAACAATTTTACTCTCATCATCTTTATTGAATTCAAGAAATGCATTTAATTTGTATTAACAATGTTAATTATTTGATTTAGAATATCTTAGAAAACAATGGGGTAACAAATTATGATAAACCCATTTGAACCCAACTCTTAAAGATGAAAAAATTGTAATCCTAGAAATTAAGGAATTATATTAACAATGTAGTGAAGATTATACTTACACAAGAGATTGTTATGCTTGAGGGAAATGATGAAATTGCTCCTGTGAACAGTAATTGGGTTTTTGTTCGTGAGTCTTTTAAGGGAAGTGGTTGTGGAACTTCCACGGTGATCATTCTTAACTTATGCTATCTTACATTGCACGGATCCCCGGATCCCTCTCATTGGGATCCGGCTAGTATAAGCTCGGGGATCCGGCATGACGACAAAAATCGACAAGCATTCCTTAATAACTTTGGTTTGGGAGTTCTAAAACGCCTAGAGTTTGATATTTAAGTTCAATAACTTGTGATTTGAGTTTTGACGGTTTAATACTAATTCTATTTGACGTGGTTCCTTTTTTAAGAATTAGTCACAATTCTTGGGAGGTTTATCAAAGATTATGATAAAATCCCATTTTATCATAATATAAGAAGTTTTACATGGAATTTCATTGACATAGATGAAGTGTCAATAATTCCTTTGTGATGGATAATGATTAAGGCTATCGAATAACCAAGATATCATTATTACAAGTTAGTAGTGTAGTCTATACAAATCAATCAAAGAATACTATTCTTGATGATGGCTTTGATATAGATGAAATGCTTTGTGATCTTCTTGGAATCTTGATTCATGTGAGAAGATCAATGCTAAACATTCTTTTCGCGAAAGGAAATATTTAGATAGTTTCTTCATGATCTTCTTGGTAGGCCCAAATCCAAGTATGGAGAATACTTAACAAGGAAAGTGTTAGAACATTTTATCATTGTCCAAAAATAAACATTATAATGATTTTTAAAACATGACTTTGAAAAAAAAAATCCTTCTTTGTAGTTTTCAAACATACACGGATCGTATCAAGTTTTTAAAGTACAACATACTTTAAGAAACTTGGTAACAAAGCTCTGATGCCAATTGTGGAAAACTAGAAGGGGGGTTGAATAGTTTTACCAATTAAAACTTCGTTTTAAAACATGTAGATCGACTTATGTCAATCTATTTGGATGTGTATGTTGGACGTTGATAGATAGATATAAAAGTGTAATGAAAGATAAAGAGTAAGGAGCACATAACCACGACACGAGTATTTATAGTGGTTCGGCTACAAGGACACCTTCCTTGCCCTATTCCACTCCCCGAGTCACCTACTCGAGAGTTCGTAATCACTACACAACACCAACTTCTTATGGCGGAGAAGCCTTCACAACGTCGCCTACTCTTTTTCCGGTACTAGGCTAACCACCGGGTTCTTTCACTCCAAGGTGAACCACACCTACCACAACGTCGCCTACCCTTTATCCGGTACTAGGCTAGATACCGAGTTCCATTACAATGGAGGAACTACTACCCAACACTACACAACACCTAATCCCAAAGGAGACCAGCTCCTTATTACAACACCATCAAGGATATCACCATCCTTGAATATAAACTATCACTATATGTATAACGATGCACCTCATCGATTATACGACCTAGGCATTCTTCACTAATACCACTTGATTTGATTCCTATGCATCCTTCACTAATGCCTTTGACACAACGCTTGGCACCTTTCACTAATGCCTTCGTCTTGACACATTTAGCATTCTTCACTAATGCTTTTGACACGGACGTTAAGCACCTTTCACTAATGCTTTCATCTTGACTCTTTCGGCATCCTTCACTAATGCCTTCAACACAACACATCTACGGAGGAAGAAAGAACTATCAACAAGAGAACCTTAGTAGTCTTGATGATGACGAAGCATGGCAACTCATGGACTTGAGCTTGCTTGACTTCAAGAAGTGGTGATCTCGCCTTTAAGAGGAACCTAGAGAATCACAAAAAAACAAAAGACAAACTACATAGAAAGATATCTTAAGATCAGTGGTTAGAGAGTTACAATACTTGGGGAAAGTATGTGTGAGAGTGGCAAGATAAAAGGAAGAAATGGCTCACTATTTATAGAGGAGAAATGCTTACTGTTCCCCGGATCTCACGAATCCCTCCCACAAGGGATCCGTCAAGCGTAAAGCTAGGGATCCGTGGGACGCTCATCTTTGCCCATGGGTATTTTGGTTATGGGTCATGGGTCATGGGTTATGGGTTGATCCATGGTTCTTTTATTAGATACAATGTATCTTATGAGTGCAATGTACCTAGTCAAATGGGTATGGGTCAATACCATGGGTTATGGGTTGATTCATGGGTTGTAGTTTTTACCCATTTATACTATATATTTAGTTATGTATATATTTGCCCAATATGTAAACACTAGTTGTTGTACATATATATTACTAAATCATAAAATCACTTATGCTTGTTTTAGTGTTTTATGTGAAAACGTAAGTGTGTTAGAAAACTATTGGCTCAAACTATTTACGTATTTTATTTGTTTTGTTAAAATGATTTTACGTTTGTTATCGACAAAACATTAGAAGATCGTAAAATATAAATAAATGTTTTTACGGCTTATTTGTATTAACAGAACGCTTGAGCTTTCATACTCGGTTAGGATATTTAGGATCAACAAAACCCTCAGGATGCTCCATATAGACCTCTTCGTAAAGATGTCCATTGAGGAAGACGGTTTTTACATCCATTTGCCAAATCTCATAATCATAGAATGCAACTATGGCTATAAGAATCCTTATAGTAATGTCTTTAATAGGAGAAAAGGTCTCTTCATAATCAATCTCGTAGGTTTGAATGAAGCCCTTGCTATGAGACGAGCTTTAAAGGTGTATACTTTACCATCCATGTCATTTTTCTTTTGAAAAGCCACTTGTCGCCAACTGTTTTACGATTAGGAGGAAGCTCAACTAAAACCCAGACGTCATTGTCTTTCCTGGATTGCATTTCCACATTCATCACATCAAGCCATTTCTTAGATTTAGAATCCAACAATGCAGCTTTATAGTTATTGGGTTCACCAAGATCCCCTAACTCATGTTCCTCAACATCAATGTATAAGCACATTCGATCAGGAGTACGGCGTGTCCTAGCAGACTTACGAATTGGAATGATATCACTTTGAGGTTCATCAATTTCTTGATCATCCTCATCATGATGTAAGCTAGTATTTGCAGAAGAATTTGTATCTTCATCTTGAATAATTTCAAGATCTTTTAGACTCCCACTTGCTTCTTGATCCAAGAGATTATTCTCAAAGAACTCAGCATTTCGAGCAACAATAATTTTGTTCTCTAATGGAAGGTATAAAGAATATCTCATTGTTTCCTTTGGGTATCCTACGAAGATACACTTAATAGATATGGGTTCAAGTTTGTCAGGTTTGGTAAGTGTATCATGCTTAAAAAGTGCCTCATAACCCCAGACTTTTAAGTAAGACAACTTAGAGGCTTGCCCATGCCATACCTCGTATGGTTTCTTATCAACCTTTTTAGTTGGAACCATATTGAGAATGCGTGCAGCAGACTCAAGGGCATAATCCCAAAAGAACTTTGGAAGAGTAGTTTGACTCATCATGAAGCGAACCATGTCTAGAAGTGTTCGATTTCTCTTCTCAGACACACCATTATGTTGTGGAGTGTAAGGTGGAGTGCGATGGGCAATAATCCCATGCTCTTTTAGATGATCCAAAAACTATTGACTCATATATTCACCCCCACAATCAGAACGTAGTGACTTAATAGTCTTCCCGAGTTGGTTATCTACTTCCTTTTGAAACACCTTAAATGTTTTAAACACTTCACGTTTATGTTTCAACAAGTAAACATAACCATCTCGACTATAGTCGTCGATAAAAGTGATCAAGTAACTTGCTCCTTGTCTTGACACAACTCTAAATGGGCCACATACATCCATGTGTATTAGTCCAAGTAGATCCTTAGCCCTTTCCACTTTATGTGAATAGGGTTTCCTTGCCATCTTACCAGACATGCATGAAACACATTTTTCAAAAGACTTAATGTCAGTTGAATTGAGAAGTCCATCATCTTGCAACTTCTCCATGCATTTCTTGCTAATGTGTCCAAGACGACAGTGCCACAAGAGAGTAGAGTCCAAGGCAGACTTGGCTCTTTTATTTATAACATCAAACATAAAACTACTATTTGTATTAGAACAAGACATATCAACTTCATAAATACCATCCCGTGGGATAGCAGTAAAATAAACAAAATAAACAACGTTATTTCTAGAAACTGAAATTGCATTATTCGATTCAAAACGATTAACAAAACTATCGTCATACAAACAAGAAATCGAAATAATTCCTCTAGTAATAGAGGAAGCATAATAACAATTGCTCAAAATAACTACTAATCTACTAGGGAGACATAAATGAAAACACCAATAGCTTCAACTCTTGCTCGTTGACCATTGCCAACGATGACTTAAAGCTCCCGGCCCGACTTCCTACTTCCTCCGAGACCCCGAGTAGTATTACATATGTGAGTACCACAACCCGTGTCATATACCCAAGATGTACTAGGAAAAGAATAGAGTTCTATAGTGAAAATACCTTAAGAGCTAGTCGCTAGAGACCGCTTCTTCTTTTCATCAACTCTGCGAGATACATGGGACAATTCCTTTTCCAATGACCTACTTCACCACATTGGTGGCGATTCGGCGTCCTTAGCAATATTATCCTTCTTGGGTAATGGAGGAATCTTAGGCTTGGGGACATAAGGTAGTTTATGCTCGGGAGCATAAGCCGACTTATACTTGCCCTTCCTTGATTCCCTTCGCAACCTTAAACGATTTTTTCCCATGGTTTTTCGGACCTTTCCGAACGTATATTATGTAGTGCAGTGCAACATCTTTCTTTAGTGGCGCTGCTCATGTTGTTTAAGCATAGCATGTAACTTATTTTACTTTTCCCCATGTTGTGCATATTAAAGTTTTGCACAAAGTTCACATACTCTGTAGAGAGACCAATTAAGATCAAACTAACTCCATAGTTTAGAGTAACAGGGTGACCGAGATGTTCCAAGTTGTCAATATAGCTCTTCATCTTGAGAACATATGAGCTAACTGATTGACCTTCTTCTTGCTTGCACGCGTGAAATTCTTGCTTGGTTTGAAAAAGTTCATGTTCTCCCTGTTGGGCAAACATTGACTTCACTCGTAGCATGTCATAAGCACCAAGATGAGTTAGATTTCGTTGGATCTCTAACTTCATGGTCATGAGCATAAAGGCAGCTATGTCCTTTGACCCCTTAACCCAAGCAGTGTGAGCTGCAAGAGCCTCGGGAGGGACAAGGTGGCCAGGAGTTGCAGTAGGAATGGGATGCTCCAAATAATTTTCTTTATCTTCAGCTAACAGGATAATGCGAAGCTGGTGATATCAGTCAATGAAGTTAGGTCCAGTGAGTTTTTGTTTCTCAAAAAACTCCTGAGTACCGAATTATTTCTGACTGAGATAGTCATCTACAATTTATAAAAGTTCAAATAATTAGTATTTTTGATAATTAACTTCTTAAAAGAATTAACTACCTAATTAATTACTAATAAGACTAAGATCCATCTTGACCTCCCAATTATTACCAAATGTCTGACCAATGTGTAAACAAGTATGGCAAGAGGTAAGCGACGAACGTTAATTGCATAATGCAACTCTTAGACTTTATGAGACTGATCAAGGCATTAGTAAACAAGTAATAATGTCAAAGAGTATGTTTAGTCTCATCTTATGCCTCGGGTCCAAGGTCTGACCAAGCATACTCGAAATAAGTCGACCAAGTAAGAACTTGCAAATATCACCAAAATTCTGACTAATGAGCAAAATTCGCCATGGGTTGGAATGGCCTTAAGGTCTGACCAAAGAGGTCAAGCCAAATGAACGTGTTCTTAGTTGGTTGACATAGACTTAAAAATTTCACATAAGGTATTCACATAAATGTGTTAAAATCGTGTACAAAGAAGCATGCAAAACCACTTTGTAACACTTATTTTAAAAACTTTTAGAAAGGATACTGTAGTGATCATTATGGTTCATGGTAGCTCCAATCGAACTCGCAGGGAGGTGGAGGACCAGGTCAGCGTGAGGAAATAACCGGAAATCCTTTAGGTGTGACTGTGCGCACCTCCTTAAACCCCCTTTATAGTTTGTTCTAGTGGGTGAGCCGTACATCCCAAGTGTCCATAGCGTCTAGTTTTTAATTTCATGAAAACCTTGTTTCAATAGTTTAGGTCACTTAATTTTACAAAAACAATTTTCCACGAACCAAATAGCAGGTCACAATGAGCATGGTATTTTAGGCGTGTAAATTAAGACCATTATTAATGTCATGGTTTGGATATGTATTATTCCATATTGCATACAATTAAGTGTGTAAAACATGTAATAATTATGCACATAATGAATCACAACCATATAAACAAAATATTAATAAACACATATTGATCCGAGTTCCTCATGAGTCTTCCCAAAAGGAGAACCATAAGACCCTCACTAGGTTTTCATCAGTGCCTAGATTGCCACATGCATAAAAAATATGATTGCGTAGGTCTTTTGGCACGAAAACACACATAAAATAATCATGGCAAATTAAACTAATTAACGTTTAATTATGCAATTTTATGTATCTAATTAACCGTTAATTCAATTTGTTTGTGTCTAGGTATTTTTTTATTAATTAATGACAAATATTGCATAATAGTTTTCAAAACAAATAACTAATTAGATTTCATGCAGCCCTTTTGCGTGTTTATGAAAAAGTGTAACCCATAATCATAAAAACGAGTTGACTCGTGATGCCACTGTTGGGATTCTATAATCATGTTAACCATTTAACACTACGAGTACGCAGCAGAATATGGATCTAGTTTAAGCAATTAGATTAACACGTATAATAAAAAAAGAGAATATAAAAGGAAACAAGAATAAAAAAAGAGAATATAAAAAGAAACAAGAAAACTAACCCTCGTAGTCACCCACAAGTTATCAATAAAGAAACTAAGTAATCAACACGAATACCTCTACGAATGCTCACACAAACACGTAACCCGAATACGCCCGATATGCTAGTCGTGTCATGTTTACCATAACAACCTTTGCATAAGCTCAAAACCTCGAACTAAACTGAAAACAAGCAACTATTTGAATGTCCGAGATCAAACAAAACCCTAGAACCAAACACCCTTTCTGTCCGAGATCGCCAAACAACCCGAGAACCAAAGTGTCCTTTTGTCCGATATCGGATAAAAGAGTATCGTATGGTTTCCTTTTTTGTCCCACGTTAACAACAGACAACCCACCTTCTTGGCAACTCAAATCGACTAGGATGCACCAAGAAACAACAACTACAAAACCCCTAGAACTTTATTGGATCGAATGGATGCGATTAGGGTTTCAATGAACAAACCCTAATCGGATAATAATTCCGATCGGGTTATGCAACAAAGTGGTGATGAATCGGTTGATTTCTGTTGTGAAAGTGTGTGTGTAAGTCGTGTAGAGAATGACCTAGGGTAGGGGATTATATAGCCTTAAAACCCTAGGTAGCTTGGGCTTTAACTTGTGCTCCAAGTTTAAGCTTTCTTTCCTTTTCCCACACAAATACCTTTAGGCCGAAACCCATCCAAACACACCTCTATGGACCGGCCAAATATGGGCTTGGTTTGGTTGAATCCGGTCCTAATTCATTCCGGGTCAAATACGGGTCAAGTTTGAACTTTAAACGTGAAAACGTACTCTAGTGTTTTACGTGTGTGCCCCCAATAGGCTCACACACCTTTAGCGTATTTAAGCTATCCAACTCATAATCCAACAGAAGGTATGTGACTGTTAAATTTGTTGTGTGAGAAGATAAGACATGAAAAGATCAAAATACCCTCACGTACAAGGTATATGGGGCGAGTTAACATACATTAACTAACGAGCGTTAGTCAAAAGGACCTTAGAGAATGCAAAAATTGAAGAGTAAGGACCTTGGCCGTATTTTTTTGAAAACTCTTCGCGTATATTGGGTACAAATAAAAGGACGAATGGCATATTTTACTATCAAATTTATAATGCAAATTGCTATGCAATAAGTTTTGACATATAAAATATAGACTATCATTTTCATGACATTAGAAGTATATTGGCTCGCTAAGCTATGAGATGCAAATCAGTGGGTCTTGATTTGGCTTCAATCATTTTCACGTAAACATGTTATTGTGTAGACAATAGCAAAGAAAGAAATTGCTAGGAAGCTAACTAAATGCTAGTTGAATGTGTATGATAATGCTAGCTATTGACTTGACCATTTACTTTAAATCATGTGGTACCTAAATGCCTTGACTAGTTATTACAACTTATTAGCCATGCAAAAAGAAATTATCATAAAAAGATATTATACTTGTCAAAAATCATCTTTAGACTAATGATCTTTAGACTAATGGATTGAGAAAAAAAAAAACCTTTTGTGTACATTAATGTTGACAAAAAAATATTCCGTGATGACTATTTTACATGTGGATTTTCGAAAATTTCATCCACCGTCCCTAGGGTAAATTAAATAAATGGTTCATGTGGTTTAGCGAAAATTGCATCCACAGTCCCTAATATATTTTTTGGATCTGTTAGGTTCTTATATACGTTTTTTCTACGTTTTAGTCCGTTTTTATACGTTTTCACCCGTTTTTGTACGTTTTTTTAAGTTTTCGTCCGTATTTTTTCGAAACGTTTTATTCGATTTTTTTTTAAACTTTTTTTCGGCACATGTGAAATTTTTTTTGTCACAAGTGAAATTTTTTATCGGAAAAAAATATTATTAGAAAATATTATGAAACAAAAATTCAAAAAAAAAATTCACATGTCACGAAAATAAAATTATAAAGAAAATTATTTCAGGAAAAAAAATTCGACAAAAAAATTACCAAAAAAATTTTTCAAAAGAATTTCGAAAAAAATTGGAAAAAATAAGGACGGTGGAGCCATACTACTTACATAAAAGACAAAGTGTCAACATTAGTCTTCACAAAAGTTTTTTTTTTCACTACTTTAAAGAGTAATTTTTGACAAGTATAATATTCTTTTATGGTATTATAGTACTATATATAAGGAAGAAACTTATTAAAAATTTTAAAAGCTAAAACTAGGAAACAAAAGGAAATGTTTAAAACAAATGCTTCTAAAAAAGAAATGTTTAAAACAAATGCTTAGAAACAATTAATACACATCGAAAATTGGGTTGACCCGGGATGCTTCAAACCCGGCGGTTTAACGCGGGACGCTTCAAACCCGGTGAGTTGATTCGGTTTAATTTGACCATTTTTTTGACTCAACCCGTCAGGTTGACCCGTTTTTCGACCAGGACGGTTCTACCGGTTGAACCACCCGGGTCACACCGGGTTTCAAAACATTATGTTTAATCCCAAATCCTCAAACTTTTATTATTTTTCGTTTATAACTCATAAACTTTTTTTTATTACTAAACTATCTGCCACTATAAAATCATGTTGCTATGCATGGGTACTCGTCTTGTTTTATGACAAAAAATCATTTAGTTCGGTAGAATTCAATTATCAAATTTAAAATTTCTTCGAAAACTATTGTTCGCCGAAAATTTTATTACAAATTACTTGTCATCGCAACATATGAATACCTTACTATTTTTTTTAATTATAAGTCCAATACATTTTCGAATTATTGTCCATTCAAATGTATCAAACTTATAACTAGCTAATACACAAATTATAATAAGTTAAATTTTTTGACATGAAGACACTCATTCTCTTGCCTTGAAAAAATCAATTTTCTAGGATTTTCGCATTTAGTATAAATATAAAGGCTTAATTCTAAAATATTTTTTGCTCGTCTTGTTATTTTTATGTCAATGGTTAAGACATGCATTTTTAACCATGGAACAAGCCAATAGATATTTAACATGAACATATATAGAGTAATGTTCCTAGGCATCATAAGCGTCCTCCACCTCCGGATAATTATAGTTTGTAGGGGAATTTACATACATTTCTATATACACATCATTATTTACATATTTTTCAAAACCTTGCTTTTATAGCCTTGTATATCATGCATTAAAAATTTGTGTTTGAGAAAATATGTAAATATTGGTGTGTACATGAGGATGTATGTAAATCCTCCTAGTTTGTAAACTACCCTAAAAACAAATTTTGAATGGGTGTTTGAAAAATGTTCTTTTCACACTAATCGTTTCAGGTAAGATAAGTTATATATGATTTTATGATAATATAAGCAATTACTAAGAACCTTAACCAGGTTATATATGTTTAGAGTGGCTCTGATACTATTGTAGGGTTTTGATGGTCATCTGCATAGCTAAAACATGCATAAGGTTTTTGGAAAAAACCCTAATCGTCCTTGTGGTGTGATCGACCCAAAGGGATAAACCCTTTAGGGTTTCAGCCGAGTAAAGTCGACTTCGGGTGTCAACCAAAAGGGTTTTGACCCTTTTGGTTTTTCTTGGTCGATCTCATGAAAAGAGATAGGGAAAGAACTTTAGGGTTTTCTTTGGAGTTATGAATTCTATAGAAAGCCTTGGTATTTACAGGATAACAGGGAGAGTTCTAAAAGGATTCTAACCACCTTAAATTTAGTAAAAAGTGAAGCACGCCCTTTGAAGAGGTGGTTCGGCCGATCCCTTCTCCTAAAGGATTCAGGTTTCGCTTTTTGTCATTATTAACCCCTTAATATTTATCTCCGATAAATATTATTAACTGGTTAATAATTATTTACTCTTTTAGTGAAAATAACGCCTTACTTTTATTTCCTCTTCTATTCTGAAATCATTTTGTAACTCATTTCTTAATTCCGCTTAACTATTCCCATTTAGTGTGCACAGGTGTGACCTTTGGCATTTTCATGAAGACAAGTGTGAAAGACGTTGTGTTATTTGCACACAAACCCTTCAACATCTTTTATTGCAAGACACTTCTACATACTTTCGACGAACTTTTTTTTCGACCTTTTTTTTGTGGGTGTTGAACTTTACGTCTGAAAAAATCACATGTGACTTGTTATTCTAAATTTCATGTGATTTTATGAAATCACACATGATTCCTAACATACAATAGTAAGTGTGTGGGGGATATAAATGACATTTGACTAGTAAAAAGTGTAATTATTACACACTTCCAAAATTACGTGGACTTTATAATGGACACTTATTTTGAAACGGAGCGAGTACTAGCACGCATATGCATGGTGTAAAATAAAACTTTGACTCGTCTTTCTATAAACCTGAGTTTAACATATTATGATTTGTTCCGAGTTCGAATAGAGTTCGAGATTGAATTATTCGTGAAAAGCTTGATACATGCACAACTCTAGTTATAGCGATACGTCTGGTATGTCCTAAATGCGCACTTTACTGATATGTCTCGTATGTCATGAACTAGTCCAAACACTAGTTCTATTGTTCTAGCCCTGAAGCGCCCAAAGTCTAGCTTGAATAAATGCAACCTCTGCTCCCATATCTTCTTTCCAAATCTTTAGATTTCTTTACTACTTATTTTGTATTAATATCATTTTTTGTAATCACAATGAGCACATTAACTGTTATAAAAAGGTATTTATGGATAAATATGTGTTTTACACGAAAACCCGTTTGACCTATTTCCCAAACCAACCGGCCCTATGCGCTCATCTTTCCTAACGAAAAACACATCTACGATATAGGCCCCTTCTGAAACCTAATTATGCACGAACAATCTCAGGGTGGTTCAATTCTTAAAACAACTGAAGTGCTGATTGGTATCCATGGCATTGATCCTGAGAAAGACTTTTTTCTTTCCTTTCCCTTTGTTCGCTTTGCATTTAAGTACGCAATACTTGTTTTCTGACAAATATTTTATCCAAGAAGTTCTAGAAAGGGTTTTAAATCAACCCGTACGTTCAACATTTCACTCTGCGGTAAAATGGGTGGGTTAGGTAATGTGTCAAAATGGTTTAAGTTAAGCAAACACTTAGTTTTATATCGTCCTTTTCAGGTTGGGCAGATTCCTCTTCCGATGCTGTGTGCATTTCCCTCCCTGGTAAGATGATACAAAGTTACACACTCTTTCCATATGTAAGGAAGTAATTTGATCTAGTTTTGTTGCAGCTAATATCAAACTGACAAGAAGTCACTCAGTTTGAAAAAGTGCTTATCTTATGTTACACTTGTATATTTTACGCAACTGGAGCTTTTTATGATGGTAATCCTGAGTGTCTTACAGATTTGGAAAAACCAAAAACTATGGGTAGGATGCTTGAAATGGCTTAGCTAACAAAGCCTCAATCTTTCGGTGTGCTACTTCAGGTGTGCCCTTATGATAATTGCTTAAGTTTTATTGAAAGTGCTGCAAGTGACACCTAGCCAATTGCAGCAATTGTGACATTTGGGTTCCAAGAAACCAGTTTTGTTGAATATGCCGCATCAAACTGGAGACTGTATTTCAACTAAATCAAAATCGACCGCTGTTCGATTTGGTATTGACTCGAAACCAACCTCATATTAACCCCAAACAAAATTAGGCAAAAGGGTATCAAGAGTAACTGAAAGCCTCGTATTCACATTGGGAACTAGTTTTTTAACAAACAAATAATGCTATGATCTATGAATCTAAGAGCCTATAAAAACAAAACAACCTTATCAAATTTATAATGCAAATTGCTATGTAATAAGTTTTGACATGTAAAATACAGACTATCATTTTCATTAGACATTAGAAGTAGGGTCTTGTTTTGGCTTCATTCAAGTCTTATCAATCAATTTGACGGAAGTGTTTCACGTGCCTTGACTAGTTGTTTGCCAAATCTTGTCTTGTGTGGACAATAGCAAAGAAATAAATTGCAAGGAAGCTAACTAAATGCTGGTTGAATGTGCATGATAATGATAGCTATTGAGTTGACCATCTTCTTTAAATTATGTGGTACCGAAGTGCCTTGACTAGTTATTACAGCTTATATAAAATATGAAAAGCTATTAACCTCCTCGGAAAAACTTAGCCAAACTCCCTCTTATTTACCGTTCTACCTTTATTTATCAATTTTCTGTTCACCTTTTTTGTTGTTAGTAAATAATTAAGAAACAAGTAATAATTGTACAAAACAACATATTTGTGAGAAAAAATCATTTAGTTCGGTAGAATTCAATTATCAAATTTAAAATTTCTGAAAGTAACACACTGTTTTTGTTATCATATATGGAAAAGCATGAAACTCCTGTTGCAATCCAAGAGTATGATAGATAGTACATGCACATAGAAAAGATAATTTACCTGTGTTTGTATCGGTAGCTAAAACAGTCAAATTCATTGCCCCTCACACCTGCAAATTTGATCAACTCGGGTGTAGCTCTTAATTAATACACCAATATAATGGGTTCACTTGCAGTTGTTTCTGTAGATCCCGAGTATGGTCAGATGACTTCTGTATTGCACTGAAAGTGAAAAATTCAGTTGGTTTGACGGGTTGGGTACAGCTCAAAGCAGGTATGTTTGGGTTGACCGTCTTTCATAAGCTACCTCTTGAACCACGTTATCCGATCTTTGAACTCATCAATTAGAAGCTAGCCGATCAATCCGGTGTACTTCTCTCCGACGTATGTTGAATATCAAACATCTTTCAATAAAAACAAATCCTGTAAATCATTATAAAGTAAATCAATTCATTTATAACGACCACAATAAGCAATACTAATAATAATACAAAGTTGTAACTTTCATGAAACGAATGGAGTAAACATTCTCAGATTCAGAAGTATTTCAACATGGAGGATTATTTTATTAAGCATACAATATAAACTAATAAGTGTCTAGTTTGACTTTTTGGAGTCTTTTTTGTTCAACTTTTACCTTAAATATTTTTATTTGTGTTATATAATACTTGATAAATTATACCATTAAAAATACATTTAAACCCAATCTATTCATATATTTTGCATCAAGTATCATATAACACAAATAAAAGTTATTATGGTCAAAGTTGAACAAGAAAGACTCTAAAAAGTCAAACTGGACACTTATTTTGAAACGGAGGTAGTAACAATGTTGGTAGTCATTAACTCTTTTTCTCTACAAGAAGTTAGTTGCACAATGTTAAGGTAACCATATCCCTTCAATAGAATTTAAAGTAGAGTTCAAAGTCAATAGTTTGCCTAATTGTGAATACTTGACTAGTAAATTCGAAAGACCAAGGCCAAGGTTGAATTAAATTTTGGTGGAGTCTATGAAACAAATATAAATAACAGATCATAATT
This sequence comes from Chrysanthemum lavandulifolium, assembly GCA_022545495.1. Lineage (NCBI taxonomy): Eukaryota > Viridiplantae > Streptophyta > Magnoliopsida > Asterales > Asteraceae > Chrysanthemum > Chrysanthemum lavandulifolium. Next base: position 307,904,009 of record CM040241.1, on the reverse strand, counting down.
AAACAGATTTAGCAAATAAAAACCAAGCCATTTCTAAAAGTTGCTAGGGTTTTAATTTCATAGGCTCGACGGTCCATAATGAAATCCCAACTCTGCTTTCAGATATTCTTGTTACCCTTTTACCTGATCTTGTTTGGGGTTGATACAATTTTGGTTTCCGGCCAATGTCAAATAAACCACCAAACGATCTTGATCCAGTTGAAGAACGAACTCCAGTTCGAATCTTCACTTTCAACAAAGCTAGTGTCTTGGAAGCCAAATGCCACAGATTGCTGCTCATGGGGAGGTGTCACTTGCAGCATCGACGGTCAGGTTATTGGTCTAGACTTGAGCAACGAAATGATATCAGGTGGAATTAATGATTCCAGTGCTCTATTTGGTTTAAAGAATCTTGAAAGCTTGAATCTTGCTGCAAATAAGTTTAGCTTTATACCAATTTCTTCAAGATTTGGGAGTCTTGCAAGTTTGTCTTATATGAACTTGTCGAATTCGGGGTTTTCTGGTCAGGTTCCTGGAGAATTGTCACAGCTGACAAGGTTAGAAATTCTTGATCTCTCTGAGCCTTTCTCTTTTGGAGTTCGCTCATTGAGACTTGAGAAACCGAACCTATCCACGCTTGTTCAGAACCTCACACAGCTAAGAGGTCTTTATCTGGATAATGTAAATATATCCGCACAAAAGCTCGATTGGGGCCAGGGCTTATCATCATCTTTGCTGAATTTGGAAGTTTTAAGCTTGTCCAATTGTCAGCTTTCAGGCCCATTAGATGACTCCCTTGGGGAATTGCAGTCACTTTCTGTAATTCGTTTAGCTCTGAACAACCTAAGTTCTCCGGTTCCAGAATTTTTTGCAAATTTCAAGAATTTGACAGTTTTGAATCTTGCTTCTTGTAACTTAACTGGAAGGATCCCTGACAGCATATGCAATGCTACCTACCTAAGGGTTCTTGATTTAGCAAGAAATCGTTTGACTGGAACAATACCAAAGTGTTTGATAGAATTTGGTGGCAGTCTCAGGTTACTAGATTTGGCAAACAACCGTCTCACTGATCAAATCGAGGGAACGTTTCCAAGCACCTGCGGATTGAACATTCTAGACCTGCGTGGAAATTCTATGGAAGGGAAGATCTCAAGATCTCTTGTCAATTGCACGATGCTAGAGGTGTTAGATATTGGGAATAATAGGATGAACGACACTTATCCATGCTACTTGGGCAGCCTTACCAACTTGAGTATCCTTGTTCTGCGCAATAACCGGTTCCATGGATCTGTCCGATGTCCTCCAAGCCAGCACAATAATTGGTCAAAGCTTCAAATTGTGGACATAGCTTGCAATGAATTTAGCGGTGCTTTCCCTGACAATTTGTTTTTGCAATGGGCTGCTATGATGACAGACGAACGATCAAGTACGAAGCACCTAAGCTTTAGGGTGTTACAGGTCAGTGATTTATACTATCAGGATACAGTTACAGTCACAGTCAAAGGATTGGAGTTGGAGCTAGTCAAAATCTTGACAATCTTTAAATCCATTGATATCTCAAGTAATCGTTTTTCGGGGGTGATACCAGAAACAATTGGTCAACTCAAAGCACTGATTCTTTTCAACATGTCACATAATGAGTTCACAGGCTCGATCCCTCAATCTATGGGTAATTTGAGTCAGCTGGAATCATTAGATATGTCATGGAACAATTTAACTGGAAATATCCCATCTTCATTCACGAGCCTTAATTTCCTTTCTACTTTGAATTTGTCATACAATCAATTGGAAGGTAGAATCCCAGTCAGCACCCAACTTCAGAGCTTCGAGGAGTATTCGTATATAGGAAACAAGGGTTTGTGTGGACCTCCATCGAACCGAATGTGCAGTAGTTCAGCTGTATCTGTGCCATCATCTTCACCAAATTCTGTTACAGCTGGTGATGGGAATGATTGGCAGACCATATTCTACGGAATGGGAGCTGGAGCAAAATCATTAATTGTTGTAGCGGTTTTGTTTCAATTTGTTTATTGAGTACAACTAGACAAACGAGATCTGTTTAGCTCGGGCTATTACTTTTAATGTGGATTTCCTGTATGTTTTAATTTGTGTATAGAGTCATAATGTAAAGTCTTGAAGCAATAAACAGCAAAAGAATATTACCGGGGTGTTTGTTTTAGCTTATTTTTTTGGTTTGAAAGCTTAATTTGTACGGCTTAACTTTCCATAAGCCCATTTTTAAGTTTTTTTTGGCAACTTATGAGATTATTGTGACTTATAATTGCAAAAAAGGAAGAAGAAAAAAGTGTCTATGAAGGAAAAACAAAATAAGCTTATAAGCCCAAAAATAAGCTTTAAAAAACACCCTCTATTAAGGTAAGCTATTACAGCAATATTTCTTACACATCGCCATAATCCAATAGCAGATCATACTATCAATACTAAAAACTCTGTTCTTCGGTCAAATACTAAAAACATCACCATAATCACTTCAAAATGTTACTATTATGATATGCCTAACCAGTAACCACTACATTGTTATGGTTTAAGTAATTAGTTCTAACACGAAATACGAAAAACAACTACATTGTGGCATCATTCATTCAGACATTTCATCAAACAGTTTGGGTGCAATCACACTATTCACAACTGCATTTCATTCAATTTAAAAACAGTTAAAGATACGATATTTGATGTGTACCATAATGCAACGTACGACGTTGAAAATTCAACATGTCGTGTTCTGTCCATTTCAATTCGATTGGATGAAGCTCGTTCATGGTTGCTCGTGGTGACGTAATCAGGAATATAGTCCCTGAAACTATTTTCTTGCACAAATAGTCTCTAATGTTAACAAAAATGACACCAGCAATCCTTAACTTTGAAAAAGAATAACACTAGAGTCCATTGACTTTGAAAAAAAAATTATAACATTGGTAGTCCCCAGACCGGCAGACTTAGAAAAGAATAACACCAAAGTCACATCTCGAATTTAAGGGAATTTAATCCATCTTAATTGGGAGATTAATTGGAGGTGATTTGCACACTTCAATAAATAATTGGGATACTCAAATAATGAGTATTTGGACATTTATACCCTTACAAGATACAACAACAACAACAAACTCAATCCCGCCAAGACAGTGTATAGGGGAGGTAAAATATAAACAGATCATACACCTATCCCAGAGTAGACCCGGGAGTAGAGAGACTGCTTCCAACGACACCTCCGGCAAGTGCAGGTGTGCGGGTGAGAAATAAAAGAAAAGAGGGGTGAGAGCAAAAGCCAGTAAACAACATGCAAGATGATGCATTTAACGCATTACGGCATGTAAGGTCAACCCCTTAATATCAGATAAGATTCCGCAAGATTAATGGTTCATTATAAATCAAGTCTCACCATTATTAGTCCGGTTTGTTTTTCTTGATCAAACGTGTCATAATATGTAAAGTGTTAAATATAGTTTATGACTATATGAAAGACCAAGTATGCATCACACACATAAACATCAACTACAAAGACAATCAACAATATAGAGCAAGAATAAAAGTAAAGCGATAAGTAAAAGGATAGACAAAACGACACGAGGATTTATAGTGGTTCGGTCACGAATCTTCTCTTCGCCCTACTCCACTCCCCGAGTATCCATCTCGAGAGTTACTTCACTAGATCAACAAACTCCATTCTTGGCGGAGAAAACCTTACACAACGTCGCTTACACTTTTACGGTACTATGCTAAACACCGAGTTCTTCCACGAGGTAGAACCAAACCTATCACAACGTCGCTTACACTTTATTCGGTACAAGGCTAGATACCGAGTCCTTCCATGAGGTAGAACCAAACCTATCACAACGTCGCCTACACTTTATTCGGTACAAGGCTAGATACCGAGTCCTTCCACGAAGTAGAACCAAACCTATCACAACGTCGTCTACACTTTATCCGGTACAAGGCTAGATACTGGGCTCCATTACAAAGGAAGAACCATTACCCGACCAACACGACACATCTATGACACCCGTTATGTTTTGTGGCCCAACATAACAAACCTTGTATTTTATGGCACAAACGCATAAACCATCTAATCTAGTTATAGATACAAGAATATGATACTAGACAATATCCAAGACAATGTGTCTAATGGATATGAAATCATAAACTAAACATCAAGAACACACAGCATGATGTAGTTAGTCTTCTATGAATGATGATGACAAGTTTCCCAATCTTATTGTAGAAGATATTTATGTGCTTGTATGCTTGTGATGGGTGATCACTTCAGTAGGTAAGGATGCAAGATCTCTAGGCTTGCTGGAGGATCACTTCGGGAGTATGCTTACAACAAATGAAAGTTAGAAGAATTATGAGCATATGAGATGAGCGTGGTTTACATGTTTCCTAATGATCTAAATATGCTAGAAATGGTGGAGGGAAACTATGTGCAAAGGTGTGAAAATATGGTGAGAAGCTGCTTGCTATTTATAGGCAAAAAGTCCAAACTATGTTTATGTCCCAAGGATCCCTTCTGGAGGGATCTGGCCCTTGTAATTCCAAGGGATCCGTGGGCAATTATAGAGATCCGTAGGACGCTCCTCTTTACCCATGGGTTATGGGTAATGGATCATGGGTCATGGGTCATGGACTTGAGTGCCCATCAAGGTACAATGTATCTAGACATTGGGTTATGGGTCTTGGGTCATGGGTTTTACCCAACACATTTACTTATATTTATGTATTTTATAAAATGTAAGTAACCAAAATTACGTAAGTGTTTTATAAACTATTTAACTAAACATGTTTAATGGTTTGTTAGTGGTTTGATCATAACGCAACATAACAAACATGTACGAACCTGTGTTGTAGCATACAAGGACTTGAGTCGTCGAGAGGTGTTGAAAGTATGTTGAGACAAAATATAATTACAAGTAACTTATACATTTTACGTTATGTATTACAAGTTACATGTTTGTCATCAACAAAACAAACGAGACTGTATAGATTAAATATCGTAATATTTGCACTAACATAATATTCTCGACCTCAAGTTTTGCTCTGAAAACTCCGTTCGAGATCATGTCCAGCAAGGTTTTGCCACAAGTCTATCTTAACCTTATAAGATAGACATAACTAAAAATAATGTAAGGGCATAAATGTTCAAACACTCATTATTTGAGTGTCTCAATCATTTATGAGAGTGTACCACTCACCTCCATATCTTAATTGGTTAGACATTCTCTCTTTCTCAATTTGCTTTCTATGTGAATTATTGATAGTCTATATCCGAGTTCTTCATAATCAAACACAATTTGTGCTCAATATGCAGATTTACGGATACAAATTGTTACACTGTTAAATGAACAGATTGATGTTTATTAGCTCTAATGTTGTACTTATAAAATCAATCACTTAAATGGATCATGTCAACTAGGGCTGAGCAACGGGTCAAACCTGACCTGACCCGAACAGACAAAGATCGACCGACCCAAAAATCGACAAAGGAAAAAAATGTGAACTGAGAAATAGCTATCGAAACAAAAACCAAGCCGAATAATGTCAGTTCGGTTTAGATCGGTTTAGCTATTTCGAACAAAAAAATATGTTTTGACCTGATCCGACCCGAAACCAAACCAACAAAAAACAAAATAATTATACAAAACCGAAACTGAACCGAATAGGATTGGTTCGTTTTGGTCGGTTTGTCAGTTTAGATCGATTTTCGTGTGATTTTGCTCAACCCTAATGTCAACTATATATCTTTGTGGGGTGAACAATGGTTGGTGCCAAAAGGCACTCGAAGTCAAAGTGTTCCCGCCAATTTATACCTATTTTAAATGCCATATTATTGTGTTGTTTCAATGTCATGTTCGCGCCTCCACTTTTAACATCGACACACCAAAACACCCTTCACTTATATCATGCCATTTGACCGCACCCACCCACCATTTTGTTTTTTTTTCCTTCTTCAACACACGTAAGCGATATAACTTTTGGCCTTTTCCTTCTTCGAAACACGTCACTAAATGGCGTCATACAAGAATTTGAGTAGGGGGTATCGTCACTTGAGGGTGGTTGCGCCGAATCCTTGGCCACGTCAAAAATAGTGTGCCCCAAAGCCATGATACCCTATGGTCTAAGGCAAATAAAAGTTAAATGCAATACGTGGCATTGAAATAACCGTTCTAAAATTGTAGTCCTCATTTCTATTTTAGGATATCTCTAAATAATAATCTTCTTTTTACCTCAACCAATCAAAAGAGAAATCTTAGTGGGTGATGTGATAACCCGGTAATTTTCATAATTTAAATCTATGCCACATCGATTTTAATTTTGGAAAATGTATAATTTTGTGAAACATGAGAAATTTATTTGATAAATATATGGAAACTATGTGAATATAAGGATTTGGATGTGTGTTATTACCCCGAGATATACGTAAGATTTAGCACGCACCTTACGGCACAAATAGGACCTACTAAGACGTATTTATTGATTTTATTTCATTTCTGACGAAGATAGTCATATTTATAGTCATTTTTATTGGAAAAATGATTCTAAGAATAACGGCGTAACTTTCGTAATTTTTCAATAACGTTTGGAGGTCGAAACGAGCCCGAGAAGCAAAGTTATAAAAGAATTGGGAAGTTGGCAAGAATGGTCCCCCACGCCTAACTTACACACGCGCCCCTCGACTTTTCTTTTTGGCAAAACGCACCCTTGAGGCTGGGCTACAAATAGCCCCACCTCACACATACTAACACTTTTTACACACACACGCTTTTAATTCTCTCTCTCTCTCTCTCTAATTTTCCGGCGATCGGGAAACATTTCCATCGTCTTCTCCGGCTATTATTCCGGCCACGCGCCACCGGAAAACTTCGACCCATGTACCAAAAGATAGATCGGGAAAAGGTGATCACTTTGGCATATGGCACGCGCGGTGATTCTCACGCACGCCCCCTAGTGGGGGAGATATGTGTATTTGCCAAGCCTATGATAGGATACATGCTATGACTGAGCCTTGAGTGATCACCCCGAAATTGACACTTAGATTAGGGAGAGTATGAGTGTTTTTTCCCATTTCGTGAGGTGTTTGGCTTTGAAGTATTCTAGCATAGGGACTTTTGAAATTCATATTTCCCGGTTACATGGGGGATATCTTTTTGAAAATGATTCTAATAAGGTCTACTTGAGGGCAAGTAGAGTTCAAGTAGGGGGTATTTGATAACATCAAATAATCTGATATTTTAAGTGTCAACTTTCCCCGATTATGCTCGTTATTTGTAATGTTTATATGGATTTATACTTTGATTTTCGTTACTTTTCGTGTCCAGGTTACAAATGAGCATAGGAGCGTATGAGAATGTGGAATTGGAAATGTACAAAGAGATATATACAAGTATGTTAGACCAGAAAAGGTTACGACGTAGCTCACACTCTCAACTACGCCGTAACCATCACAATCAATAATAAGGCCACGTCATCAAGAGCTACGGCGTAACCATCAACTAAGGTTACGTCGTAGTCAATTAGTTCAAGATATGAATTCGCACCTCCATGTACTACGTTGTAACCAATAACATAGGTTATGGCGTAATATGACAATTCGGTTACGCCGTAGAAATATTTATGAAATGGATAAGCATTAGCAGACGAAGAATTACGGCGTAACCCGGAGAATTAGTTACGCCGTAATTATTAACGTGGGCGCCAAGGAGTTAAAGTCCAGGGGCTGGAAGCGACAAGTTGATACAAGGTTTATTATAATGAAGGACTAGTGATGAGGATTTAAAACGTACGCTTTTAGAGGGTCATCTAAGCCCTAAATCGACCACTTTTATATCCGTTACTGCTTAATTTCGTTCCTTTTCTCTTTTTAGGTCTCTTGGAAGCAAAATGCTGGATTGAAGCACATTTGGACGAAAAGGAGCAAATACATGAAGAAATTAGCAAAGTCAAGATCGAAGCCACTCAAAGCTGATCAACAGTACCTGACGGCGTCCACATCAAAAGGCGATGCCGCCCCTCTATGATGACTTGATCAAAACATGCACGCGACGGCTAAGTGGAAATTCTGATCACATAACCTGACGGCGTCATGCCATAAAGAAGAAGGGCGTCACTCACAGTTTTCAACTCAGACGGCCCAGATCTAGAATCAAGATGACGTCCCAACTGAAGACCAACGTCGTCACAACTCTAAGGTGACGTCGTCCCATCGATGACTTGGCCCGGGCGAAAACCTAATGACGGTGTGGCGTCCCATGCAAAAGGTGGCCGTCGCGCTTGTAAATTGATAACGCCACACGCGCCGTTCGGGGTCAAAGGAACTTCCTTTTCGTCGAGCAAGTTTTTCAACACCCCAGCAAGTGAACCTAATCGTTGTAGTGTAGTATTAGGGTAAGCCACGGAATTGATATCGTTCTCAGGGAATATGAATGCTAGTGAGAAGTTACTACGCTAAGGTTGGGGTTGAGGAAGATTATTTTTATCTTTTTATGTTTTTAGGAAATGGAAAAGTACGAATCTCGGGGTTTGGATTTGGGGGTTGGTATTTCTACCGATTACTCTACTATCTAATTATCTAATTAACTAAGGTGAGGGTAGTCTATGTCTAATTATTGTGTGCTCGTATGATCGTTTAAAGATGTGTTTACTTAGGTTTTATTACTCCTTAATTATCTCCTATTAATGGTTGAATTGTCACGTCCTTATTCTTAATCGCGTTGTGTGTCTAAAGTCGTAGGGTATGCGTTTGTCCCTAACTCTTTGAAACTACCAAAGGGTCTCGTCTACAAAATCTCTAGGAATTATAAACTCTAACTCTAAGGCACTCTTTGGATGGTTTAGCCTACAACTACTCTAGGTGTTATAGTCTAAGGTTCACAAAGATTAATCAAGCATTAACTACACAACGAATGACCTATCGCATTACTAGATCATTAACAATTAAGATAAGAGACAACCAATCAATATTCAATAATTAAGTTTCATATTCCCTAAGCAAACATACAAGTAAATTAGCTGGACATGGAGAACATGCAAGCATACACACAAATAATTGAAGACATAATTAAATTAATGAAGTAAAGTACTTATCTTGATGTAAGATAGGGTTTGGAACCCTAAAATACTGTACAAGACAACCTTGGCTTGGTTTAGGTTTTTACTCCAAAAGACTACACTCTGAAAACTAAAAAATTCGGATTCTATATATAAGATTACAATCGCGACGGCGTCATCTTATGATTTGTGACGCCGTCGGGTCCCCGTCATTAGGGTTTCGTCTTGGCCATGTTAGTCTTGCGACGGCGTCACCTTATGCTTGTGACGCCGTCCCCTTCAGTCTCTGACGCCGTCTGGATCAAATTTTGGTCGTCTGAGTTGCGACGACCTACTCTTTTAAAGCCTGACGTCGTCACTTGTAAATAACCAAATTTGGCTACCGAGCCGTCACAAAAGTGCTCCGACGGCGTCATAAAATAACACATGCCGTCCCCTTGTATTTCAATGACTTGAGTGTCTCGATTCTTGACTTTGGCCATTTTCTTCAGATATCCGCACCTTTTCGTCCAAATAAGTGCCATTCCAAACAATTTGCCTTTAAGAGACCTAAAAGTGAAAAGGAGCGATATTAAGTAATAACGGATACAAAGTGATCAAATAAGGGCTTAAACGACCCTCAAAAGGTACATTTAAAACCTTATCAAATATCCCTACACTTGGTATTTGCTTGTCCTCAAGCAAATGTGCTTTTAGCCAATTAATTTATAAGTTAGGGGTCATGAAGCATTGGTTTAGAACAATCCACAACACATTTAAGCCCCGCAAAAGTCATAACAAGCACGGAAATTACATACTAGCACCTCACATGGGGTGTTTGGGTACTCACATCTCTTGGGTGTATATGAAATATAACAAGTTGAAAATTTAAGATAAACACTCATTAACCGGTCCTAGTACATAGATTACCATAGGCTTGAGAATAGATCAAACATCCATCGCTTTGGCGTAAGCACCTAGGAAAGACTATCAAAGAGGTCTTTTAAAGGGTTGTAATGTTAGGCTTACGGTAGGGAAACAAAGGGTTTGGTGGGATAGGCTATTTAGTGGTGGCAAGTCAAAAATCTTTATGTTACAAGCATACGAAGAATGACGTTGCTAAGCCAAGACTCGACACTCTAAACTCTAGATAACTGAAACAAACAAACATAAATTTAAAGAATAGATGTAGGATGGTAGCCCGTATGTTTTTTTTGTTTTTTTTTTTTTTTACACTCTATTTTTTTCGATTTTTTTTTCATACACTTTTACTCTACCATCCTCTACGATAACATCAAAATGATAGGGATTTATAGGCACATCCCTACACTTGAGTTTTTTTTATTACTTTAACACTAATTTGACCCGAATTGAAAAGATCAAAACACTTGGAGTACATTATTATTCAAATAAAGGAAATTTAAATTTAACGTTCCCTTCCCAGCATTTCATAAACTTTAACTTTTCCCATGAGTCTCAATCGTCCCAAAACTTTGTACAAAGGATATGACTCGACTTAGCAACTCATGCAAGAAACTAGATAATTGAACTAAGGGTTTTTAGGGTGATAACAATAATGCACTAAAAGTGAGTGCATACAAGGTAGGCTAAGGCGATTTGGGTGTACATTTGGGGGTGGGGTGTAAACAATGCTCTTCATTGATATTCCGGAAAATCGAAACATCACGAGAACTGCGAAAAGGATAGGCTCTGAGGGGTTAACTATGGGTATCGTGTACTAAAGATGAGTACAACGCAAAGGTGTGGGGGAAATTACTCAACCGATGTGGAAGAAGTAATTATATTACGGGTATCAAACAAGGGTTATCCTAATGCCTCTTATCATTTAGTTATTCCTAACTACACAAGTGTAGTCTTACTAGCGATATCGGGATGCATCACAAAACAAGTTCTAGAATCTAATATACTACCGGTTCACACTCTAAGCATTAAAGATGAATGCTTTAATTCCTACTAATCTAAGGCGATCCTCACATTTGGGTGGAATTTAGGTGGTAAAGGGTTTCGTGCTAGTCATGCAACTTTCTATCCGTGAGACGCTTTTATTAAGACTAATGGCCCACACCTATATGTCATGAAAATTTTAAATTTGGTGCCAAAATTACCCTAAGCGACATTTTCTCATGGTTTATTACACAAATACAATTGGACAAAGCAAATAATCAAGGATAAGCATAGTTTCAAAGTTCCGTTTTATTTTCCTCCCACACTTAAACCGAACATTGTCCCCAATGTTCCCGAAAGTATCAAAGTTATGATAATAGAAGGTGATTAAAAGCGAAAAAACTAATACTCCCCGATTAGCTCGGTAGGATCCGTGTAAAGTGGTGGTTAAATCCTTTTCAAGAAGAATGTATGCGTGAAAAGCTCCTTCCAATCTTAAGTATCTTCTTCTTAATAAATTAAACATGCACACTTGAAGAAAACAAACAAAACCTTCGTAAAATCATGGTAATAATATATATAAGACTCTACTAAACTAGGATATAATGCTTGTGGAATGGATGTTTACTGAATTTCTTAGAAAATTAAGTCTGGAAAATTCCAAAAATTTATAAGTAGCTCATAAAACGAGAAAAAAGTAATCATTGTTTTACTCCTTCCGACGCCGTCGAGTTGCGATCTGGCCGTCGCTATCCCGACAAAAGCGGTGCCGATTTTTGGAAAAAATTCGGAAAATTTACATATTTAGAATCGGAAATATTTACGCAAAACATCCATTATGACTCGATACAAGCATTTGACTCGAACAAACACACATATATATCTTTTAATTAATTGCAATTATCCTTTATGTAAAATACCTTTATATGCAATTAAGACGAGGTTAAAAACAAAATAAAGCATTTTTACAAATTCAAACATGAGAATAAGCAATCAATAAAAGATATACGACACTAACAAGCAAACAATTAAGCATGGGTTGCCTCCCACGAAGCGCTTTTCTTTATTAATGAGTCTTGTAGCTAGACTCGTAGTCGTGCCCCTACGTACCGATATAAGTAAGCCTATCCTTAACAATGTCATAAGGATCAAACTTATCATTTAAGTTCCTAGTAGTACGTTCGGTTCGATATGCCTTTTCAAACTTCTCTCCATCGGGATCATAGATTGTTATCCTAATATGCCACTCTCCATTACCATCACTAGGCGGTCTATTCCAATCCCACTTATGTTTAGGCTTCTCAATTTTCCACTTATTCATGACGAGGTTGACGGGCAAACTTCCTAGGAACTCGGTCATCTTCCTAAATACTAAAGCGTCCTCGAGCAGGTTCACTTCCATGTCCCTAGCCATTTCTTTTTCATGGAAAGTTGCTTTACTAGCAAAGGCTTCATCTAAGTAGAAAGGTCGTTGGGGACCTATGAGGTTCTTATCTATCCAAGGTCCATATCTAGAAGGCGTTCTATCCAACCTAATCTCATGTGGGATTTCCTCTTCTTTGTAGTGCGTATGCTTTTGACATCATAAATTGACCTAGCACTCCCTCTCCTACCACTATCTTGGACATCTTACAATCGATGATGGCACTAGCGGTAGCTAAGAATCCTCTTCCTACTAGTAATGGGCATGTCGGGTCCTTATTCATGTCTAGCACATGGAAGTCGGCCAAAGAGTCAACTCTCCTACGTGTACTACCATGTCTTTTATTATCCCTACGGATATGCAAAGACTACCGTCCGCTAGACCTAAGATGGTTTCGTTGGTTCTATCTTACCTAAGTTAAGGCTTCTATGGAGGGACAACGGAACAAGATTGATGCATGATCCTAAGTCGGCTAAAGCATCGAGAGGTTGGAAGTTCCAAGCCTACACGGAAGAGTAAATAGCCGGGATCGTCTAACTTCTTAGGTAGATTATTTCGCACAAAGGCGGACCCATGTTTTCCAAGTTTAAGTTCTAACTCATATTTTCTTTTAAAGCATTATAATAAGGTGCATGAGCTAAGACTTCAAGAGCGGTTTTCTTGATGGAGTTCCTTGTACTCCTCCTCTAGATTAGGTTTGGGTTCTTGGTTAACGGGTTTCTCAAGAGTAGGTTCTACCAATGGTGCAGGGTCGTGGTACCTCATTTTGGATTGCTTGGAACCCTTATTGATAGCATTTACCGAGTGAACCGTTGGGTGTGAGGGACATGGATGTGCACTCTTCCATGGTGAACAAGAACATGAAGTCGACGAAATCGAATTCACTTTTGGGTTCTTTATAGTATCACTTGGGAGTGCTCCAATTTCCCGTTCATTTATAGTATCACTTGGTAAACATCTCCTTTGTAACTCCAGGAACGATGTCAAGAAGGTACTTGTGAGTGTAACCTTTGATCATCTCGTTCATTCCCCTTGAGGATCACGTTCCATGAACTTCTGGATGTACTCCTTGCATCTTTCATCTTGTCATTCTCGTCATGAAGGTCATGCACAGTCGTGAGAAAATTGACTTCTTGTAAAGCACGTCTTTCTTTCGACTGTTTGGCGGCTTTAACGATTCGTGTCTTAGCTTGAGAGATCCAAGAACAAAATAAATGGACTTTGATAATGCCAACTTTATAAAAGAAGGTGATTAAAAACGAAAAAAACTAATACTCAAACATATTTCAGGGATTACGTTGATATATGGTCATGTTATATGTTAACTCAAACACGACGCATGATAATTCATTTGATATAACAATAGTTTATATATGTAGTTTTATCTTATTTTTCAAACAATGGTTAAACTACACTAAGTTATCGCATTTTTTATTTTTATTTTTTTAATGCAAAAAAACTAATTACAATTTATTAACAATATTTTATTATTGTCGTGTCAGTTAAGATGTGCAGCTAAAAATTCTTAAATGCATCTTCAGTTAAGATGTGCAGCTAAAAATTCTTAAATGCGCTGTTTTTGGACTTAAACTTATTTACACATGTACCACCTTTAATCAAGTCTAACTTATTGACGAGTCTACATTTCGACTTCATATTTTTGCAAAGATTAGATATCTCTATCACATATGTTAAAAAAATTGCTAAAATTTGATTACGTACTTTAGAGCATCAAAATTCAGAAACCCTCAACTGGTCAAAGTCAAATGTAGTACATATACAATTCCTAGAACAAGTCAAATTAGTAAAAAAATTAATAATAATTCATCTTACCACTTGATTATAGAAGGTGATTAAAAACGAAAAAAACTAATACTCCCCTGATTAGCTCGGTAGGATCCGTGTAAAGTGGTGGTTAAATCCTTTTCAAGAAGAATGTATGCGTGAAAAGCTCCTTCCAATCTTAAGTATCTTCTTCTTAATAAATTAAACATGCACACTTGAAGAAAACAAACAAAACCTTCGCGTAAAATCGGCGGTAATAATATATATAAGACTCTACTAAACTAGGATATAATGCTTGTGGAATGGATGTTTACAGAATTTCTTAGAAAATTAAGTCCTGGAAAATTCCAAAAATTTATAAGTAGCTCATAAAACGAGAAAAAAAGTAATCATTGTTTTACTCCTTCTGGCGCCGTCGGTTGCGATCTGACGCCGTCAGTTATCGACAAAAAGCGGTCTGCGATTTTACGGAAAAATTCGGAAAATTTACATCTTTAGAATCGGAAATATTTACGCAAAACATCCATTATGACTCGATACAAGCATTTGACTCGAACAAAACACATATATATCTTTTAATTAATTGCAATTCTCATGTTTACGTTTCTTTTGAAAGCGTGTGTAATCCTCCTACACTTATCCTTTATGTAAAATACCTTTATATGCAATTAAGGCGAGGTTAAAAACAAAATAAAGCATTTTACAAATTCAAACATGAGAATAAGCAATCAATAAAAGATATACGACACTAACAAGCAAACAATTAAGCATGGGTTGCCTCCCACGAAGCGCTTTTCTTTATTAATGAGTCTTGTAGCTAGACTCGTAGTCGTGCCCCTACGTACCGATATAAGTAAGCCTATCCTTAACAATGTCATAAGGATCAAACTTATCATTTAAGTTCCTAGTAGTACGTTCGGTTCGATATGCCTTTTCAAACTTCTCTCCATCGGGATCATAGATTGTTATCCTAATATGCCACTCTCCATTACCATCACTAGGCGGTCTATTCCAATCCCACTTATGTTTAGGCTTCTCAATTTTCCACTTATTCATGACGAGGTTGACGAGCAAACTTCCTAGGAACTCGGTCATCTTCCTAAATACTAAGGCGTCCTCGAACGGGTTCACTTCCATGTCCCTAGCCATTTCTTTTTCATGGAAAGTTGCTTTACTAGCAAAGGCTTCATCTAAGTAGAAAGGTCGTTGGGGACCTATGAGGTTCTTATCTATCCAAGGTCCATATCTAGAAGGCGTTCTATCCAACCTAATCTCATGTGGGATTTCCTCTTCTTTGTAGTACGTATGCTTTTTGACATCATAAATTGACCTAGCACTCCCCTCTCCTACCACTATCTTGGACATCTTACAATCGATGATGGCACTAGCGGTAGCTAAGAATCCTCTTCCTACTAGTAATGGGCATGTCGGGTCCTTATTCATGTCTAGCACATGGAAGTCGGCCAAAAGAGTCAACTCTCCTACGTGTACTACCATGTCTTTTATTATCCCTACCGGATATGCAAGACTACCGTCCGCTAGACCTAAGATGGTTTCCGTTGGTTCTATCTTACCTAAGTTAAGGCTTCTATGGAGGACAACGGAACAAGATTGATGCATGATCTAAGTCGGCTAAAGCATCGAGAGGGTTGGAAGTTCCAAGCCTACGGAAGAGTAAATAGCCGGGATCGTCTAACTTCTTAGGTAGATTATTTCGCACAAAGGCGGACCCATGTTTTCCAAGTTTAAGTTCTAACTCATATTTTTCTTTTAAAGCATTATAATAAGGTGCATGAGCTAAGACTTCAAGAGCCGGTTTTTCTTGATGGAGTTCCTTGTACTCCTCCTCTAGATTAGGTTTGGGTTCTTGGTTAACGGGTTTCTCAAGAGTAGGTTCTACCAATGGTGCAGGGCCTTGGTACCTCATTTTGGATTGCTTGGAACCCTTATTGATAGCATTTACCGAGTGAACCGTTGGGTGTGAGGGACATGGATGTGCACTCTTCCATGGTGAACAAGAACATGAAGTCGGCGAAATCGAATTCACTTTTGGGTTCTTTATAGTATCACTTGGGAGTGCTCAATTTCCGTTCATTAAAGGCTTTTAAGGGCATCAAGCTTGTTTGTCATCTCGCCTTGTCTTTGCTTAAAATCGGCTTCAAGCTTAGTCGATCGAGTCTCTTGAGATGACATGAATCTAGATGCAAGTGCCTCAAGATTAGTGGGGTTCCGGTGTTTAGAGAATTGAACCTATTAGGTGGACTAGATGAGCTTTGGGGTGTGCTTGAGTTTTGGTTCCACTTAAGGTTAGGGTGATTTCTCCATGAGGGTTGTAAGAGTTTCCTAAGTTGTTTTGTTCGGGCTTGAAAGTGTACCACTTTCTCCCGCTCTGTCGATGCTGGCGTGGGCGTAGTCCGCAAAGCTTGTTCGGGAGTCTTGTACAATCACGAGTGTCATGGGGACCACTACATAACTCACAAGGTAGAGTGATTTTATTCACTTGATGTGAAGACCTAGTATTTTGTAGGAACTCATTAGGAATTTAACTTGATCTTCAGTTCGAGCATCCTACGGTCGGAAGGTTGTGAGTCAATGGGAGGCAAGGAGATTGCCATAACGGTTTGGGCAACTCACGGGGTCATTCCAACTTTGGTTGTCATAGAGCAAGGTCTCTATTATACCCCACGATTCTTCAGCGGTGATATCACTAAGTTTTCCACCGCCGCTTGGTCAATGGATCGCTTAGTGGGGAAGTTGACATGATCATAAAGAGTTGGATTTGAAGCCAAAGATCAATGTCGTGATGAGGGACTTTATGGAGTAAGTCCTTGAATCGAATCCATGCTTCAGAGAGATTCACCTTGAGCGTTGTTGGAACATCAAGATGTCATTCCTAAGCTTAGTGGTTCTCCCGGTGGGAAAAATTGAGCAAGGAAGCGAGAGGTGAGATCATCCCAACTTGAGATGGAGCCGGCGGGAAGTCGCTCAAGCCAATTACTAGCTTAGTCCCGTAGAGAGGGTGGAAGAGAGCGGTAGCGTGGTCTCCCGAGTAGTAGCATCAAGGTCGATGGAATCGACAATTTTAAGTAAATCCTTAAGATCTTGATTAGGATCTTGAGCGAAGTCCATGGAATGCACATCCGT